>JAJOZX010003686.1:0-45000 GCA_023014485.1 Bathynomus jamesi
CGTGGTGTCACCTTGGCCCGTTCCCTGGCCAACCCGCTCCCCAGATCTTAACCCTTTGGATTTCTACCTGTGGGGCCATTTAAAGACGTTGGTGTATGATACAGAGGTTCAAACAAGAGAGGAATTATGGCCACGTGTTCGTGACAGGTGCGAGCAAATTAAACATAGTCCAGGCATTCTGGAACGCGTCAGACATTCAATGGTACGACCTGTACACTGTACAGGCCTGCATTGAGGCAGAAGGGGGCAACTTTGAACATTTCCTTTAGGTTGTAACAAAGAGGGGTCACACTGTAGAGATCTGTGAATAAATGATTACAAAAACCTACGGGGGTTTCACTTCATATTCACTCTCATTAATACAATATCTTAAATGTATTGTAACATGGAAACTATGCAGAATCTGACATTTTACCATAGAGACATTGTGGTTTAGAATTATTCAAGGATTTCATCTTCCAATTTAATGTACTCTTTGCTGAATCACCCTGTATACATTTTAACTGCAAACAACACACAGTATAATTAATGTAAATAACGACGCTTGTGTAGAAGAGCGTCCGCTTAGGGCATTCGATTCCGCTCGTATGGAGGAGATTACGGGCTGTGACTGATCGGGAACCTTGGTGCAGTGGTTAGCATATCCGACCAGCAATTGGATGATCCTGGGTTCGATTCCTGGGAGGGGCCTCATTTTTTCATTTACTCATTCTCTCTCTTCATCTTGTGCAGACGCTCTTCTATTCAAGCGTCGTTCTTTACATTAATTATACTGTGTGTTGTTTGCCGTTAATATATATATATATATATATATATATATATATATATATATATATATATATAATAAGCACACCGGACAAAAAATTAGTCACCCCTAATAGCACCAATAGTAGGAAGTTCAAGGTCACACAGAGGGCGCTGATGTAGCATTGGTAAGTGACAAGTAGCGGTGACGTAGCACACAGGATCAGATCTGTTTCGTGAGGTGGTGAAGAACAAAGTGTGTGTTGGATATAGTCTGCAAAATGGGTCGTGAGGCAGACGTTACTCAGTGGCAAAAAGGAGCCATCGTGTTTGGCAGAGCCCACGGACACAAAATGTCTGAAGTAGCCCAATTTGTTGGTGTGTCAACGCGTACTGTCCAGCGAGTTTACAAAGAGTGGTGTAGTTCGCAATCAACTGAAAATCGACGGCGTAACTGTCGCCGGAAAACAATTCTCGACAATAGTGACCGCCGCCATGTTTCTCGTCTAGTAACTGCAAATCGTTTTCAAACCAGAGAACAATTGCTCCAAGAAACCAATGAGGTTCTCCAGCGACCAATTTCCGAACGGACATTGCGACGAGAACTGCATGCGATGGACATCTGGAGCAGGGTACGACGGAAGAGGCCGCTGTTAACAGCAAGTCACAAATTGGCACGTTATAAATGGGCTCAGAGGCACAAAAACTGGACTGCGGCAGATTGGAAACGTGTAATTTGGTCCGATGAGTCCCGTTTTTGTTTGTTCTCCAATGATGGGAGGCGACGAGTACATCGCAGGTCCAATGAAGCCTTTAATCCTGAATGCGTCGAAGGTGTTGTTCAGGCTGGAAACAGAAAGTGAAGCGCAGGAATAGACACCCACGGACTCTGGCGGAACTTCGGGACCGGCTGATGAACGAGTGGCAGCAAATCGATGTTCAGTACATGCACAACCTCGTAGAGTCTCTGCTTCGCCGGATTCGTGCGGTTATCAAGGCCAGAGGCGCCGTCACACGTTATTAGGTACATTCTGAGAGGGGTGACTAATTTTTTGTCCGGTGTGCTTATTATATATATATATATATATATATATTATATATATATATATATATATGTTCACAGTGTAATAGTAAAATTGAAACGTGTTTAAATTTGTAAATCTTTCGACAGACAATTCCACAACCAACCAACCAACCACAACGATAAAGTATATAAATGAATGACATTACAATGATACCACTGCGTACAATATTTTTACCGTGACCCTAAAATCAAAAGGAATTATAAGATGTTCGTTTTGTTTTTAATTTTTCAGAATTAACGTTCGTTTCTGACGTTCAGTGAGTGACCTTAAATTTCACGGAATGAGTTATTTGTGTTTAATTACGAACTGTCGTTCCACATATTTGGAAATGTCTATTTATACACTCGTTTTGAGGACGAAATTCTCCAAATTATGAAGAGGTTAAAGTCATCGACACTCTCCTAACATGACTTTACCTAACCTAACCTAACTTGACTTAACCCGATTTAATTAGCGTAGCCCACCCAGGCTGCAGAAGAATATATCGATAATTTTCATATGTTCATAATTTGGGGTGGATAAGTTTGCTTATTTAAGACAACATAATCACTTTCAGTATAATGATGATGATGATAATGATGACAATGATAATGATAAACTTATTGGCAGGATATAAATCCCATAAAATAGTATAAGCTAGTATTCTTCTAATAGTTTAGGATAGCGTTCTTAACTTTTATTTTTAAAATAAAAAAAATATTTCTTCTTTGCTCAAAATCTACCTTTTAATTCGAACTCCCCTCACCCTCCCCAAAAGTGCGGTAGCTTAAATTGTTATTGTACGATATACTGTTAAAAAAATTGAACCCACAATATAAATTGCATTTGTATCAATTACAATATGTCTTCGTGTGTAACTCCTTTAAGAGAGGACAAAAATCAATACGTAATTAAGGCATAGCGCGTTAAATTCGATAATCCATTCATAATAGCGAAGGTAACTTCTATTTTTAGTGTAATATTTTAAATTAAGTGATAAAATTATAACACAGCTGAAAGTGTAAAATATATTGTTACACTTAAAAGTCAATCGTTAAACGAATCCTGTTTTGAGTTCCCATTTCATACATTGGTGTACAGTACGTTGCGGAAATGGCCGACAAGACCTTTTATTTGTACTTTGATTATTAAATTAAACTTCCGTTAATCCATCTTAACATATCTTAATTCTTAACCCACGAAACGAGTAAATCAAAATGTATATAGTCAGTTTGTTGGTTAAATCTTAGGGACTGTAATCTAACTGAATTTTCGCAGTTACAGACTTCTCCACCAGTGTTGGGATAGTTACAGAAAAAGAAAATAGTTATCAGACCCCCTCAAAAAAGAAAACTTAGTTAGTCAGTTACTAGTTAATAACTAAGTTTAAAATTCAGTTAGAACTAGGTTATACAAAAACTTAGTAACTATAGAAAAGTGCAAAAGTAGCAGTGTTACAAAACTGGGATCATATGTAGAATTCGGACCCCAGCCTTTTTTAGTTAGCTTTATAAGGCTAACTAACGAAAATATCACGACCTAACCTAACCAATCGTTAGGTTAACTGTACGCCCTTGACGATTGGTTAGGTTAGGTCATGATATTTTCGTTAGTTAGCCTTATAAAGCTAACTAAAAAAGGCTGGGGTCCGAATTCTACATATGATCCCAAAACTGTGTTGCTCAATATTGAAAATTAAGAAAAAGTTTTTCGTTTATTTCTTGTGTATTGCTAAGAGGCCATCCACAAATTACATAAATAAGGCGGATTTTCCTCATTTTTTACTGCCTCAACCATCCTTTTTGACTTCAATCACTTACGTAATTTGGACGACCCCAAAACAACACGCAGCCGCACGCCCAGCAACAACGAATGTCTACCGTATACAGAAAATATATTTCAGCTGTTCCTTTTTAAGAGTCGCTTGTCTTAATTTTGCAAGTACATGCACCGCTGATGCCATTTTATTACTAAGTACAAAAGTGATGAGTTCCAAAATAAACCTTAGTTAATTAGTAACTATAACCGAGTTTTTTAACTTAGTTATGAAACAATTATAGTATCCCAACACTGGATTTCACTTTATGCTAAAAAGAAACCACCCTTACAAATATTAACAAATTATTAGCTTAAGTTAGATTGAAATGAACGCAAAAGTAACATTAACGAAGCCGACACTTATTAAATGTCGACAATTTTCTTTTCTTTTGGGTCAAATTGATAAAGCGCCACTGTCATCATTCCAACTTCATACGTAGTGAATTTCATCTAAACTATTTCAGCATTTTTTTTAAAGTATTTTCGACAATTGTATGTTTGCTTAAAACAATGATTGCATTTCCCTAATTGATTTATTTTTTCAATTCAGCGAGAATGCATCTCCATTCACGTGGGTCAGGCGGGGGTGCAGATGGGCAACGCCTGCTGGGAATTGTACTGCCTTGAACACGGGATTCACCCTGATGGGTACATGCACCCCGACGAGGTAGATGCGTTTGACGACTCCTTTAATACGTTCTTCACTGAGACCAAACCCGGAAAACACGTTCCGAGGGCTGTATTCGTTGACTTGGAACCAACTGTCGTAGGTACGAAATTTAGTGTACAGTCCTTTTGACTCAAGCACCAAGTCGGCCTAGTCTTTTGATCATCTCCGTCTGTTTAGGCTACTGTTATAATGCCAGAATAATCAGGTTAGGTGAAGACCCGCCAGAGTTGGTCAGAAGACTGGACTGAGTTGGTCTTTGAGATGGAATGACCTTTGATCTGGAATTCTATTTAACTTTTTTTTATATTTCACAGTTATACGTTCCATGTATACGCATTTTTAATACATCCAGGTGATGTACCGACCTGTGGTTGGACTCCGCATTAAGTTTTAGGTACGTTCTCTCATATGTTCCAATAGCTGTTAGTACGGAGCCAATTCACGTTAAAAACAACAACAACAACAACAACAGTTTATAAAAATAAACCACCCCAAACATTTCAGGGGCGTACCCAGAAATTTGCCAAAGGGGGGGGGGGAACTTGGAACTAATCGTAGAAGTATAATTGAAATAGAGATAAATAATTTTTATGTAATGATGAGCTTATCGTTCAGTTAGAGATGATTAACTAGCTACTGCTAAGACACATTATGAATAAAAATATAAAAATTATATTATAAAAAATATAAAAATTATGATAAAAATCTGATTAGTAACATGATATTCAATGCAAACCGCAATTAGGATGCTCAGATTTGTATTAACATAAGAATAAAAAAGTGCTAATTTCGAGATTAAGCATTTCCTTGGACTGTTACCTTTATAAAAGAAAATTATTCTCAGGGCCGAATTAAGAGTTTTCGGGATCCTAAACCATTTTAGATTTTTAGTAGTAGGGGAGGGAAGAGCTAGCGCCGAAGGCGGCGAAATTTTTTCACTTTCATTCTCATCCTGCTGTAACCTAGCAATTTTACTGGGAAAATAATAATAATTTATTAGCTCAAGGGGGCGGGGCGATCGCCCCTGTCGCCCTCCCCTTCGGTACGCCTCTGATTACATTTTTAAATACTTAAGTATGAAATACAGTTAGTAGTTTCGAATCGAAAGAAAGATGAAAAATCTTTTTTTATTTTAGCGTAAGTGTAAATAATGAATATTCTGATAAACAATTGACACGAATCTTCAAAGGAACCGCCAAATATATCTGCTTTCACAAGAGGTTAAAGCGGACGATGCATCCATACGCATTTAATCCAGTGAATTCGAAAATACAGTCATTAAAACTTAACATTTTATTTCGCCTTCTTAACCAAAGATGGTTAAAAGTTTGACTTAAGAGTTTATGAATAGTTTTTGCTAAAATAAGTTAGGTTAAGCTAGTCCTTTCTAATTCAAATATAAACTTCCTAAAATCGTTTTGAAAGAAGGCAAATGTTGACTTCATGAAATTTGACTTTGTTTGAGTCTACTGTCGAGACTTATTGAAAATGGAATTCATAGTATTTATATTTTTTAAATATTTTCAACCGTTTTATTATAATGATTTCAAATAATATTTTCTTAAATTCTGTCTTTTTGCAATTCATTCTTGCTATTTATTTATTTATTTATTTTTCGAAATATGAAAATGTTCACTCCAAAATATCGTACAAAAATCCTCAAATATACAGCCCCCCCCCCACACCATTTTATTTCCTTACACAACAATGAGGTAATTTATAATCATTAGTGGCTGAAGCCAGAATGTATGGACAGCATGTAGGTTTATCGATCCTTGGTCAAAATAGGTGGAAGGGCACTAGTCTTAAAATTAGGTCGCTCAGTGTACACTTCACTCAGACACATTGCAAATCAATAGCTACAATTGATTGTAACCACTACCCTATAAAAAGGATCAATATAAGTTCCTAATTCTTTGACATGCAGGATTATATATAGCCATTGACAATTTTACATACAAAGATATGCTTAACGTTGAAAAAAATACATACACCAATAATAATAATATAATAATAATAATAATAATAATAATAAAAAAATGGTAGCAATTTTTTTAATGTGTCGTAACGTCACGTCTTGTGGCGGCAATAACGAGGGGGGCGCGTGTCCTCAGTCATATATGATGTTATGCGCATTGGACAAGAACAACGCCAAATTCACAAAGAACTAAATGTAGGGCAAGAATTAATTACAGTGTTAGATCGTAGATGACAGTAATTTTCGATTACCTCTAATAATATTTTAAATACTACATGAACACACGAAATGCACGCAGATGTACGTGCAATTCAATTGCGAGGAATTTTAAGAAAAGGATGTAAATATATACGAAATCGCTTGGTAGAATTTTTGTTTTTTGAAGGCTTTAATCAAAGTGTGTGTGTGTCACTACCCTCAGATGTTCAGGGTATGATGGTTTCACAAACGTTCATACAAATCTTTGTCATCTTCAAGTTCCAGGAGGATAGTTTGGATGTGCTGAAAGAGGACCTCTTTAGATTTATCGGTTGGGACCAAGTTCCTGCAGTATCAAATCTTCCACTTTGTTCTTGAAAATCGCTCCAAAACGCTCCTCTGCTACATTCAGATCAGGGGAATTTCCTGGCCAGTGAGTTTGATCAGCGAAATCAACCACAGCGTCTCTCAGAAGTTGTTAGTTGACATTTGCACGGTGGCATGGGACACTATCATGAAAATAAACTACTTCCGAGGTGTCTTTACATTTTGTTGATGCCCCAAAAATGGAATGACACTCTCTGTAAGAATAATCTGCTGAAAATACGCACTATCCCATAAAACGTCGTCTTCTTCGATGACCCACATCATTTTGACAGCAGTGAAATAAATGAATATCCCACTGCAACGAGAGTTCTTACAAAGCTGTTGATAATGCTCATAGTCTTCAATATCTTTTAAAGAAAGTGACCAGACTCTGTCGTTTTAATAATTTGGCCGACGGACAGTCCAAACGAAGAATTCATCACTCGGTGCCAGGTGTATGAAATCATCATCATCTCACGGACGCAGATAATCTCAAAACCGAAGTTGATTCTCAGTGCTTGTTGGGGATACCATTGGCTTTGGGATCATACTGAAAGTTTTCAATCCTTGCCTCGTGCGATATCGTTGAACCGTTGATCGGTCAACAGCCTTATTTCGCCTCTCCAAGGTGATTTTGGCAACTTCAGTGCAGTTTCGTCGCCTTTTGCCACTACTTTCAGTCGCAATGTCTTTGCTCTCCTGCAACATGTTTTCGGGCCTGCCTTCGTCATATTTTGTAAAGCACGAGTCGTATCTCTTCTTTCAATTGTCAGTCACCCATCTTTCACTATGATGAAGGTTTTCGAAGATTCACTTCCGATTGATGAAAGTTGCACCAATGAAATTATCGATTAAAACATGTAAAACGCTTAGCAAAGGGTTATGCACAACTCCGTGTGTGTGTGTGTGTGTGTGTGTGTGTGTGTGTATTTCATTTGCAAATGTCAGATCAATAATGGCTGGCGTAACGGGAAAGTATCACTAAAAATGGAAGATTTGTGTTTATAAAGTTCAAGAAGGGATTAAACTCGGTATTCGTGTAGATTTGGAGATACCGCCAGAAATCATGAATAAAGCTATTCATTCCCGATGATGCTGATATTAATAATGCAAGAGTTAGATCAATGGGCACCATTAGTTGGCCTGAGCGTTGTGCCAGTTTATGGCCCTCATTTCTTATTATTAAAACTATTCGTATGACCTTGGTTTTGCTTTCGCCCGAATATTTCATTCTGACGAAGGTCAAGCTTGTTGTTCCACCTTAGACCTACAGTTTAACGTGGAATCCGAGCCACGACCCACCATGGTCGCCCAGACTCGATTTCACGGCCTTCCGATCAACAGCCCAGCGTTTTAACGACTAGGCTTCCCAGGGTACCCATATATCTACCAACCAACTTCATTGTATGAAAAGATGAACAGTTGGGTGAGCTGTGCGCTGCTTGCCGTTGCCGGGAATCGAACCCGGGGCCGGTAGATTCGCAGTCAGCAATGCTAACCACTATACCACTCATTCCATAAAATAAGGAAGTAATTTTTCGTGTCATTTCCTTCCATCATTGAAGTAGAAAATGGTTAAAATTGTTTTAATTATTCGGATGAAAATAAGCTTTTCATTTTATTCCAATTTTGATTTACGTCCTTTCCTTGAGGCAATTTCAGAAATTTAACTACACCAACATTTAAGTGTTTCATGACATTTCTGAAAGGTCATCGATGAACTGAAACAAAGATCTGGGATAAAAGGATGTACGTCAACACGAGTGTCTAAATATGTATATTATATGCACGTAGGCGTTGTCAGAAAGATCGCTTTCACGTTGACTTAGGCCGGCCGCATGCAGGATCGTCTTGCGACTGATGACTTGGGTCGTGACGACTCGAGTCGCTGTGATTTTACATTGACAGAATGGATGCCCCGCACACTGCAGCGACCGCGACACGAATGTAGCAGAGTCAAAATTTACAATCTGGGACATTACGTTAAAGGAAATATTTTTATTTTGTTCTGACATAACAGAAATGAAACAATAAAATTACTTGTTCATTTAGTTTAAACTATTTATTATCTTAAGAGAATTTTTATTGTATATTTATGAATATTTTTATCAAAAATATTTTCATTCAAACTCATAAGATTAATTTTAATAAAGCTAAGCGTTTCGACGTCTCGACGATGTAGTGATTAGCATCGCTGACTACAATAAACTTGCCCGGGTTCGATTCCTGGCACGTGTAGGCGACATACAGCTCACTCAGTTATTCATCCTTCCTCTGGGAGATAAATGGGTACCAACTTCGTCAGCCGACAACAAGTAACTCGGCTCGAGTTTCCCGAGGGAGTCCAACCGGGAACTTGGCCCTCACTGACCGATCTTGTGGTCTACCAGGGTATGGTACAAACTTACTTTTTTAAGGTACGGAGTTGATATGGTCCGTTTGCGGTGTTTGTAAACAATATTTCATTATCACACAGTTTTTCCAAGTTATGTAAACATGTAAACAAAGTTAGGGCCATCGATAACGGTTGTCAAGAGTCAACGCTAAATTATGCAGGATAAAATTAACTTTACAATGCCTAAGGGTTTCTCCTGAGACTGAATAAGATCGTTTGGCGTTAACCAGAACAAAATCAGTCGAATGCAATTGGACGCTAATCAAGGAAAATCTACTCACTTTATCATACGATTTCTCCAAATCCATGAATACCATATAATAATGATGATATACACCACCTTCTTCTTCTTCTTTTCAATGAGTTTCTCAACCAGCTGTCTCACTCCAAACACTTGATCAATACGTCTTCTTCCTTTTACGAAGCCTCTTTGCTCATTTTCACCCAACAGATCCGTAACTTTTTTCACTTTAACCATCGATACTCTTTCCTATATTTTTTTTAGCTACACTTAAAAGACTCGTATCCCTATACGTTTTACATTCATTTCTTTCACCTATATTTTTATACAGTGGTATAAATACAGCTTTCATCCAATCATCTGGCGTACACTCTCTTTCTCACACTTTTGACATATCTTCGGAAAAAGAAAAGTTTCGGAAAAAAGTTTGTCTATTTTTTAAAAGATCATAAAATATTACTAATTGGTAGTAATCCTTTTTTCTTTAGACATTTTATTGTTTTTGGTGGCAGCAATAAAGTTTCAGAAACAAATCCTAGTCATTACCAATTGATAATTTTTTGTGCTTTTTAAATATTTTATGTTTCTAGGCGAACATTTTTCACTAGCTGTACGTACAGGGTTATATCCGAACTTCCTAAAAAAAAGTCCACATGTTCCTTTTAATATAACAAACAACCTGACTTCACATAACCTAACCTAACGTAACGAATAGGGAGGATTGAAAATTTGACGGATTAGTCTTTGCTAGTATCTCGATTTTTGTTGTTGTTTTTTGTCGTCAAAATGAGTAAACGTCCCATATCTACAGTATACTATCCTACTTCTCTTGATTTAACGGTGTATGTATTTCTTGTGATGGATGAGACACCATAATTAGTCTTATTTCCCATTAATCCACAACAACAACAACAACAATGACAACTTCACAACACTTTGAACTGTTTGGATGTGATAGAAGATGAGGGAAGTCTTTGTTTTCTGTGAAACACAAGTTATTTATGCAGAAACTTTAAATATATTTACAGTATTACGTCGATACAATATATGAAAAAGAGAAAACTTCATCAACTTGAGTAGTCTAAGCATCATCATCCTGTTTGCATATACGTTTTGTGTTTCGTATTTATCAATTATTACGAAAGAAATCTTTTATAACTTGAAGAGCCTAATCATTTTCATTAATCAGTAAAGTAACATAAATATCATCAACTGTTGCTGCAAAACAGAAGTCAACATCTTCCTTCCTTGACTAATCAATTTTAAAATTAGAAAGAGCCGTTTTGAGCAGAAAACTGAGATTTGTTTATAAAAAAACTCTGAACAGGTAGCTAGAACAACGTGAAAAAAGTGTTAGCAGCTGACGAGGAAGCTTCTAACAGTGGCTGCATCCTCCAGCGCGGGACACGTCAACGCGAAGAAGAGGCGACGTCAAACCAAAACATCAACGCGCTGGTGGCCAAACTTCCTCAAATCTCCGTGCAGCGGGCTGTCTACGGTTGGCCAGACTGGCAGTCGACGGCCTGTTGCGTGACACGGTCAGAGTGCCGATCGGCCCCCGGGCCGGACCTATTCTCAGCGTGCTATTTTTTCAATTACAGGGAGCAATTGCGTGCTCCCCGAACTACTCTTACTCTCTGGCGACATTAAGACTAATCCAGGCCCCACTACGACTAATGTTCCCTCTAATTTTTTTTAGTCCGTGTGCGCAAGAAATTTTCGTTGTGCATACATTTAGATTCATGGTGAAAAATTGTGCAAACTTTTCTGAGCACTATTATCTTCAAAATTAAATATATATAAATATTAAATACTTAATAAATATTATTTCCATAAGGTGATAGCTTGGTCATTACGGTACTATTAAATGGATATTAAAAACTGTTTACAATATTATATATTCTTAAAAACGAAAACATTTTATCCATTCTAAAATATGAATAAAATAAAAAATAGTAAAATAAAATTCAACAAAATAAAGAAATAAAATAAAAATAACATTAATTGAAAATTACTATTTTAGTTATCATTTCTCAAAACAATTTTTAGCATTTAGCAATTTAAAATAGACTATCAAGATTAATACATGATTCTATCCATTCACAAAATAGGAATAAGATAAAAAAGTAATAAAATTCAATAAAATAAAATATAATCAAAATAACTTTAAATGAAAGTGCCTTTCATTTAAGTATGATTATGATTTCTCCCTACGATCTTTAGCATTTGCCCATTCCAAAAAACTCTATGAAGATTAATACATCCGTCATCATTCAGGTAACTTAATTCGCATGAGCATGTCCAAATAATTTTCTTTCAAGCGGTTTCTTAATTTGTTCTTTATAGAATTCATTAAACTGAAATTTTTGAAATTACTTCACTTACTGTCGTGACTCATGATACGCTTGAGCCTGTGCGCATTTTATTTTGCTGTGTGCGCGGGTTTCACAACGCGTGTGCGCGCGCACACGCGCACACCTTAGAGGGAACATTGACTACGACTTACACATGTCACCATACACAAAGACATAGACACAATAGCACCATGAGACACATACAGAAGTATAATATTAACATATTACAGTACAACGAAGATGGCCTCACAAACAAAATCATGCAGTTTAGGGAATTCGTACACAAACAAAACATTCACATAGCACTTATACAAGAAACAAAACTAAAACGCACACACAAAACACCCACCATCCCTGACTTCACGGCGATCCGTCAAGATCGTACTGGGAGTAACGGGGGGGTACTCATCACTTACATACGTAAAAGCATTAGCTACACTGATGCTACCCAAAACATTACAAACACAATCCAAGCAGATAACACGATAGAAATACAGGCAGTTAACATTAAAACACGCGCAAAACACAACACCACACTAATCAACATTTACATCCCACCAGATAGTTCACCTCAGGTGCCAGCCAATTACAATCCACAGTTACACAATCTTGCCTCTCTCACTAATGTCATCTTAGGAGGAGACTTCAACGCCAAAGACACTAGTTGGTACCTGCACAACCAAAACAACACCAGAGGCGCCAACATAGCCACACAACTAAACAGCCTCTTCATTCTTAACAATACAGAAGAACATACACACATACCACATCAGGCAGGATACTCAAACTCCTCCCCAGACATAACGTTCTGTTCCCTCTCACTAGCAACACATACACAACGGAGAACAGAAAAACAACTGTCATCAGACCACCTGCCCATCATCGTTACAACACATTCTACACTCTGCCCCAACAGCCTTAGGCACACTTACAGAAATTACAAGAAAGCTGATTGGGAACAGTTCAAAATACAGACTGAAGAACAATTCACCACATTAAACAGCACACCCATCATAAACATCAATACAACACTCAAGACATTTAATCAGATTATCAATAATGCAAACAAATACATACCCAAGGGCAACATTAGGAAATACAACCCAAATTACACTAGAGAAATAGCCCACCTCATAAGGCAACAAATATAACACACAAACACCACACACAGAAGCCATAAAACAGCAGATACAACAGCTCAACACAGAAATAAACAACAAACTCAAAGAAAAACAAACAGAAACATTCAGGGAATTCATAACAACACTAAACCACTCCACAGATACATCCAGGCTATACAAGACTATAAACAGCATTATCCACTCTAACAGCAGCATTCACACCTCACACGCGGCTATCTGTCGCAGCCAAAATAATATCCCAACATACACACAACAAGCTAACATTCTAGTTAATCACTACGCAAAGATAAGTCACTTAAACAGAGACAACAACCAGAAACACGCAGACAGACACAAGAAAACCTACAGACTCGACACGACCATTACACCCTTCAATACAGACCAGACCACCAAGATCATCAAAAACACTAAGAATTCGAAGGCTACTGGACCAGACAACATATCTAACATACACCTTAAACACTTGGGCCCACAAGGAATACTAGCTCTCACAAATATCAGCACATATTCATACCAACACTGTATTGTTCCTAACATATGGAAACAAGGTAAAATTATTACACTACTTAAACCAAACAAAAATCCAACAGAACCAGCTTCCTATAGACCCATTACTTTACTATGCACACCTTCCAAAGTAACAGAAAGACTAACCTTACAAATCACCAACCCACACATTCCACTATCGCCTACTCAACATGGATTCAGACCTCACCACTCAACCACGACATTACTCACTAACCTCACGCAGCACATCATGGATGGCATCAACTCCAGACGACCAGCTCAACGTACACTATTAGCAACAATAGACATTAGTAAAGCATTTGATGCTATCCCACGCTTCCCTCTCATAAACAAAATACTCAACACAAACATGCACAATAACACCAAAAGGTGGCTGAGCAACTATCTTTCAGGAAGATACTCACATGTCACATTTAATGGGAAGTCATCCAAAAACAAGCTTTTTCCGAACGGGGTCCCTGAAGGCTCTGTTCTCTCACCAACACTCTTCAACTTATACATGCATGACATTCCAACACCCATAGATAACAAGCTTACCTTATCATCATATGCAGATGACATCACTCTAACATCCACCTACAACAACATCGACACCGCTACAAATAACCTACAACATACATAAACATATACAAGACTGGCTCACACACAACAGACTCAAAGTAGCGCCCACAAAATCAACCATCACCTTGCTTACAAGCAACACAAAAGAACACCAGGTAATTCCACAGCTTACACCAAACAACATCAACATTCCACACACTCACAGGACCAAAATACTTGGGGTCACATACAACACATCATTATCTTTTGCAAACCACATTCAGGACATTAAAAACAAATATACGTCAAGACTTAACACGCTTAGGGTACTAACAGGCACAAACTTTGGACAACAGCAGGAAACAACATCACTCATATACAAACAATATATTCGCTCAGTTATGGACTATGCTCGCCCATGCTGGGCACCCATTATCTCAAACACACACATAAACACCTTACAGACAATACAAAACAACGCACTTCGTATCATTACAGGATGCACTCAAACAACACCAATAGAACACCTGCACACAGAAACAAAAATACTGAAAGTTAGGGAACATTTAGACATGAGGGGAACGCAATTCATGGCAGCAGCGACAACTAACCCACAACACCCTTGCCACTACATGTACAATCATGCACCAACACCTCGCACCATTAAGGTAATACCAGAGAGACATTATAACCAAATACTCCATTCCATACCACGCCCCACAGACATCACACAGTACAGAAACACATACCACACACCTAACCCACAAAGCACTGACACGACTCGGTCCGAATGCGGTCCTAGGTGCGAAGCCGCCACCCATTAACAGGTCAGAGATCAGTCTGAGCAGATCGGATCGAGTTAACTTAGTACGATTCCGATGTGGACATCACCCCAACTTACGGACATATAAACACAGACTAGACAACTCCATAGACGACACCCGCCACCTGTGCCAGGACACACCACAAACAATTGAACACATTATGACAGACTGTACCGCTCTAGCACAACAACAAACACAACACAACATCACTAGTGCGCTGAACCTCTGGTCCACTCCGGAGAGGGCGATCGGTTACCCGCGTGCCGCCGGCTTGCTCGATCAGGGTGGGCTGATCGGCTAAACAACAACAACAACAACAACAACAACAACAACTCAATAGAGTGAGTAGGATAAGTGAATTTAAGGAGATGTGGTAACCCATGGCGACGAGTCAGACGAGATCAAAAGACTACTAGCTACATTCATTCATCACTTCACAAACCCTTTATCAAATTTTACCATTTACACTCTCATTCTCTATCGTCACCGTGTCACAGACAACGTTGTCAAAATTACTTTCAAAGTAATTAAATTGCAGCATTAATTGCTTTGTTTCTGAAGTACTAATTACTACTGAACTGCAATTACTTTTCTAATGTAATTTAATTACATTCTATTACTTATTTAAAAGCTTAAAAGTAAAGATGAAATCATTTTGGCGTGGCAAGAAGCATCCATTTCTTTGAATAAAGGCATAGGTTATATATTACATCCAACGAGCTATATGAGTAAAATTATCTTTGCAAGATTATTTACTAATTAGGTCATAATGAATGAACGAAAATATGTACTCGGCTGCGTTTTTATATTTTAGGATCAGATTGTAAAGCAAAAGGTATTCCCTTTTTTAATGTAAAGTTGTCATTATCGAGTGCTGTACACAAATATAATGACATTACATAAAAAGTAATTTTAAATTATAATTACTAGTACACTAAGTACGGTCATTACATTTTAGAAGTAATTAAAATTAGTAATTAATTACGAAAAACAGTTACTTACAGGCAATTTAATTACTTATAATTAATTGTTTTACGACTCTGGTCGCAGTTATGTATATATTAAAGTCTACATTTACTTCTATATTAACAATTATATTAAAAAAAAAAAATTACTTGTTATTTCCACATAATAAATCATCGCAAACATTCTATTTTTTTAATGTTTATAAACACCAATTTCAATAGTTCAATTTCTCATTTATCATTTTCAAGTTTTTCGTGCTTGTCAAATTAGGCTACACATTTCGCTTCTCAGTTCTCACCTCCGAAAGAAAAGTTATGTATTGGACACATCGTTTCACCGCTTCACAGACAGTGGGTCTCGGTAGTAGAAGTTGGATAGGTGACCGTCTTCAGCGTCCAGATAGTGATAGTTCAAATTCCACATTAAAATGCTGGTACCTTCCTGCGATATTATAACCCAGATGTTTCTGAGAACGGAGGTTAAATCGTGTACTTACTAACAGCAATAACTTCTAAAAGAAAACAAAGTAGCATATGCTAAAAATTTGAGTGTCCAGCATCCATACGTCAAGTGCGAAACTAATTTGGGACCTAGTATGTTTCATGGACTGCTCTCGATTTTCCTATGAAATTGCAAACAAGGGCAGTCGATGACCCTGATTTTGTTTCTGCAATCGGTTTTCTTGAGAAATGAAATCAAATCAAATCAAATCAAACCAAACCAAACTTAACCTAACCTAACCTAACCTAATCGAGTTTCTTATACTATTGTTTTTTGCAAGATATCGCACTAATTCTTGTCATTTTTTGTGAATTTGTATGGCGTAAGCGGCTAAGCGCCACACCAGCTCGGACTTATTCAAAAAGATGTTGGAGTGTATTGCGTCGTTTCAGTAAATAAATTTATTCAATATCCAATAACATTTTTCTTTATCATTTCTCAAGAAAACCGATTGCAGAAACAAAATCAGGGTCATCGACTGCCCTTGTTTGCAATTTCGTAGGAAAATCGAGAGAAGCCCATGAAACATACTAGTCCCGTAATTTGTCGTTTTTATACAAATTCCTCTTTGCTTCCGCGATCATTTCAGATGGAACCAAAGCCAAATCTTTACAGTGTATCCTATTTATAACTTGGTTACACGGTCTAACTCTTCTTTATTAACCCTCCTATCTATCACGCATTCTATATGTTTAAATTTTTCACATCACGGATCCAAACTATGGCGTCATCCTGCCCTTAAAGTGACGACATTCTTGCTCTCAACAAAATAATGTCGAGGATGAATGAACTGTCATCCATCATAATGTAACGCAGCCATTATTCACTTCATTAGGAATATATTATTAATAATAATAATATACTGACTGTTACGCACTGAGTAATTATGCGCGTCATAGGATTTACGTTTGATTGTCGTTGTTGTGTGTGTGTGTGTGTGTGTGGTGTGTGAACCTTTTTAGCTGTGAGGAAGCAACAAGACGATAAATAATTTCTTTTATGCGATTCCTTAACCTTTGTAATCCTCTTTTTGGCAACTCATTTTCGTGTCAGGAACGACCTCTCTATTGAGGTACAGGAAGAATTTGGGTCACGTGGGGTTGGCGTTTATGGCGAAGAAGGGCAAACGTTAGGACATAGATTAGGGGGAGGAGTGAAGAAAATCTCTCTCTCTCTTTATATATATATATACACAGCGTTTCCATAATTTACCTATATAAATTGCATTGAAATTTAATTAAATTTGTAAAGATAACTTATGGACACCCTGTATATATATATATATATATATATATATTATATATATATATATATATATTATTATATATATATATATAATATATATATATATATATTTTTTTTTTTCCCTTTGTAGCTTAGTATATATTGGCGTGGCCTATTGATTTTTCCTGAAATTAAACAGCGTATTAAAAAATAAAACGTTATGTGACCTTGACGATTATATATATATATATATATATATATATATATATATATATATATATATATATATATATATATATATATATATATATATATAATTTAATTGAAATCTATGATAACAATGCAGAAGGCGTTTTAATACAACTCTACGGAATACGTACAAATGTTTCAGTAAATTTTGTGGCTTGAAACTACATTATTGAAGGAGTGAATATGCTTTACAAATACCTATCATACAGCGACTGCATAACAAGATATAATTTTTCAGGAAAAGTTTGAATTAATTTTATTTAAAGTTTGTGTCTTAAAGGATGCAAATCTTGCTTCTGGGAACTGAATTTGTGCACCATTGAATGCAATGACTCAAGTTTTGATCGATGCTTGTGTATGGATTTAATTCTTCAAACGCCATCC
The DNA here is from genome assembly GCA_023014485.1 of Bathynomus jamesi. NCBI lineage: Eukaryota > Metazoa > Arthropoda > Malacostraca > Isopoda > Cirolanidae > Bathynomus > Bathynomus jamesi. The sequence continues at coordinate 18,187 of JAJOZX010003686.1, forward strand.
ATGCTCATCGCGTAAAATAATTGGGTGGAATCCACCCAATTAGGTGAACTCAATTTAGATTCTATACGTAATCGGGGTTAAGTAGATAGTGACTGAGAGTGTGTATGAAATATCACACTACAATTACGCTCACAGTGAAGGCGCTTAAGTTTTTTGTTTTATATATTTATGAAAACATCGTTTGTACTTGCATCATAAAATGAGAGAGAACCACTTTTACGCTTCTCTTTCTTTGTTAACTCGATCGTGTAATTTAACATGCAGTGTTATTTGATGTTTTTTCTTAACATAAATAAATAATAATAAAAAACTATAATTCATCCATAATAGTGAGAATTAAGGTAGACCTGAATTCGATATAGAATTCTATCCGTGTGCTTTACTAAGGAATATCACGCGGGTTTTGTGTTTCAATAAGAGGGAAATTCAGGTTCTTTATAGACGGTTCCTCGTAAAGGATTTCATTCTACAGAAAAAAAACACTGAAGCAAAAATTTCCGAAAAGATATAAAAAGTCACTCGTTTCAGAGGAAAAATGTGCATGAACTTACACGAAATATCGATTACCATGAGCGTTATTAACTGTTCTGCGGAACTGAAAATCACTGGCAATTGATTTTTGAAGGCTTGCTTCCCCTTTGCCGACAAAAAAATAAATAAATAAATAAAACAATCTCGTTGGGTTAGTTTACGCCCGGTTAGGTTACGCTTAGTTAGGTAAGATGAGGTTAGTTTAAGTTAAAACGAATTCGAAAACTAACGCTGTCGGCCTCCGTATATAAGTATCGATTTGATTTTGGCACATTAGATACAGCTCCTGATTTCGTCCTTTGAAACATAAGTCCATGAAAGTTTAGTAAACGCACCTTTGTTATTTATGTGTCATAAATACATCCTCGCATCGTTTGAAAGTAAATTTCTGCAAAAATAATGGGATTCTTGTTTTTGTCCGCAATGGTGATTATTTATTGTAATCAGTTGAGGGAGTGAGTGATTAAACCTCAGTAGCGCTTCGGGCATAACTACGCGCTCACTCAACGCGTTACGAAGTGATTTATGAACAGGAATCATCTATGGGGGTGGAGTGTGGGGGGACAAAGAATTTTAATATTTTTGCAGATAGATCACTGGGACTTTGAATCGCTTATTTGTTGAAATTTACTGTATTTTATAATGTAAATCCTCTGATGAGTTATGAAACTTCTTCCATGAAATGACCCAACTGACACCCCGCGTATCGCGTAACAAAAATGATTAGCTACGCATAGCGTCTAACTACACCAATATCACGAACGTACTTGGCAAGACGTAGATAAAGCCTTTTAAATCTATAATGGGGCATGAGAATAGCTCGAGACGGGCGCAAATTTGTCGACAAGATAAACGACTCTATAATTCAAAATGATGGAGGACGTTAATTAAAGGAGTTGCAACAGGAGCAAGGTCACCCATGCTATGAACACTCAGTGTAATTTGTCTATTCCGTAAAATTAAACAATTTTGCCTACAAAAACAATAATAACAAAAAATAATAATAATAATAACAATAATAATAACTATTATTATTATTAGAGTCCTGAAGGACAAAGTCAAAGAAATAAGAAGTATTTCGTTATTTTTAATCTGAAAATTTTAGTGGCAAAGTCAGTGATGATAATAGCAGTAGCAATAACAAAATCCGCAAAGTTATCGATGTGTGAAGTCTCTTGCTCTTAATATCGTATAGCACAAGGTCATTATTCGTTCCTGGATTGAAAACTAAAATTATGAATTCATAAATTTAACGAGAAACTAAAAACGATAACGATACATTATTTATTTTTGAGCGTTGGTGCTTGGAAGGTTCGTTATGAAAGATGTACTTTTAGCCCACTGAAAATGTCATTCACCCTTATTGGCTATCTTAGAACAGTTTCTCAAAATGTTGGGCGCGCCCCCAACAGGGGTTCGCGAGGCTTCTTGAAAAAAAAATAATGCAATTAATCAGTCATTGCGGGGAGTGGGGAAACCCAATTAAATGAGAGTTTAAAAGGAAATCGCAGTTTAAAAAAGTTTGAGAACCAATGATTGGGTTTGAAAATTATTATCATAATTTTCAAACCCAATCATTGGTTCTCAAACTTTTTTAAACTGCAATTTCCTTTTAAACTCATTTAATTGGGTTTCCCCACTCCCCGCAATGACATTAATTGCATTATTTTTTTTCAAGAAGCCTCGCGAACCCCTGTTGGGGGTGCGCCCCACATTTTGAGAAACTGTTCTAAGATAGCCCAGTGACCTATGTTTTATTTTCAGACGAAATTAGGACGGGAACCTACAAGAACCTTTTTGGTCCCAACAACCTCATTACAGGAAAGGAAGACGCGGCTAATAATTATGCAAGAGGACACTACACCGTTGGTGAGTAAAAAGCAGGACTGAACAGCAAAAAGTGGAATTTCCTAAACTGTTGTACATTTGCGCACTTTGCTGATTCGTTACCTTGGGTTAGATTAGGTTACGCTAAGTTAGATTAATTTAGGCTCGTCTAAGTTAGGTTAAGTGTAAGTATCGACATTATTTTCTTTTTTACTGACAGTGTTCATAACTGTTCATACGAAGCTATGTTTAGCTCTTATGTACCATAAATCTTCGGTACATTTATAATATAAAACAACAACGAAGGTCATATGAATGCTGAAAATATTAAGTTATTACACACACACACACGTACGAAAATCTTTTTTAATACCTTCTGTACCGACTTTTTAATTCCTGCTATCCCAAATCTTTTTATGGTGGTGTCTGATAAGTTTGCTTTTTACAATACTCTTGGACGACGAGCTGTTTTTTTTTTATTTGTGATAATTGTACTCTTTGTCTTTTCTTTTGATGTCCTCTACGTGTAGCGTCATTCCGTTCAAAGGATTAATGGACATCATCGCCTTCAAATGACAGACAGAAAAAAGCCTTAAAGAAAAAAATGCTACTTCAGATATGAAATGTTGCAGTTAATCTCACAGACATCAACCCTTCTTTTTTATGCACTGGAAACTGACAATAACCTCGTGGTACACTCCTCAGTTGAAGGCATAAATTTTAATAACACCCCATATTATGGATTGGTCAAAATCGTTGACACCTTCCTAACCAGATTTAATTTAACGTAACTGGGCATAACTTGACGCAACTTAACGTGACCCAACCAGTGATGTAGGTCTCGAGATCGGTCTCGGTCTCGAGACCGATCAGACCGAGACCGATCTCGAGACCCAATTTGCAGATCTCGATCTCGGTCTCCGCTATTTAGATCTCGGTCTCGACAGACGCGGTCTCGGTTTTTCTCCCCGAGACCTTTCGAGACCTCTCGAGACCGTAATGAAGCAGAAGAACGTTGAAACTGGGAAGATTTTGAACCGCAGGGAACAGTTGTGGCGTACCTCTTAGAGATCGATGAATCTCATATTTTAGACAACTGCTCTCCAATAAAGTTTTGGCACCAGAAAGGGATAAATTCCCATCACTGGCCAATATTGCCATGACTGTTTTAACAGTGCCTGCCTCTGGTGCTCCAATTGAGCGTGTATTTAGCCATGGAGGCATAATAATGAGGCCCCACAGAAGTCGAACTTCAGCAGATCTTCTGAGCATGCTGATGTTCCTTAGGTGTAATGAGCACCTATCATGCTTTAAATAAATGCACAAGTCAAACTGGGTACGTTCATTAAACCTTCTGTAACAGATATAAAAGAAGTAAATAAATAAAAAGTATATATATATATATATATATATTATATATATATATATATATATATATATATATATATTATATATATATATATATTCATTTGTTAATTTATAGGCTACACTTTTTGCATTCAACACACTACATCTGAGAAAGTAGTTATTAGTTTATTAATATACTTAACCAAGTCTAATTTCCATAGTAGTGTAAAACAAATTGAAAGGGCGTGAGCTTGGTCTCGATCTCGATCTTGGTCTCGAATTTTAAGGGCCTCGATCTCGGAAGGTAGATCTCGATCTCGAACCTTTGATCTCGGTCTCGGTCTCGGTCTCAGTCTCGGACTTGGTGGTCTCGACTACATCACTGGACCCAACCTAACCTTATGTGTTGATTATTTCGACCTGTCTCAAATCTGGAGTAGTTTCCTATATTTTAAGTTTAGGATGTTCGGTGATTTCACGTTTTTAATCTATCACATCATTTTTTTTTTTCAGGAAAAGAACAAAAGAACGTCGTGGTGGAAGCTATAAGAAAACAGCAGGAAAAATGCTCTGGTCTCCAAGGCTTTCTGATTTTCCACTCCTTCGGTGGTGGGACAGGATCAGGGTTCGGTTCTCTCTTACTCGAGGAATTGTCTGTGGATTACCCAAAGAAATCGAAATTGTGTTTTTCCATTTACCCTGCTCCTCAGGTAAAGAGAGAGAGAGAGAGAGAGAGAGAGAGAGAGAGAGAGAGAGAGAGAGAGAGAGAAGAGAGAGAGAGAGAGAGAGAGAAGAGAGAGAACTTTATTTTTGTAGAACTATATATATATATATATATATTAGGGTGCATCAAATTTCCCATGATTTTTCAAAAAGTTTTATTTCAATCTGTCCTATGATTACTGTGTTCCAATGCCTGAAATAGCACATATGGCCAAATTTCAAAGATTTATGTGGTCATCTAGGGGGTCCACATCATTGATGCAATATTTAGTATTGGAGTTAAATTGACCAAAAAATTAAACATTTTATATCCCGGTTTCCGTGTTTGCAAAAGTATCAGAACCAGTAAAATGTATTAAATAATCAAAACAGGGATACATTGCATTGATTTCTACATTACTTTCTGACGTCTGACATTACAGTCTGGTTTATACATTATATTATTGATACTATATACATTATTGGTGATACAAGCAAGTCAAAGTCAAAAGAACACTACTTTAATAAAAATGTTCAAGAGCTGTAAATGAACATGAACAATTAGTTTAGTCTCCAGTTTTTCTCTTTCGAAGATTAGGAAGCTTCTTTCTGTCGGATTCAACAACTTGTAGGACATTTTGGTAATGTTTGTTCTGATCTGGCAGCCATGAGGAAATTAGAACTTAGCTTCACCCCACGCTCAGCACAATCATTTACGACGTTAACTGCCGAGATGTGTTCTCTGGATGTTTGAAAGGAAGCTAATTCTGGCCAATTTTCGATATTATGAGTCAGGAAAGAACTGTCAAGTTCCAGAACAGAGAAAATGTACCATGAATCTTTGTTGATTAAGTCGCCAAGCTTTGTCGTGCTGGAAATGGAGTTTGGAAATTTGGGTTTCCCAAATCCCGTACCAAATCGATGTTGTGGTAAAGATGCCTGATCTTGTGCTGGCTTTACTGCTATAAGTCTCTCAGCCAGATAGCGGCGTTCAGCTTCAGGGACTGCATCATTAAAGAGCGCAAGAGGTACCATCTCAGCAGTCAGGTACCATAGGTGATGCTTGAGAGTTTTTATCGCACTAGATGATATGCTGGGGCTGAGTTTTTCATATCTGAGGATGTCTTGGTAAAGACAGATCATTCCATGGAGCCTCGACCGCGCTTGAACAGGTGATCCACCACCAGCTGTACAGCAAGCAAACAAAGTTGACAAACTCTCGCAGTTTGGGTTGTTGTGCTTCCGTGGTAATGGTTCCAGAGGGAAGAGAGCTGATCTGCTCCTCCAGCAGCACCATCTTAATGGAGTAGAGAAACTTGGCCATCCACCTAGCCTTGTGTACAGCACCAGGACGTCGAAATGAAAACTCTCTACTTGTCCCATCCAAGTAGAGCAAACAAAGATCAGAAAATTCTTTGTAGTCATCACTTGATATTGATGCTTCACAACAGACTGCGCGCATGAAATCGCTCTGGCCCTATAGTCATGGATTATGGTTTTGTACATCATCTGAATAAGAGGTAGGTACCATCCAAAAAATTAAGTGCCTGATTATTGTTGTGTTGAACTGTGTCTAAATGCTTTCGGAACTGACAGAATATGGTAACTTCTAGTGACATTGGTGGTTCTATTTTCAGATCATTGAAGACTTGTGTAAGGATTACCTCGCCAACGTGATGCCGGCAAGCTGACCACAGTAAAGCTCGACCTATGTCCTGGTGCAGGCTACACAGGCAGCACTCACATGACCAGTGTTACTAGCTGTTGTGTCAAAAGTCATGTTCACTACTGAGTCAACACAATTCCATGATCGGAGAAGCTCCATGGTGAGATTAGCAATGCTTTGACCAGCTGGCTGATCTGTATTTGGCTTGTAGGAAGGCACACCAAGAAGTTTGATGTCATAGGAATTGCCAACTGCTACAGTGAGCCTCTCTTCAGCTTTAGTTTGGTATGACAGAGTTGACATCAGTTTAGAATCCCAGTGAAGAGACAGGAACTGTGGTGGAACCCAGGACTCTTTGACCGATGATGCAAGCTCTTCACCAACCTTACGTCTTGCTCTGTCGGCGGTAGAATATGAGTGTGAAACATTTTTTGTGTCACCTCCTAATTCCTTAATGATGGCTTTGGTAAATGCTGCCTGTTGGGCCAGTGTGATCTTCGTGCGTGTAGACAGGGAAACCATCCTATGGGATTTGAGTATGTCATGACTTATAAAGCAGTTGTTCCTGAACGAGTTGCTTGGCGAGTTTTTTGTGTTTTTGGTTTGTAATCCTCTATATCACCCTCTTCATCCTCAATATCACTGTTGCTTTCCTCACTGTTCTCAATCTGAACTTTGCTTGTAGATGCTTGGGCTTTATGAGCTTTAAGCTGTTGTTCTGCTTGCATCATTTCCTTTTCCTGCTTTCTTTGGACTTTTGATGCGAGCTTCTTGTCATGGCTTCCAAACGATGCGACTCTGCCTGATTTCATTGACCGCAAGAACTCCAGATCTTCAGGATCTTTTATGAGTTGCTCAGCATTCCTTGGCCAAAACTGAAATGTTTCTTGTAACTCCTTTTCGATCCCATTAAGCTTCGCAACTGCACCAGGCGAAGAACGCCAATCCACTGGAAGTTCCCTAAGTTTTGCATTTTTTGCAGATAGTGCTATAATTTTTTCAACAGCTTTCTTCTCGGTAATCATGGAAATGTTGCCTTTCTGATAAAATGGAATAACTTTTTGCAAGACAAATTTAGCATTGTTCCATTTTGTACGGTTTAAACGGTAGACCTTCTTGCTGATGAAACATGTAGCATCGCAACACTTGCTCACATGTTGGCAGCCTAGATCCTGTTATCTCTGCATCTGCATCGCTGATTCCAGCACCAAGACCATAAATGGCAGCAGTTTGACGAGTTTTAACAGCATATTTATCATTTGTGCTACCTGAACTGGCCATAATGCACGACAGGTGTAAAGAGAACACAAAATTTATTAACGTAAACACTTGCACATAAACATTTAACATAAACACACAAAAATCACATTTATCATAAACACTTGCATATCAGATTATACATTGCAGTTCCTTTTAGAATATTCTATAACTTTCCACCACTTCCTAGAGGTTTCTATCACTTTCTAGAGGTACTATCACTTTATAGAAGTTTCTATCACTTTTTAGAAGTAATATATATGACCTTTAGAAATATCACTTACATGTTCTTGGGCTGATTTTTGTAGTGAACAAAATCTTTAAACTTCTACTATTTGGATCTCAAATCACAGAATGACTGTGGGGTTGGTGTGCATATAGGAAGTCTGTGTGGACCCCATAAATGGCATTCAAATCCAAAAATAATTCACATAGTAGGTTTTCTTAACCATTGGAACATTTCTAACTTAGGGACAAAGTGAAACTTTGTCATTGGTGATTTTGATGCACCCTAATATATATATATATTTTCGTCAGTGATTAAAACAGAAACATAAAGGTGGGGGTGCCCAAGACCCACTGGGGTATTTTCTTTTATGCAAGTGACGAAACTCTTTAACTACCTTGGGGGGGGGGGGCACTCCTTAGCAAATTACTTAGATGGGGCTGGGTTCTCTGGATTCCTCTCACTTTTACCACTGAATGGTTGTTTGATGTCAAGTGCTGTTACGATGCTTTATAATTACATTTATCGTTTATCGTACTGACGTTTATCGTCAGTAAGTTTAAAATTAAAATATTATTAAAATGTTAAAATTACATTTACTATTTATACTATTTACAGTGTACTATTTATTGAATCTAAGAAGACTGTTTACATGCATTTAATTTCAGGTATCAACGGCTGTCGTCGAGCCTTACAATTCCATTCTTTTCACCCACACAACTTTAGAACATGCTGACGTCACATTTATGGTTGACAACGAGGCTATTTACGATCTTTGTCGAAAAGAACTGAACATTACTCGACCGACTTATACCAATCTCAACCGCATGATAGGTCAGGTGGTCTCGAGGTAGATATATAAATATATAAATTTACATCATTAAGTGAGCCAGTGTTGATACATTAAATGTGTACATGAAATTCTCTGCTCTTATTATGACATACCATGCTATCTCGTTATTATCGTTATTAGCCATATTTATTAGATCATAAACATAAACCAGAACTCGAATCAAGGGGTATTCTTAATTAAACAGCGGTTTTCATATTAAAAATGTTTGGTTTCCGTCGACAATATTTCTAAGTTCGGGGTTGAAAATAAAGTAATTTTTCGTCTGACTCTCTCTCTGTAAACACAGGAGACCATTTTCGATTAATGGCAAATACGAATTCCATTATAACATTTATCATCGCGAAAATATACAAATATATTTTCATTATTTTATAAATCTTTCCAGCATCACGGCTTCCTTACGATTCGACGGGGCCCTCAATGTAGACTTGACTGAGTTCCAGACGAATCTCGTCCCTTATCCTCGAATTCATTTTCCCCTGGTAAGTTTAAAATACCCGCAACAAAGGGAATTCAAAGTTACCCTCATCTTTTACCCTCGCATCCATTTCTCCCTTAAGTTTAACCCTATCCAGGGTTAAAAAGTTCTCGCAACGAGGGAAGTTCTCCCTCCATCAGGAATTTCGTTTAATCAGATTATTTCGAGTACGGTTTGATGTTGATGTAAAATTGAGTATGTTCGTATATTATTTAAAATGGTAACAGTTTGGAAGCTCATTTCCCTCCGATGCGGGAATAAGTGTATCCCAAGGATCACCTTTTGCCCGAGTATTTAACATGGTAAGCGAGCAACTCAACCCAACACAGCAGGCGGGATCGAACCAGAGCCTCACCGTTCAGAGCTCGCCATCGTATATTACTGTCATCTAAATATTTATATGAGGAAGAACTATATGATGTAGGTTCATCTATTAGACAACATTCTTGTACCAAAACTTATGAAGGGATGAATAAATGAATGAAAATTCTTTATTGATGAAAAAATTAATGAAAATTCTTTATTGATGAATAAATGAATGAAAATTCTTTATTGATGAAAAAATTAATGAAAATTCTTTATTGATGAATAAATGAATGAAAATTCTTTATTGATGAAAAAATTAATGAAAATTCTTTATTGATGAATAAATTAATGAAAATTCTTTATTGATGAATAAATGAATGAAAATTCTTTATTGATGAAAAAATTAATGAAAATTCTTTATTGATGAATAAATGAATGAAAATTCTTTATTGATGAATAAATGAATGAAAATTCTTTATTGATGAATAAATGAATGAAAATTTTTTGTTGATGAAAAAATAAATAGAATTATTACACTACTATTACAATAATTTTAACATTCGACATGCAAGTGTTAATTGAACTATATTTATTTTATTTTATTTAGCCTTTAGCTTTAGGCTTTACTGGGCTCTTACATAAACAATGAAAAATATGATCTTCGTTTGAAGTTTACTTTTTACTGGAAAACTAATTATTACATAAAAATAGGAGGCTTTTTTTATTGTTTATTTCCTGTGTGATATTTAAAAAGTTAATTTTCTATTCATTCCGTAAAAAACAATTTCTTAATTTTTGAAAGATGTAAATCTTTTACGATTGTCCGCTTCAAACTTTAACTAACCTCGTAAATTATTTTAAATTCATTGATGTATATAAGTTTAAACAACCTCTATTTAACTCTTTCCCGCCGGGAGTTACCAAATGGTATCCGTCTACATAATTGAGGGGTCCCGCGTCTTAAGATACCTAAGCGCCAAAATTAAAATTCGTCAGAAATCGCCTCCAAAGTTCAGCAATATTCTGGCAATAGTATCTCTGTTATTAATTGAGCTAGAACGTTCATTTTTGGCTAAATTAGAGTTTTAAGTATGCTAATGAAGATGTTGATGAGTTTTTGGAATAGATTTTCATATTTTATATTTTATATATACTTTTTTTTAATTTTTTATTTTCTTATTATGCCGAACTTTGGGTGAACTTTTGGCTGGCGATAGAGGTGAAAAAAGTAGTTCGCTTCATAAGGTTTTCAACCATACTTCTAGTGTCGTAAGGTCATTATAACCCAAACCACGCGATAGAGGAAGGGTGAAAATAATGATATCCATCAAAAACACGTTTTCGCCTGTGGTGGCGCTTAGGTACCTTAAGACGCGCGTCCCCTCGTATATTAACCTATTGAAATTTTATATTTATTTTAACATTTATGAGGATAAGATATAGCCGTCTGCGAAAGTTGTTTTAAATAAGTATAACCGGCTGGGAAGGGTTAAAAAGACATTATAATCTCCTTTTCGTAAGTTATTTAGAAGGATTACATAATTTATCCAGTTCGACAAAAAATTATTTATACTTTCAAACTGCCTTTTGTTATCTTGTAGGCCACGTACGCACCCGTGGTTTCAGCTGACCGAGCTCAGCATGACAGTTTTGATGTGAGCGCGATAACAGCAAAATGCTTCGAACCAACCCATCAAATGGTAAGCGAAATTAAATAGTTTCGTTTCAAAGATTCCTTCACGTAATAGAAATATAAAAAAAAAAATTATACATTTTTGAAGGTAATGATGTAAAATTGTTTAATTTTTCTTCTTTGATTTTCACTCTAAATGACAAATAGTGATAAACAAATATCGACCAGAATTTATTTAAAGTCTACTTTACCGATTGAGAACGTCGTAATACTGTTTCCCATTAGATCAGTGAGTTTAAGCAATGCTGCTGGGTTTGGTCAATAGTTGGATGGATGACTGTCTTCTGCTTTCGGATGAAACGACCCGTTACGAAGGAAGTTAAACAACCACCGAGCAATACTGTTATTAATAGCTGACGAGGCAGTTTACGGATATCGGACTTGAACTGACATCTGACATGACGATATCGGAACTTCACCTGTCGTACCCTTATTTAACCTATTTTAACTTGATCCAACCTAAAGTTTGTCCTAAACGCCCAACTTATTCTAAACTATAAGACAAGACAGCTTATCGACGTTTGATCTGACTTAACCAACAATACCCTAATGTTATCTACCCTGACTTAACTTAACTTAGTTTGTCGTAAACACTCAACACTCAGTGGGTAGTAAACTCTCCTTTTGTCTTGAAGGTTAAGTGCGATCCCCAAAGAGGGAAATACATGGCTTGCTGTCTTCTGTACAGAGGGGACGTCGTGCCCAAAGACGTGAATCACGCCATTGGGCTAATCCGAAAGAAGAAATCCATCGCCTTTGTGGATTGGTGCCCCACAGGATTTAAGGTACAAAAAAAGTCACGAATATTTGCGTAATTACTTCATTACCTAATAACGAAATAAAATATAATTTTAATGTTGATGAAACAGTTTATTAACCAAAGAATAAGAAGAGATAAATCATTATCATCAAAACCATATAAGAAAAATCGTCTTAACCTGAAGTAAATGAAATGTTTACATTCAGTAACTTTAAATTCGATTTAATATTTACATTAGGTTGTCGTACCAACTATTAATATCGTTAATCATAATAACCCTAGTTAAATACTTATAATCCGTCTATAATCTTTGAATATTCTATGTATGTAACCATTTTTAACGATCAATAATTCCTAAATACCTTAAAACTGTGGACCGATTAAATTAAAAAAATATTACACGTAATAAAAAAGTAATTTGGTCTTTTTAAATTTCTTTATTTTTGCTATAAATTTAAAGCGCTTCCCATTCATATCATTGTGTATTCATACGTAATAACAGAATTAAAAGAGAGGCTATATTCCAAAGGAGGGGTTTGTTTTTTTTCAAACAACAAGCAAAAATTTTCCAACGTGTTCGAAATGACCACTAAGAGACCAGCATAAATTTTTGACCAATGAAGAAGCATCAGATATTTCTAAAGCGTATATTACTTCTTCTTGAATCTATTTTTTTTTTTTTTTTGGCAGGAAGGAGGGGCCAAGGGCGAATGCCCACAAAACGCCCCTCACCCACAGAAGAAGAAGAGGCAAAATCAAGATCCAAAGTTTTTGAGATACCTGGACACTCTGCGTTTGAAAGATTGGAGGTTATAGACAGGGGTTACATTCATAAAAACGCGAGTTCTTCTTTAAAAAGAATGAAAGGTGATAAACGCTAATTGATGGATGTTTCTCAGGTGGGGATTAATTACCAACCCCCAACTGTTGTCCCAGGGGGAGACTTGGCCAAAATCGACAGAGCGGTGTGCTGTCTATCGAACACCACCGCCATAAGGGAGGCCTGGCAACGGCTGGATCACAAGTTCGATCTAATGTACGCGAAAAGGGCCTTCGTTCATTGGTTTGTCGGAGAAGGCATGGAAGAAGGTAAGAACAGAACCTGTTGGGGTGAGTTGTTGGCATCCATTAAAAATTCAGATACGCTCAGCCGATGGCTTGGCTGTGAACCGGGTAGCTTTAGATTCTTATACTTTTTTTCCATCGGTCTGTGCTTAAATTCGTTTACTTATTCTTTCTATGCAGACTCTAATGCTATTTTATGTAACGCTACTCTGGCACTATCTATTCCGATTGCGACATAATGGAGTGAAACAAAACCTTCGTACGAGGCAATTTCTTTGAAAATAATTGATGGTGATGATTCGTAAACGATGCAACCTTATAAATTATATAAATAATTATGATTTCCCCTTTATAATACCCGTATACATAAATATGAATTATAATTTCATAAGTAATTTAAATAAATAGTGTATATATATTCATTTCCAACATTTTCTGTATGTACTCGAAAGAGAAGGATTAACATGAAATTATAAATCATCGTACATTTGCCAGTTTGTTGATCTTCAAAACTTCCCGATTTCATTTTATTTTATACAGGGTGTTCAAAAAGTCGTATTACAGTTGGAGTGTTTTTTGTCATATAATAACTATGTAAATAAATTTTCTAAGTGTAGTGCTATTTTTTGAACACCCTGTATAAAAACAAAATACTAGCTTTAAAATACAAATACTTAATGTTCGCTTCTATCTACACCCAGTGGTTCTCAAACTGGGGTACGCGAGGGAATATTAAGGGATACGCGAAGGGGTCCCGAAAGTATAACCCTTTTAATTTTATAAACGATTAACAAACCGCCACGAGTCACACGGTTGTAAAGAAAATAAAAATTCTCTCTCTCTCTCTCTCTCTCTCTCTCTCTCTCTCTTTTGTAATTAAAGGGGCTAGTTCGGGTTGGGCCTCGGTCACTAGTGGGGTTCCTCAGGGTTCCGTTTTGGGCCGCTGTTGTTTATCATTTACATAAATGATATCGACGGTGGCATCGTCAGTCGGATCGCCAAATTCGCTGATGACACCAAGCTTGGGGCCAATGTTGGGACGCCGGAGGCGATCGAGGAACTGCGTGCGGACCTAGGTAGGATAGAGAGTGGTCCGAAAATGGCAAATGCCATTTAACTTGGGTAAATGCAAAGTGATGCACATTGGCTACGCCAATCCCAGGTCGGACTACTCGATGTTGGGAAGTAATATCGAGGTGACTGATTTAGAAAAGGACTTGGGTGTGCTAATTAGCAGCAACCTTAAGTTTACGAAACAGTGCGTAGAGGTGGAAAAGAAAGCCCAGAAACTATTGGGTTATATCAGGAGGCAATTTCAGTTTCGGAACAAGGAGATTGTGCTCTCTCTGTACAATTCCCTGGTTCGGCCGCACCTGGAGTATGCTGTGCAGTTCTGGTCGCCCACCCTTAGGAAAGATATTGAGAGGCTGGAGCGAGTGCAGGCGAGGGCCACAAAGTTAATCCCTTCCGTTAGGCATATGGGCTACAATCGACGGTTACGCGCCCTGAACTTGTTTTCGCTGGAAACTCGGAGGCTGCGCGGTCAACTGATCGAGGTTTTCAAGCTCTTACGCGGGTTCAGCGATGTTGATTTTAGAAGCATGTTTAGTTTAAATCATAACCCAACTCGCAACAATGGTTGGAAGTTGGATTTGAAACGGTTTAGGACTAGTGTGTGTGGGAATTACTTTACGTATAAGATCTGTGACACGTGGAACAGGTTACCTTCAGAAGTTGTGAACAGTTCCTCTGTGGATCATTTCAAGAAAAGGTTAGACCAAATCCTGCACACTATTTAAGTGTGTAGAAAATTTTCCGTGGCACCCGTTGCCATTGGTACCTCCTCGGTATGGGCCGCAAGGCCTTTTGAGGTACTTCTTTTCCTTGTAACTCCTTGTAACTCTCTCTCTCTCTCTCTCTCTCTCTCTCTCTCTCTCTCTCTCTCTCTCTCTCTCTCTCTCTCTCTCTCTCTCTCTCTCTCTCTCTCTCGAAAATCCAGAAAATCCCGTGAAAGAATTCAAGGGGTACAGAAGAAGAAAAAGTTTGAGAACCGTTGATCTACACGTTGACCTTTCATGCCTGACTTACGTTTACTTTTCATGCCAAAATATAGCTTATGTTCAGGGGCGGACTGACAGCAACCTCAGCCCTCGGGCATAATAATGAGGTCCTGGGCTCCTTGAAATCCGATTTTTTTTCATATTACAGTTCGATTAGACATTCGACCCAATTGAGAACACTCTCACTGTTTTATGATGACTGCGGGCTGGGACCGCCGGGCCCCCTAATAGCCCGGGCTCTCGATCCATGTCCGATTGCCCGACCGCTCAGTCCGCCCCTGCTTATGTTATATCTTCATAAGGACTTAACTTTAATTAAAGTAAAAACGAATAAATTTCCTATAATTTCATATTATAAAGCATACGAAATGATATATATATATATATATATATATATATATATATATATATATATATATATATATATATTATATATATATAATATATATATATACTGTATATATATCATATACATTTTAAGTTATGTACTAATGTTTTTTTTTCTTTTCTTTCTCCCTCCTTACGTGTACCTTTATTACCTAATTCCTTTTGTGTGTTTTGATTTGTTATTTTTATTTTTTTATGTCACTGTTTTGTTATTTTCTTTTAATTTCCACTTTCAAATCTAACAAACAAAATTTATCTTCGTTCAATTAACTTGAAATTTTCTTCCACAAAACGTTTAAACTATCACGTGATTTTATCGCCCTTTGAACGTATTTTTTATCGCCAAAATGTTTTTCTTTTACCTTTTTTTCTACCTTTACCTTTCGCTTTCGCTTCAATTTAACCATTTGTCCCGGCCCCCACTCTCTTCCCGCTACCTCCATTACCTTTATGTATAACGCACAATTACACCAACCTCTAATTGGGTCCTCATCTCGCCTAACTATTTTCTGTCATACCTCGATGTTGATCTTCCTCGACTCCCTTTTGTCCTCCCATTCCGTAACCTTTCTAACCTTTGACGACCTTTGTGACTACCCCTCCCTGGGGGGAGGACAGGGGAGTTTTCTGAGGCCAGGGAGGACACTGCCGCCCTCGAAATGGATTATTTTGAGGTCGAGTCGACGCCAGGAGAAGATTATTACGGTGGTGATTTTACTATAGAGTATCTCAATGGAAATTAAGAGCAAAAAATAAAACTAAAAAACTTAAAATTACCTCAATAACTAAGCTAATTAACCTTTAATAACTAATAGGCAGATAAACCCCCCCCTCACTTTAGCTTCACAAAAAAAATATATATAGAAACCACTACTTAAATAACTCAATATTATATAAATAGTTTGCTTAAAATTAATATAATTTAGTTAAAATTTTATGTAGATTATTCTGATTAAAATTTAGCTGAATTTTAAACCTAAAAAGGGAATCACCTACAAAAAAAAAAATTTAAATTCCTCATGGCAAAATAACACTTTTAAAAAAATATTCACTACAATTATTGATTTTATATGATCAGTTTTAAACTATAATACCAGAATATACAAGAAAAAAAGGTTTATATATATATATACATATGTAGTATATATACACAGATGGCTTTCTTGAAAAAGGAAAAATACCCACATTATATAATCAAATTACAAAATATTTTTAACCCCTAAATTGATAAGATTTATTAATTCATTTGTGTATATATATAATCCAATACTTTACTTTTTTTTAAATGAAATATAAAATCTTTATATATCAAAGGAAATTTCTTAATTAGATTAATTTTTAATTGAACTTCGAAATACAACCCCACCTTCGCTTCATCGTGGATCCGACCTGTAGAATAAAGCGATAATAACCAAATGGGTACATATACACCCCTAATTCTCTCTACACACACACACACACACAATTTTTAATGTTTATTTTAGCATTTCTTCGCATATACAACAATACACGAGCAGTGACACAAAAATTCGTAAACATCATGTACGTATCTGCATTTGCAATGAACACCAAGACCCCAGTTGAGATCTTATTCCGTGTGTAGCGCATGACACATACGAGTATACACACATTCGTAAAATACGCGCAGGAGCAAAATTTGGTGCTAAAATTTTTGATTCTCTAAGTCTTCACCATTTATATCTCTTTCAGATGTCAAATTAAATTGTATATTATACGCTTTTTATGTTATATATATATATATATATATATATATATATACACACACACACACACTTCCATGATACTTAAATAAAATGAGTGATTGATTCCTAGGTTAAAAATACTTTTTTGACAGTTTAATAAAGAGTACGTCTAAATAATTAATGCAGAGTTAATAATTCCTTCAACAGTAAAGCTGTTCCTCTGTTATTTTCTGCATGCATCTTATTGTCTGTTCTCAACCAAGAACCGACAATATTCAGTATTGTGTATGTGACGCGAAAAAATCAAGTCCATTCGTATACAGAAACAGTGGGGGGGCTAAAAAAAAATCAAAATGTGTTTATAGAAACATAATAGAGGAACAGAGCATAATACGCAAATAAGTGTACACACGTTTAAAGCATCATCTATACATAAATTTATGCAGACATAGAACTTTAAATGAAAATCCTCGTACCACTGTAGAACAGCAGTAGAAACTGTAGAAACAGCAGTAGTAAACTAAAGAAAATTGAACTGCAAATCACGTACACCTGTGTATAAATTGAGTAAAAAGTACCCGTATAATTAACACGATAGAGTTTATTAATTAATGGCTGCAATTTTAGAAACTGATGTAAGGAGTGAAGTTAAAATGTACTTGTAA
This sequence comes from Bathynomus jamesi, assembly GCA_023014485.1. Classification (NCBI taxonomy): domain Eukaryota; kingdom Metazoa; phylum Arthropoda; class Malacostraca; order Isopoda; family Cirolanidae; genus Bathynomus; species Bathynomus jamesi. The sequence goes on from JAJOZX010003686.1 coordinate 35,713, forward strand.
CAACCTCGTTACATTTCATTTACAACTTCCATACTTATATTTGGGATCACCCGAAGATCAGGGCCCCCAGCCTCAATTACCAAATGATATCTTCGTTAAAACTAACGAAAATATCACGACTTAACCTAATCAATCGTCAAGGGCGTACAATTGACCTAACCGGGTATTCAATTTATTATTATATTTGGTACTGTAAAGCAAAAACAAGAATACATGGGGCCTGATCTTCGGATGATCTTGTATTTGTATTAGTATATTATCATCAATTTTGTATATATATATATATATATATATATATATATATATATATATATATATATATATACAGTGTCCCATAAGTCCGGTCTCATAGGAAAATTTATTTTAAATTAAATTTACAAAAGTAGTAAATTAGAAGTACAACAAATGTTCAAATGTATTACTTTTGTAACTTAATTTAAAATAAATTTTCCTATCAGACCGGACTTATGGGACACCCTGTATGTATATATATTATACAGTATAAAATAAATTAAGTTAAAAACTGTTCTATATAAATTGATTTGATAGCAATTATCATTTCAATTAATAATTGCATGTGTATATATATATATACTGTATAAATATATTTATTCAGACTAATTAATCACGCAGGTATATCACTTAAAACTGCTATGACCTATTAATTATGGTAATTAAATAATTCATTTTAATACTAGGTGAGTTCACGGAGGCAAGAGAAGATTTGGCGGCGCTCGAAATGGATTACAATGAGGTGGAACAAAATCCCGGAAGTGAACCAGAGGATGATTATAATGAATATTAAAAAATAAAAAAAACTCGACTTAAAAGAAAAACAAAAAAAGTTAAAAGCAAAAAAATGTTATATTATTTAATTAATTTACTGATTCTTTAAGTTAAATTAACTATTATGTAAGAAACCTATACCATAACAGCAAATCTAAATAAACCAAACCAAACCACGAACTGAATTCAGTCCATAGGACGTGTCTCAAGAAAATGTGTTGGTAACTAAAAATTAAAGCTCTTTATGACAATAAGACAATATAAATAATTACCAGAAACACGAACCGACTTTTTCTACCGTGCAGGCCCGTAGCTAGGGGGGTGGGTCGAACGACCCCAACCCACTTGACAGGAAAGGTCCACTTTTGTAACCATAGATATAACTTATGATATGATATAATATATAATATCATTCAGTAAATAAACACTTGCATTTTTTTTGCATTTTTCTTTTTCTGAAACTTCACAAACTACTCTAAACTACTCTAAACCCCCTCCGCAGTGACTACTAGGTCGTTGCACCAAAAGGTCCGCCTCTCTACAATTTCGACCCACCCCCACCACTTCGGAAGTCCTGGCTACGGGACTGGCATGAGTTCTAGAACTCTAGTAATTGAAATAAACATCCCCCTAAAATTTAATGTTAAGAAAAATAATTTTTTTAGAATAATTACACCTGGTACCATAATGGATCTCCTATTCTAATTGCTGGAAGTGGAAATACAGTATGGACGCGAAGCTCGCAAATACCTGAAAAATTTTAGGTTCACATAATTTAGCATGTGCTCTTACGAAAAATGTTTAGAGAAGTCACCCATTAATTACTATAAAAAAAGAAAATCATTATAGAAAATGGGATTTTTATGGGGTAAAAAAGTCATTATTGTTACGGACGATGAGAAGTAAAAATACTACAGTAGTCTTTTAATACCGTAGGTCTAACTACTTCTAGTAACCTCTAGTCTAGAGTAAGTCGGTCTATGTAAAAACATTTTGTTTTAACACACGAGCACAATGAAGGAAGAAAATCCATCGAAGGCTCATTGTTATTTACGTAAATTATTATCTTTGAGATTTATAAAAAGTCTGTGTAATATTAATACATAATTACCTTAATTTCAGACTGTATGACGAATATATGAATATATATATATGTGTGTGTGTGTACACACACAGTGTATATATACGGGCTGGCCATAAGTAGCACCCAAAATAAAACGTAAAAAAATTTATTACCTAACAAATTACAACTAAAATAAGTGCAACATAATACAATATAAGTATGCAGATTTTGTAAAAAACTATAATAAATGTTCAATTAGTCCACCATTATTCTCAACAACACATTGGAGTCTTCGGGATAGATGGTGGACCGAACTCCGCAATTCTTCGATAAGAAGGTAAATATGAATATAGCAAAATAAATCCAAATCAATTGAAATCATAGTAAAAATAAGAAGGTAAATACGCATATCGCAAAATAAATCCGCACTATATATAGTTTGAAAGAAAAAATTTGATTGGCTCAAATGTGATTGGCTTTCTGTTAATTAGAAAATAGTTTTGGGCGCTACTTATGGCCAGCCTTTTATATATATATATATATATATATATATATATACAAACTCAGAATGGTTCCCTGAGTGTGTTTAACATATATATATATATATTATATATATATATATATATATATATATATATATATATATATATATGTGTGTGTGTGTGTGTGTGTTGCAAACAGTATTTCGCAGAATTAAAGAGAAAAATCTAATTTCATTATTAATCATTGCTAGAATGCAGCGCATCTACACTTATATTCATGAGTACTTTGAATGCTTTAATATAAACACTTGGTTACAATACATGAAAAATTACCTGTAACATATCAATCTTATATTCAAATATAACCCTGAAAATATTTTGTTTTATATATATATATATATATATATATAACTGAGGGTAACCTATTGAAAATCGAAAGCTTAATCTCACTAACCTTTAAATGCCCATGGGTTTTTGTCTAAATAAAATAGTCTGGCTTTATATAAATTTAAATACTGTAAATATATAAATTATATATATATATATATATATTATATATATATATATAGAAATAGTACATTTATTACTAATTAAAACAAAAAAAATTTGTTATGATAAATAATTATTTTTAAAGTTACATCAAAGCACAAAAATTCACATTATGTAGAAATAAATGCATCATTTGCCACGTTCTTCCTTAGGTTAAATAGAGTGCCAGTGAGCCCAATTATTTTATCATAAACGTGTAGAATAGTGAAAAATGCAATTAAAAAGTCTACAATCCAACAATAATTCGTTTCTTTTATTCTTCATTTGAAAATCAGCGACACTTGGTATCATTTGAGTTGCCAGTTAATATATTTCAAATACAATGTGACGTTCTATCAATAACGAACCTCGCTGCTATACAAACAAATTTAACAGAATCTATCCAAATTATCACCATACATTGCTGTAACAACAACACCGTCACAGTCTGTGATACGCTGAAAATACCGTCCTTCAAATTAATTATAATAAAATGTATATTTAGCGTTCTTTTATTTGTCCCTGATTCATAATTTTTTTTATTCTTCAACGTTTTCATGTTAATAATTTGTTTAATTTAACATTTAATTAAAATGTTTTGAAGTTTTATTAATAAGCTTTTCAATCGTAAATTGTTGTTATAGAGTTATATTAACTTCTCAAAATTACAATATATATATATATATATATATATATTATATGTTGACTGTAGGCCATATAATTAATGTAATTAGATCAATTAAAGAGTTGTTTGTTTAAGACAGTGGTTCCCAACCTCGGGTCACGGGCGTCTTCAAGTAGGGTCGCAAGGTTCACTATATTCACTATTCATTAATTAAATTTATATTAATATACATATTTAAATTTTATCATAAGCCTGAGGGTTGGTAGGTCCTGTTAGTGGCAAATTTAGGGGTCGCAACAAAAAAAGGTTGGGAACCACTGATATAAGGGGTCACCAAAATAACTGCCAAAAATAAGAGGTTAATAAACTTGGTGGTTTTTAGTTTAATTAACAAAACAATTATAAATGTTATAATTGCTTGATTAATTGTGCTGTAAGGCAAGTGCCCTGACTGTTGGTGAATTTGTTATTGCATCGAAAAACAATGCACAGTAGCCTGGTATATGAATTATAAAAATGCGCACGATTAAATGAATTTTTAATTATTCAAATTAAGGAATAAATATGGCCAACGTAGGCCTGCTAAATGAACGTGGCATCTTGGGTGAATCCCAAACAAGGACTGAAGAGAATGCGAAGGAGGCAACTTGAACTGGATGCATCGAGGGTATGGTGTGACGTCTGGTGGCCATGGAAACGTTCTCAAAAAGCTGTCTTTATCAAGAGTTTCTTGTGAATTCGGAGAGCGAACGAATGTGTGTAGCGTACTGCTGATATATATATATATATATATATATATATATATATATATATTGCAACCAAAATTACGATCTATGATATGCTCAGCATTTAGGCCAGAGGGGCTTTACGCGTTGTCTCTACGGGAAAAATTCAAGATCACGGCGACACTTGAAGATGACGGTTTAGACAGCAAAAATATTTTAATCCTGTAAGAATGACACCGTCATTTGGCAACTTTTGCACCCATGTAAAATTTCATTTTTTTGTTTTTGTTTTTTTTTGCCTATATTCTTCGCTCCACCCAACAATGTTCATAAATATTCATACGCAAATCTATGCTATCCAAAAAGTACTTAATTTGCAAGTTGTTTGAACTTTATGGTTCACAGATGGTTGGTTGCATGGCTGAAAAAACCAGCTGCAGTAAGACATTTACATACTGTACATTTTTATATTATTATAAAGACTACAATACATTTTATAGACAGATAACGTCACAAATGTCACAAAATCTGCTTTTTCTTTCTAAATTTGAGGGCAACCTTTATGGTATCCGGACAACTGCCACCTGGAAAACTGCCACCGGACAACTGCCACCCGGACAACTGCCACCCTGGAAAACTGCCACCCAGACAACTGCCACCCGGAAAACTGCCACCCTGGAAAACTGCCACCGGGAAAATTTCCCCCAATTTTATATTAATTCAAATAAAAGCTATAACTGACTAAAAAACGTTTATTAAGTATATAATAGGTCCCAGGTGATAAGCGTTTCTATTGTGAAGATTCAACTTTGAAAAATCTATTGAAAAATTAGCTACTAGAAATATAGATATTTTAAAAATAAGATTGTAATACTAGCGACCGGGAGATAATCCGTCAGGATCGCGCGGAAGAATTAACATGTGATAAAGTGAGAAACGATTTTGTGGGAAATATGGCATTCCTTGACTCACCCCACCCTTAACCAACCTATAAATGCAGGATTACAGTAAAAATGACCAGTCTAACTTCCAACGCCTTTAAGTCCTTACAGTCTGTCCACAGTTCTCCAAATTTACTTCTTCGCTTGAAATCACCCCCATCATGGATTTCGTTAAAAGTCAACGTGGTCAAGATAAACTCTGCCTTGATGGTTACATCTATGTCAAGCACAAAGAATTGTCATCTGGTATTATATCCTACGAATGTGAACGCCGTCGGCATAAAAACTGCAAAGCCCAAGTTAAAATATGTGAAGAAGAATTAGTCAGCCATCTTCATGAACATAACCACGCTCCTGATACTAATCGTCAGATGTCTTGCTTCTACGGAACGAAATAAAGCAGAAAGCTATTGACACCCAGGAAACCGCTCAACAAATCATCACACAGGCAGTACAGAGCATTCCAGAAGGAGTTTCAGTGCAACTACCATCCGTTCACCATATTAGGCGTGCAATAAGAAGACACAGGCAAGTTGTGAACGCTCCGCATCCCATTCCAAAGAACTTAAATGAGATGGTTATTCCCGATGAATATAAAATGACGGCTTCCGGCGAGGATTTCCTGCTTTACGACAGTGGATCAATTAATCAACGTATGCTTATATTTTCTACAGCCAAAAACATGAGACTCCTGGAAACCTCGACTGATTGGTTTTGCGATGGGACATTTAAAGTTGCGCCAACCCTCTTTTACCAGCTTTACACAGTTCATTGTCTAGTCTCGAGTAGAACAATTCCATGTGTTTATGTGTGTTACCAAACAAACGACAAGACTCCTATCAAGATCTTTTCCACCAACTCTTACTATCAACCCCAGGCTCAATCCGAAGACCGTCCTCATCGACTACGAACAGGCTGCTAAGAGCGCCATCTAAGAAGCCTTTCCCAACGCGATAGTCAAAGGATGTTTTTACCACTTGTCTCAAGCCGTATATCGCAAGGTGCAATCGGAGGGATTGCAAGCAAAATATCAGAGTGATGCCGACTTTACTCTCAGAATTCGCATGCTACCAGCACTAGCATTCGTACCATCAGAGAATGTTGTTGATGCATTTGAAGAACTGCAAGAAAATATGCTTCAGGAAGCAGATCCAATCACCGATTATTTCGAGGATGTCTACATTGGTAGAGTACGTCGCCGTAACAGAGCAACTCCACGTTTTCCTATGAACATGTGGAGTATGCACCAACGCATAACCATTTGCAAGCAAGCATTACTTCATGCCATTTAAATATCTGGACCTTTCTTCAAGTGTTGAAAAAGGAGCAAGGACTCACCAACGTCATCATAAGCCAAATGCTTGCAAGACATCCGCCCCCACCCAAGAAGAAATGGTATCAAGATTTGTCGACCAGAATTGCAACTATTGTAGAAGATTATGAGAACCGTGAAGTGTTGGATTTTTTGAAAGGAATAGCACACAATTTGCAATTTTAATATACAGTTTTCCATTTTTTTCTAATATTATTTTATGTATGTATAGATATCTATTAATAATTCATTGTTAAATATCCATTTTTAAAAAGTCTATTTTATAAATAATATTTTTTTACTACTTTTTTGTTAATTTTCATAAACACTAGGGGCAGTTTTCCAGTGTGACCGGGAGGGTGGCGGTCGAAACCGAGCTTCGAGGTTACTCGTGGCTACCCTGGTTTAACACCATCAACTTGTATAATCCAACGAGGGCATGTTGACCTAGTAGGAAAAGAATGGAGGAAAACAAATAAAAGACACCCCTCCAGTTTTTTTAACTTAGAAAAGGCGAAAACTAACGAGGGATTTCCGTCAGAAAGTCTTTGAAAAGAAGTTCGTAAAGAAAGTGGTAAAATTAGAAGAAGTGATATGTGTGAAAGATACATAACCCGAGTAGCCAAAAGAGAAGACTTTGGGCGGTAGGGACCGGGAGGGCGCGCAACTCTCCTGAACCGACCCCGGAGTGGTGAAAACTGAATCGAGAATGACAAGGACTGCTATCAGCGAGTACCTCGTCCCCCCCCCCCGAAACCCTAAAACCAGCAGGGTGCATTTTAACCCACCCCCTAACACAAGTTCGTGCAGGAGGGTCATAAACACTAGGGGCAGTTTTCCAGTGTGGCAGTTGTCCGGGTGGCAGTTATCCGGGTGCCAGTTTTCCAGGTGGCAGTTTTCCAGGGTGGCAGTTGTCCGGGTGGCAGTTGTCCGAGTGGCAGTTGTCCGGGTGGCAGTTGTCCGAGTGGCAGTTTTTCAGGTGGCAGTTGTCCTAGAACCATTTTTATTTCTCTTGATTAAATATTTTAATCTTTGTTTCGTCGTGCACCATAAATTAAATAGAAAAAAATAAATGACTTGGAAAATTAATAAATGGCAAATATTTAAATAAAGGACCAAAGTTAAATTGAAAAAAATAAATGATTTAGTCATTTTAGTGTCATAATGACTTTCTTTATAAAGAGAATCAATGTTACCAACGTTAGATTTCAAATGTTCCGCACGATGATTCCTCATTTCATCAAGGTCAAGCTTGTTGCCCCTCCTCTCGAGTTGGCCTGGAGAAGTAGAGAGTTGGTTTCTTGTACTCGCCACCTCACATAGCCAGGTACGCCCGGCTCATCGGGGATTGTTCTAAGCCAGGCGTCTAATCTTCTTTTGAAGATGTCCACCGCAACACCACTCGTGTTCCTTAGTTCTTTGGGCAGCTGATTAAACAGTCTTGGTCCTCTCACAACAAAACTATTTTCTTTCAGGGTTAAGGATGTTCCCTGTCCAGCCTTTAGTTTGGAAATACGACACAGTCTTCTTTTTCTACTTTCCACTGTTGTTTGGGGGGTTATAGGGTTCAAAGTAAGATTTGGAGCTAGTTTCTCCATTATTTTCCAAGTGTAAATAATGGTGTATTACACTCCTTTCCAGTGAATATAGATTTAATTCGCGTAACCTTTCCCAGTAATTTAATTCCTTGCACCCAGTGATGTTGGCTGTGAAACTTCTCTGAATCCCTTCTAGCTGTCTAATGTCTTATTTTTGATATGGGGATGTTAGGACCGAGCAGTATTCCAACTTGGGTATGACCAGTGTTTTCAACAGAGGAATCATTATGTAGATATATATGACCGATAATGCGAAATTCGAGACACAAATAAGATAGCGATAAATAAAGCAAAAACAGTCGCGGGACAGGTACTAAAAACCTTTAAAAGAAAGGACAAGACAGTAATGATTCCCCTGTTGAAAACACTGATCATACCAAAACTTGAATACTGCTCAGTTTTGACGTTCCCATACAAGAAGGAAGAAATTAATAAACTAGAAGATATTCAGAGACATTTCGCAGCCAAGATCGATGCTGCAAAGAACTCAACTACTGGGAAAGACTACGTAAACTAAATCTGTACTCCCTGGCAGGGTTGCCAGACTTTTTTTATCTCATGGGGCCAGATTGAGCATCAAAAAGGGCCAAAGCCGCCAAAAAGGGGCCAAACGCCAAAGGGCCAAAAAGTGGCAGCACTCCGCTAGTAAATTATATGAAAAAGCCTTACCATGCAGTTGTAACTAAACATTGGAGTGCATAAAGAGCAAGTTCATTGAAACTACCATGTTTGAGAACACCTTTCCAAAATTTAGTAGCATCCATCAGGAATAGATTCTGCAAAAACTTCCTCTTCTTTCCAGTTGACAAAGTTAATTTTTCTATATTGTGCCTCTATTTGGTCTAAATAATTGGAATTGGGATACATTTGCAAAAAGGGCCAATAAGGGGCCAAAACTAGGTTTTGGGGCCAAATAAATTTTTCTGGGGCCAAACGCTTTTCAAATGGGCCAAATTTGTGAAATTTGGCCCCAAATGGGCCAATCTGGCAACCCTGCTCCCTGGAAAGAAGAAGAGAGATATACACCATAATATATACATGGAAACTGATCGAAAAACTGGTACCAAACCTTAAACTAAACCCAATTACCATCGAAACACTGGAAAATAGGAAAGGCAGGATGTGCAGTGTTCCCAAATTAAAGGCCCGACAAGGGACCTTCTCAACACTGAAGGAAAACAGCTTGGTTGTCAGGGAGCCAAGACTTTTCAACCAACTTCCAAAGGAT
>JAJOZX010003686.1:47500-337500 GCA_023014485.1 Bathynomus jamesi
CTGTTGATGAATTTATAGAAAAAATCGCCTGATTGTTAATTTTAACATGCAGTCAACGACAGAAAATCACACGGAATTTTTTTTAACTGAATTGAATTGAATAACATTTATTGATAAAATAAGTACAATTTGACAATTTTTGTTGTTACAAGAATTGTAACTTTTCTAAAATTTAACTGAAAAACGTTGAGTTATAATTACATTCTGTTTAGGGAGTCATTCTTTCAATTACATATCGGGTCTTACTTCAACAAAGAATGGTTCATTATCGATAAATTTATTTTACTGAATCTCAATATCGTTATCCGTTTGACCATTCCACGCAAGTTTTCCTTTTATTGCGTTGTTTAAACCTCCTTCGCAACAACATTTAACGTCATATGACGGAGAGGACCTAAAACTTTGGGTGGGATCTGAAGTACCACGAGTCGAACACGGACGCAGAGAACGGTCTCCCATCCAACGACTCTCCAAACTCAATGTACAGGGTGTCCATAAGTCCGGCGTCATAGGAGAAATTCATTGGCTCGGGATGCCAATTTCCCGTCCACCATTCTGTTCAGTGACGAGGCTGTTTTTATGGAAATGGTGAGGTAAATCGACAGAACACCCGCTACTGGTCTCAAAACAACCTTCACTGGTATACCTCTTCAAAGGAACAAGGTACATCTCGGGTGATGATACGGTGTGGCATTTGGAAGGATCGCATCATCAACATGTCACTGGAGGCACCTACCTACGTATGCTCAAGGAAGGAGCATTTCCCAGTGTCTTGAACGAAGAAGGAAATTTCCCAACATGGTTCCAGCAAGACGGCGCTCCTGCACATTACAGCACCCAAGTAAGGAAATACCTGTACCAACAATTCCCTGGTCATTGGATAGGACGTCGAGGGCCTGTGGAATGGCCAGCTAGAAGCCCGGATCTCACGCCACTAGATTTTTATCTCTGGGGCCAATTGAAAGCGCTGGTATACGCAGAGAAAATTAGGAGTGTTGAACATTTGCGCAGTGGCGGCTAGTCGGTAGGCACTGCGGAACTGCAGTACCCCTAAATTTTTTATTTACAATTGAAATAATCAAGAACAATATAAGGATGAGCTCACTAAATAACTTTTTCAATAACTTTTGAAACTTTTATTCATTGCTCAATGCTCATCCTTTTATTTCGGTAATTATTTCAACCCATTCTTAGAGACAGCACCCCTAGAATTTTTAGTCACAAGCCGCCACTGCATTTGCGGCAGCGCATAATTGGGGCATGTAACACCATTACTCCTGACATCACTCACCGTGTGCTTGCTGACTGGGTATCACGTCTGAATTTGTGTACTGAAAACAATGGTGGACACATTGAGCACGTTCTGTAAATAAAAGCTTTTGTTTTGCCTTTTTTTATTATTTTTCCTATGATGCCAGACTTATGGGACACCCTGTACATTCGCTTAACTTCGCTGATCGACGTGAAGCGGTGTTACGACTGGCCTCGACGTAGCCGATCCATAGAAGTACCCTAAATGGCATTCGTCATTGAAAATAATGTCATCAACCTTTATCTCGTCCCGGTCACACGCATGCACTGATTCGAAGCAAAATTCAGCGTAGCAGTAATTGTCACTGTTTTCGTCAACTTTTGGAATCGACAAAACTAGTGGTTGACGTCCAGAGAACGCAGCTCTGAAAGCAATTTGGTTCGCATGGTGCAGATCTTAACTCCGCCTGTGTTTCTATTAAGTTTCTACAACGATTAGGTTAAATTAGGTTCAGCTTGACTACTTTATGTTAGGTTACATTAGATTGGGTTAGGTCTATTTAACTGGGGTTTGGTTATTTTTATTATTTCACTTCTTGTGCGTAATATTTCATTCGTTATCGACCTTTTTAGGCGCAAAAAATCCAAACCGCACAACGGCCGGTTTTAGGCCATAAAATACCGAGACTTTACAAATACTCTTTACACTTTATAGTCTGAATACAAGCTCTGCTTTAATAAATTGATCCTTATAATATTAAACAGCCTGAAGATGAGCGTATTGCTCGAAACGTTGCATTAAAGAAGACTTTTCATGGCATTTACATTTCTCCTTGTCATTGGATTTCTCCTAAATATTAAATTGAAGCTCTGTAGAAGCAACCCGCATGATTATATATATATATATATATATATATATATATATATATATATACATATCAGGAGTTACAAGGACAAAAGGAAGTCTCAAAGACCTTTCGGTCCAGTCGGGAGGTTCCTGTTATTAAACTAGTGCGTTGTTTAATTATTCTACAGTAGTAGTAATAGAAAACTGGATAGAAAAGCATTAGGCTCTCTCTTCACCCTCGGCTCCCTCCTCGCCAGAAGCGGGTACAGAAAGAGGTTGAAAAAAATGCCTTGACCCTGGAAAAGTAGCCAAGAAGTTTTTACAGGAAAGAGAATATATAAACTAGCTCTACAATTACGCTATGCACACACACACACACACACAGATCGTACATTAGATAGCACCGCTGTATAAACTAATCAATAATATATTTGTGTCGATCGCATATCAACCACTTGGTATCGGCACAAAACCCTCCAACATAACCTTGGTTAACTTTGGTTTATCTTCCGCCCGAATTGTTTATTCTGACGATAGTCAAGCTTGTCACTCCACCTTAGACCTACAGTTTAACGTGCAATCCGAACGACGCCCCACCAGCAGCAGCCCAGCGTCTTAATCACTAGGCTACCCAGGGTATCCATTTATCTACCAACCAATTTTTCTTTATTTTGTGGAGGGATGAACAGCTGGGTTTGCTGCGCGCCGCCTGCCGTCACCGGGTCTCGATCACGGGGCCGATGGATTCGTAGTCAGCGACGCTAACCACTACACCACCGAGGCGCATTTGGTACATATGGTTTTGATTTTATACAAAATATTTACGGCTTTATTTACTGAAGTATCGGTCCCACAAAGACCCCGTGACCCATTTCAGGCTAACTTCAAAAGGATTAAGAGAGATGTAAAGGTTAAACTCTCCATGTCTACACCCATGTACGCGCAAAGCCATCACGCCGGCAAAGTGATGAAATGCTTCTACAGGAAAGGGGTGGAAACAGGAATTAAGAACAGAAATCGGATTTTCCACATCATGTCCTCACCCGTCACGTGCACCCAGCAACCCAAGAAAAAGAAGAGAAAAAAGGAAATTGTGACGGCAGAAATGCAACTCTGCCTCACCTTAATCCATGCCATGAATAAAATTTTTTTTTTTTTTAATTTGCTATGAAATTATGTTTCTATAAAATATTTTTCCACTCTCTGCTTTGATATATTAACAAGTCAGTAAGTGTGTGTGTGTGAGCATTTTCATTTTCTTAATACGCTGCTTAATTTCTGGAAAAATCAATAGGCCACGCCAATAATACACTAAGCTACAAAAGAATATATATATATATATATATATATATATATATATATATATATATATATATAGTGGCGCCGCTCATAAGTATTCGTACAGAGAAATATCATATTTCACTTATATTTGTCCTAATTTTTTTATCATGCAGAGGATAGTTAAGAAAAGTTTACCGTTCGTTTGGAAAACAATTTAACAAATAAAGAAATTAGTTCATCTCCAACATATAATCTAAAACATCAAAGAATTTGAGGAAAAATAAAAAAGAAGTTAAAATGCAAAAGTTTTCGTACATTTACTTAAAATATTATTTAATACTTTGCGTGTCCACCTTAGCCACCACGATGATTGTCCTCAAGAAGAAATGGCAAACCTGATCAATGGCCAACCAGAACGCGTGTCACCTAAACATAATTCATTCAATAAATTGTTTATTATTTACTGACTTTTATTATCCGATCAAAATGTATTATGGGAATAAAAAAAACAAAGGTGTCTATTTACTTCTGTCAACCCTTTGTATATAAAATAAATTAGGTATCCGAGTTACAGCTACGCATGGATATAAAGTTAACGTCATATGATGCGAAGGCATTATTTACGGAGCTTATTTGCAAAACATATTACTTTTGCATAACTTTGCTTTATTCTCTCTCTTTCTCTCTATACTATATGTACCTTTGGTAACCTTTGGTTTGCTTCCGCCCGAATTGTTCATTCTGACGAAGGTCAAGCTTTTCACTCCGCCTTAGACCTACAGTTTAACGTGGAATTCGAACCACGCCCCACCAGCAGCCCAGCGTTTTAACCACTAGGCTACCCATTTATCTACCAATCACTTTCTTTGTTGTGTGGAAGGATGAACAGCTGGGTTTTGCTCGCGCCGCCTGCCGTCACCGGGTCTCGATCCCGGGACCGATGGATTCGTGGTCAGCAACGCTAACCACTACACCACCGAGGCGCATATATATATATAAGGTATATATATATATATATATATATATATATATATTAGGAGTGAAACAGGAACTTGCCGTGCATCTTGCTCCTGAAGAATCATGCACCAGGACTGATAACTGGGGGGGTCTGCAATACAAACTTAAGATAATTGCAATCAACTGAATACGAATATGGGTGTCCTTTCGACTGGACTAACACAGATCATTGTTGCTTTCAGTGGTGATGAACCACATACGAAAGCCTCGTCAGTACTTTGACCCCATATTTCCTTGGCAATGCTGCTGAGAGCTGCTCGTACCCTGAAACGGGTGTATGGGCGGAATGATGCTCCATGTGAAAAGATGTTTAACTCTTCATACTTCCACTTAAGCTATGACTGCATCGATGATTTTATATATAATAACCTTGGTTAACCTTGGGTTTGCTTCCGCCCACTCGTATATAGGGTATCTAAGGAGAGTAAAAAGAAAAGCAAAATTCCTCTCCCTCCAGTATGGGAGGAGGATCATATTGGACGGTTTTCTATGATTTGGAGTGTGAAGAATCGGAAAATCATAATGATCTGTTTTATCAAATGATGTTTAATGGTCGCGCATGCGCGTTTAGGTTAATTTATAGAAAATCCTTCAGGAACTCTAGACTTGGTGCATATGACATGGAATGACGTAACACTATGTTCCCTAAAGAAGATACGTTGGGCAACTTGGGCAGTCTTATACGTTCTGATACTGCCGATGAGTAAGTTGGAAAGAAGCGTGCAAATGAAGTTTTCGCTTCCGATGTGGTCGATGATGCGTTGACTTTCTGGAGTATGGTTCGAATTAAGACGAAGACAAGAGAGAATGTCATACTTCAGTTCGTCTCCCTCTTCGAGTCTTGGCAAGAGGAGGAGCACATAATAGTAGGGGTATGAGAATTCAGTTCCTCTCTCAGTTGGATCAGCTGTTCAACATCGGTGCCATGATGCCATCGAGATCAGCAACTCTCGTCTGTTCTCCAAGGAGAAGGAGGAAGAGAATACTGTATCATCTACCAGGACTAGCAAAGTGAAAGGAATACGTCTATGTATCATGAAAAGATATATGAAGTCAAGGCCAAGACTCAAGCGGCCAGCAGGGACAGGATTGGAAACAGAGACAAGGGGGGGGGAGGAGTGAGTGGAGGAGTGAGTGAAAGAGGAATGTGAAAGAACAGCGTACTCCTGTCATTCTTTGCTGCTAATGATGATGGTGATGCTTACTACGACCCTGGGTCTAGTCAAGTGCAGAAGTCAAGCAGTGTCGTTCTCTCATTTCCGAGGAAAATCCTTCTGCTTCTGTCTCTATTCATGCGTTAAAGTCATATTTCGTATATTCTTGTATATGATGGTCACCAACTGTACTGGAGAACGTTCATTTTCAAAACTCAGTCTAATAAAAAGTAAACTAAGAGGTTGTATGCTAGAATCGAGGTTAAATTACCATTCAATAATAAGCATTGAATCTGAAATACTTCAGAAAATTGATTTTTCAGGTGTTGTCCACGATTTCGCCGCGACAAAGTGAAGGAAAAATTATTTTTGTTTATTGCAAAACTCATTTCAAACTCTCGAAACGTCAATTTCCTACTAAAAAGTACATGTTTTGAGATAGTAGGAGACCCAAAATTTTTTCATGCCCAGAGACCCCAATTAAGACGGCCCTGTCAGGTGGGCGGAAGACAATATGAAGTTCAATGAAGAAAAACTCCAACTCATAAGATGCAGTAACAAGAAAAAGTTACTGAGTAAACGGTACAAAACACCGCAAGATAAAAAGATAACAGCAAACCCACAAATCTGGGATTTTGGAGTAATAATGTAATCGGAAACAGAATACATTAAAATTACAATAGCCAGAAAAATAAGCTTCCATTGCAGAAAAGCAGACATCATGCTAAAAGTACGCAAGAATTTAGTTCTACCAATAATTGAGTATTGCTCAGTACTCAAGTTCAAACAAACCAATAACAAAAGACTTTTACGTCTAAGTTAAGGGAAACGAAAGTTGAAGACTCACGAAGTACATTACTCTCCTCCTTGGAGAGTAATGTAAATTACTCGAGGGATTGTCCTAAACTTTAGAAATGAAGTAAAAACACGCATGAATGACAGGAGAGGGAGATTCTCCACTATTCCAGCTGCGATGGGGCAAGAGGGGGGGGGGGGCATGAAAAAGATGTAAAATACTCTCAGAATACGAGGTCCAAATTTCTTATTTTACGTGCTGTCAAAAGAACTGAGAATATCTAGCACACTAACCTACATTGTAAAGTTGTTTCATATATAGAGAGCACCGTTTCTAAAAAAATAATAATTGTTCCATTTGACCAAATATGGATCAATTTTGAATAAATTTTATTCTGTAATGGCGATATAATTGGTGAAAAATCGGTCCAGAGGAACATTTTAATTGCTGCTTGAACCGATTATAGAACGATTTCTTGTGAAATGAATGGTCCATCATTGAAGCTGTTGGGACAATTTTCCTTTCTGGACCGATTTTGAACCAAATATATCGACATTAAAAATATAGGGTGCTTCAAAAAAATATTACCATTTATATGGAGCTAATATGTCATTGCCTACCACTTATAATTTGTGTTTTTTTTGTTCATGTAAGTATTTTGTGTGTTTGTTTGTTTGTTTTTTAATAATAATCCCTGAAAAAACATTATTATTATTAAAAAACAAGCAAATAAACGCACAAATAATTACATAAACAAAAAAAACATACAAATTATGAGTGGTAGGCAATGACATATTAGCGCCACATAAGTGATAATTTTTTTGAAGCACCCTGTAAAATTTATTAAAAATCATTTCTAATTGGTTCAAATGGAACAACTAAATTTTTAGAAACGTTGGTCTGTATGAAACAACTTTACATCGTAGCTACCTTCAAATATCAACTTCATAGGTTCCCGCGTATGAAGGCAGGATGGGAGTTGAAAACAACTCTCTTCTACAGAAAATCCGGATCTTTTCCGTTTGACTGCCGCCATTGAAACATAAGAGGTGAGTGCCCCCAGCCTTCTTTACTTAGCCTTATAAGGCTAACTAACGAAAATATCACGACCTAACCTAACCAATCGTTAGGTCAACTGTACGACCTTGACGATTGGTTAGGTTAGGTCGTGATATTTTTGTTAGTTAGCCTTATAAAGCTAACTAAAGAAGGCTGGAGGCCCTGATCTTCAGGTGATCCCCTTATTTTTCTGAGTACACGATTAAAACTTAAAAATTAAGCATGGATCTTGAAAGTAATTAAAATTGTTTATAAGAAACAAAATTTGAAGGGGAAATTAAGAAAACTTTTTTATAAAGTAACTTATTTTGTATCATCAAGACATTTCAGTTAAAATACAAAATACAAAAGGTTTAATTATGTTTCAATGGCGGCAGTCAAACGGAAAAGATCCGAAAATCCTCTAAATGAAGCGGGATGTTGCACTCGGGTCAAACGCAGGTTGACCCTGAACAGTTGTTCGAACCCATCAAAAGTATAAGTAAATAAGTATATGTTTAATCTTTCGTTCGTGTGCGTTCAGGAAAATAATTAGCTCTTCCGACTCCCGTAGCACTCACCAAGCATAAAGGGGAATAGGAAAAATTGGATCGAGGAAAGGGGGAGGAATCATATCTGACTGGGGGGGGGGGGGGAAAGGGGCTTGCATTATAATAACATTGCACTGTTACAAAAGTGATAAGGGGAGGGGACATCTCCGGGTATGACCTTGGAACTGCAATTGTAGCGTTCGTCTTTTCTGACCCTCATCTTACTATTGCGAGTAAATTCCTTCGTAGCAGTTTAGGATCCAAAGGATTAGGTTTCTAACTCACAAGGTCTGTTTACTTGATATGCATATACATTCTATGCATATCTAAGTTCTATTTTTCTATTCACTTCTGTTCATTATTACTCGTTCATCAATCTCACGTGGCAAGGCCGCAGTTAGATTGAAGGGGATGAAAGTAATAGGTATCCTCTCTCATATACACACACAGTACAGACTCACTATTTTATATATATATATATATATATATATATATATATATATATATATATATATATGAGAGAGAGAGAGAGAGAGAGAGAGAGAGAGAGAGAGAGAGAGAGTAGAGCGTCCCGTGGCTGGATCAGATAGGGCGACGCTGCTCAGAACTGGGCAATTGTCTTTTCTGTGTCTTACGTCGCTGCCAGGCGGTAAGCCGACCACCCCCTCCTTAAATGACTCTGGCTAAGGCAGTCCTGGTTCGTGCCCCTAAGGACATTCGGATGTTACCCTTTTTACCTTATATACAGTATATATATATATGACTCGGAAGTACGCAGCTCAGTTCCACAAGGAACAGTACCAGCTCCATATCTATTCATTATCATGCTGACAGACACAGACAATGAACTAGCCGACAACGGTATAGTAACATCCTTTGCTGACGATACAAAGATCAGCAGAAAAATCGACTTTGCAGAAGAGGTGGAAGCCCTGCAGAGGGACACAAACAGAATATACAAATCATCAGAAGACAATAACATTAATTTTAACAGAGAAATTTCAGCTCTTGAGATATGGAAGAAATGAAGAACTTAAACAGACAGCATGCTATACCCCAGATAGACACGAAATTCAGAGAAGCACGAAAGCAAAAAGATTTAAGGGTAATAATGACCGATGATGCAAAATTTGAAACTCAAAATCAGAGCGATAAACAAAGCAAAAAGAGTTACGAGACAGCTACTGAGAACCTTCAAAAGAAGGGATGAGAATATAACGATTCCCCTCCTGAAAACACTGATCATACCAAAATTGCTCAGTCTTGACGTCCCCATACAAAAAGAAAGAAATTAATAAAGTAGAAGAAGTCCAGAGGAAATTCACAGCTAAGACTGATGGCTACAAAGAACTCAACTACTGGGAAAGACTACCAGATGAACCGGATGTGCCTGGCTATGTGCGATGGAGATCGCAAGAGAACAATTCGCTCCATCATCAGGCCAGGTCTAGAGGTGGGGGTCACTAGCATGACCTCCGTGTGAAAAGAGACTGACGCACGGAACTTCTACCAGGTGTATATATATATATATATATATATATATATATATATATTAGTGATGTAGCGGATGTCATTTTTTTCACATCCGCGGATGCGGATGCGGATGTTTGATTTCAACATCCGCGGATGCGGATGTCTACATTTTCGTTATTTTTTAGGATATATTCGAGATTTGTTGTGTTTAACGTATATAATAAGTTATTATATAGAGAGAGCTGTAGCTATAATGTAGTATAATTGATTAATTGTACAATAATTGCTGTACTTTTCTCTGAACATATAAAATAATATCAAGCATCTAACTAATATAGAAATCAATTAGTGAATTCGTCTGCAAATAAATTCGTTATATTTTGTTGAGTTTCAGCCACAATTAGAAACCATAATTGTGTTACCAGGATGCGGGACGTGAACCCAACTCAAATGCACCCCACCGACCTCTTTCCCCAACCTCCACCCTTATAGAAAGAGATCTTTAATTAGCTTGATAACTATTTATATTAAGTTTAAAGTTTTATTAGGCATATTTATAAATGACTAATTAAAATAAAGTAAACTAAGATGTTCATCGTTTAATGTTCAAACTTAATTATAGGAAGGTTATGCTTAAGGAACACTAATTTTTCTGCCTTTTCTGCTGCCAGTCTGTTTCTCTTTTCATCATATATTAATCCAGCACTGCTAAATAATCTCTCGCTTGGTACGCTTGTTGGAGGACGTGCTAAATGTTTCCTTGCAAGTTACTCAAAGTATGGATAGATATTCTGCGTATTTTTCCACCAACTAATAGGATTGTCACATGCAGCCAGGCGTTTTTCTTGGTGATAGCTCTCGATCATTTTTACTACATCTTTTGACATCGCGTAGGTCTCGTCATTGCTGCTTGACTCAAGAAACTGAGAGACAGATTCTGTGATAGATTTGCTTGTTGAAGGTGTTGGTTCTGTCACTGAAACTTTTATTCTTTTGGTGGGTGGCGAAGCGACAGATTCAAGAGATTGAAGCTCTTCAACTGCTTTGCCAAGTGATGATTTAACTCGTTTTAATGTACTAGGTGAAAATAACTTAGCTTTGTAACGTGGATCTAAGTAGGTTGCAAGAGAGTAACTTCATACAAGAACAGCCTTTCGTCTTGTCGCTTGCATCACTTTTGCGCACAATGAACTAGTTCTATTAATATAGTAGAATTTGATAATTTCCGCTTATTAATGACATTTTATCTCAACGGTCCACATCCGCACGACATCCGCAGTCCAAAGTGCGGATGCGGGTGCGGATGCGGATGCGAGAAAATGTGCGGATGTTCTGCGGATGAGGATGCGGATGCGGATGTGACCTACATCACTAATATATATATATATATATATATATACAGTATATATGCGATGAACTTCACAATTAAATACGTGAAATGAATGAATGATGCAAACCTTTTTGTCTTTTCTTCTTTCTTTTTCCTTGTGGGTTTGCATCATATATATATAGGGTGAACCAAATGTAGGTGGACAGTAAATGATAACGTTTATTTTGAGAATACATATTTAATTTTTTTGTATACTATAATACAAAATAAAATTTAAATAAATTTAGTTATAATATTTAATATAATATAACACAAACACCATAGTTACAATGAACACCATAGTTATAATATAATATAACACAAACCGTATTCAACCTACTGTCCACCTACTTTTGGTTCACCGTGTATATATATATATATATATATATATATATATATATAATTTCTGAGAAGCACAAAAAAAAGAACTACTGTATGGCAGAACGACATCAATGTCCCGGGACCTCTTCTGTTTAACCATTACATTTGATGCAAGAACCCGAGTCTTGCTAAGAATACACCGTCTTGCAATAATCCATACATGTGTGAAGTTTCATTAATTTATGTTGAATGGACCTTCATTTGACCTTTGACTTCTATCTGTGAACTTGACCTTTGATACGGGACCTGAGTCTTGTTTAAACCCCATTGTACTGTAATGATCCATATATGTGTGAAGTTTCATCATTTTATTTAGAGCGGTTCACAAGTTTAGAAATAGGCCGCCATTTAAACTTTAACCTCCATTTTTGACCTTGACCTTCGATGCAACGACTGAATTCTTCCTCGTGATACATCGTCTTGTTATGGTCTATGTGTGCGCGAAGTTTCATAAAATTATGTTGAGTGGCTCGAAAGTTATGACAAGGATCTCCATTTGACCTATTACCTGATTT
The DNA here is from genome assembly GCA_023014485.1 of Bathynomus jamesi. NCBI lineage: Eukaryota > Metazoa > Arthropoda > Malacostraca > Isopoda > Cirolanidae > Bathynomus > Bathynomus jamesi. The sequence continues at coordinate 59,174 of JAJOZX010003686.1, forward strand.
ATGTTGATGACACATCATCTTGTCATGATCCATATGCGTGCGTGTGTGTGAAGTTTCATCAGTTTATGCTGAGCGGTTCAAAAGTTATGGTCCGGACACGAAAGTGTGACGAACAGAGAGGGATGAGATGAGCGGAAGAACGGACAAATGCAATCCAATATGGACCCTCCAAACTTATTTGATCGGGGACATAATTACTAATCATTAACGATTGAGTTGTTTCTGAAATCTTTTTACTGTTCCCCACAAAAAATAAAATACCCCATAATTTTTTGCTTAAATTACGTGGTCGCTGACTTGCTGTGTGGCTTCCGGTTAACTGAATGCCCAGTTAGGTCAACTGTACGCTCTTAACGATTGGTTAGGTCAAGTCGTGATATTAAAACTAACGAAAATATCACGACTTAACCTAACCAATCATCAAGAACGTACAGTTGACCTAACTGGGCATTCAATTAACCGGGCGCCACACAGCAACCACGTAATTTAAACGAAAAAATTATGAGGTACCCAATTGCAATAGGGCCCAAAATCAGAATATTGCCAATTAATATTTCAGGCAAACATTTTTACGAAACTTTACATCCTGACGAAGAAAAGATTTAAATAAACTTAATTTAGGCCTATTTAATTTTGTTTGTTAATACTTTTCATTCGAGACAAATAGGACCAATGTTTGTTTCAAGGATTTATGTACATACCAAGAAATTTTATACAATCCTGTTTATTGGAATGGGATCGCCACTAATATTGATCGAATGTAATTAGATCGATTGGAATAAAGTCGAATAGATTTAATCGAATTGAATAAAATTGAACCCCCCAAAATGGGACTCTAGACTAAGATCGAACCGGAAGTAAGTCGAATCCACTGAAATGAAATTAAACTGAACGCGCTAGAAATAAATTGAAGACACTCATACTAGAATTGGATCGAACAATTGTCATGTATTGAATTTTAATATAAAATTTAAAATAATTTAATAAAAATTCCTAAAGAATTATTTTAAAACGGAACCAAAATTATAACCGTCGCTGTTGTCAAGGAGGCAACCAACCAATTGTAAGTCTATGAGATTTTAAAATGTCCTGTTCTGGGCAGTCTCGTTACAGAGTCTATTACGGAAAGGAGTGGTTTATTTTTTGTTAAGATGTAATTTATGATTTAAAGTTATTTACTAGCTCTCTCCACGAAGTGGTGTGACATCATGCACTCCCTTTTCTCCCCCATTATTAGTGCAACGTTAGTTAAATAAACAAGTTAAAAAACAAATTAAAAATGGCCCGCCATGCAACTCTATTCTGAGTCTTTCTCAGCCAAAGGCTACCCTATACCCGGTGTCCGAGAATTATCTGTACAATTTTTGGCTGTTATTAAAAGTCAACCATGAAGTGTAGAAATTCCAGTGTTGTCCTATTTTACAGAGAATCTCATTAAGTTTTTTCTAATACCACGTTTTGACAAGTTTTTTAGAAATGTACGCGGGTGACAGACATTGATGATTTAAAAGCAAGAATCACAGCTGCTATTATGTGGATATGCTGCAGCGTACATGGCAACATTTGGAGTATCGATTGGATGTTTTGCGAATCACTAATGGTGCACATATCGAATGTTTGTAACAACGTTACTTTAATAAAAGAAACTTTTGAAAATACAGATTCTAAATAATCTTGTTTAAGAATTTTACGTGTGTTATCAAGAATTTTATTAAAAGATGAAATTGTACAGATAATGTTCGGACACACTGGAATTTCTAAAAAACTTGTCAAAACTTGGTATCAGAATAAACTTAATGAGATTCTCTGTAAAATGGGACAACACTGGAATTTCTACACTTCATGGTTGACTTTTAATAACAGCCAAAAATTGTACAGATAATTCTCGGACACCCTGTATATAATCCAGAAAAATGATTAGGTTAGGCTGCATTCGAATACGAAAAGGATCGAACTGAATTTTCAGACCGAAACTATTTGGAAGTAGCGGAATAATGTCAACCTTAACAATGTCGACATACATAATGTTAACACCAAAATTTTTGAACTTGCATAATGTTGAAAATCTCGACGTTATGCATATCAGATAAATTCATGTTAAGTTAGTTTAAAGTAGGTCAAGTTAAGGTCCAGTTTGGTTAGGTTAGGTTATAGTATGCCCGGTTAGATTAGGTTAGTAATTCTCATTGGGCGATATAGAACGTCAGTATTTTCCCAGGAATTGAAATTAGAAGGGGTGTTCGAATTTTCGAGGGGGTGAAGCCGAGGGGTAAGATCGTGAGGGCGCAAGTGGGTTGTATGGCACCATAGTAAAAACTAAAAAATGTTTCACGACCATTTTATTAGATTTAACTCGTGTTTTAAAATACTGACACAAATTAAAGTTGGTTACTCAGGCCTTCTATGAAGCATTACATCAACAACCTTCTTGGCTTCTGCTTGTAATTTTGTGCAACTCTTTTAATGAACTTCTCAAATGCTGTGTGTTCATCTTTAATGGCTTTCCGTGTGTCCGCTACTTTCAGTCCTTCAGTTTATACACTGTACTCATTAGTTAATTCGCATAATCAGGCAACTTCTTTCAGAACGCAAAATTTAATTCAATGACGACAGAGCACGCTCAACTGTAGCTGCTGGGAACAACAAGAGATGAATTCATACTTCTTTCATTCTAGGAAACAGCACAAAAATCAGGTCGAGCTACAAGTGATGATAAAAAAGAAATTGAAGTAAAATTCTTCATTCATTCGTTGTATGATATTCATTCCACTCTGTGTTCAAATTCTCTATTCGGTCCTGACCACATGGCAGCCCCATTCCTGGTAGTGCCTCACTCCAATCATCTGTCGATGTTTTATAAGACGGGCGGACACCTGTAAAAGCTACGTAGAGGTTGAATAGAATCCAAGAGGGGGGGGGGGGGTGATAGGAAAGTTCAGGGGAATGTAGGAAAATCTCTGAACGCGTTGGAATTAGGTCGAAGTGTAATAGGATCGAACTTGGTCCGAGTGAAATAAAGTTGAACTGGAATTAAGTCCGGCATAACTAAATCGAATTTAACCTCATTTGCCCAAATCACAAATATGTAAAATACGAGTATTTAACCCTTTCAGGACGACTGGTACAAATTGGTAACGTTTCAAATACACGCATTCACAACTTAACTCTACAAAACATTCCGGCCTTAAAGGGTTAGTGTAACTTCAGATGTAATACTAGTCGATTTTGTTCATGTAATCCGGTTACAATAAAAGAAACTGTATAGTAACAGTATTATGTATACAGTATAACGTAACAAACATTAACCTTGGTTTAGCTTCCGCCCGAATTGTTAATTCTGACGAAGGTCAAGCTTTTCACTCCACCTTAGACCTACAGTTTAACGTGGAATCCGAATCACGCCCCACCAACAACCCAGCGTCTTAACCACTAGGTTACCCAGGGTACCCATTTATCTACCAACCAATTTTTCTTATTGTGTGGAAGGATGAACAGCTGGGTTTCGCTGCAGCGCCGCCTGCTGTCACTGGGTCTCGATCCCGGGGCCGATGGATTCGTAGTCAGTGACGCTAACCATTACACTACCAAGGCGCATTATTCAACGAATATTGTAATATAAATTACAAGAAAATTGAATTTAAGAATGTCAACGTCCGACGTTTTGCAAGTCGGCCTTAATCTCCGATTTCCTTCGTTTTTGTCAGTGCAAATAACACCTAACCAACCGGACATAATGTAACCTAACCTGACCTAATTTAAAATAACTTTTTAGTATGGACATTATGCATGTCGACATTGTTCCGCTACCCGGAACAAACTTTTCATATTCATCGAAATCTTACGTGCATGAACCTTTACAAGATTGATTTTCTTTTATTTAGGAAGGAGGGGCCAAGGGCGATCGCCCGCAAAAATGCCCCTCCCCATTTCGTCGAAATATTTTCAAAAGTTCAAAAATTGTCACTTTCAAATTTGGTACAACTTTAACTTGCGTTTTCTGGCGTGTTTTACTTTTGTCGCTTAGCCATTTCTTCCTCTGAGGGTCTCATATATAGTTGTTAACATTTCCAAACTGTTCAAATTTAGAACACTTCCACGTGATAACTATCATTCGTCGCTAAAGTGTGTATTCAATGCTTAAACTTTATTAGAGCATTAGCAAGATTCTCTCGTGGAATGGATCCAATAACTTTTGATTCTTTGACGGAGTTCTGCCATATACCCGAGGTTGTCATGATAAACAATTGTTTTAATATAATCCCATAGATAAAAGTCCAAAGAGGTTAATTAGGGTGATTGAGGTGACCTGTCCAGCGCTAAAACACATCAAACATGAACGTGATTCACTAAAAGTTAATTTTGGTTTCCTATGTCCTATGTTACGTACCGTAACTGAAGCAAATCATCTTAATATACTGAGTACATTCTTTTTCTTCTCCAGCTAAGGGCTACTGGAATTGACATGAGAAGTGTACTCTTTCAAAAAAGAAAAACACAAGGCTCTCTCCCATCCTCCGCTCCCTCCCTGCAAGAGGCTGGTACGGATAAAGGTTGAAGAAAATACTTTGACCCTGGAAAAGTAGCTAAGGAAATTTTGCAGGAAAGAGGAAAATATATAAACTAACTCTACAATTACGCTATACACACATAGATATCGTACACTAGAGAGCACCGTTTTATAAATTAATATAATATATTTGTACTGATCGTCTATCAATTGCTTGGTATCGTCACAAAAACATCGAACATATGGTTTTGATCTTATACAAAATATTTACAACTATTTACTAAGGTATCGGGCCAACAAAGATCCCAAAGCCAACTCCAGGCTAGCCCCAAAAGGATTAAGAGAGCGGTAAAGGTCAAACTCTCCATGTCTACGCTCATGTACGCGCAAAGCCATCACGCCAGCAAAGTGATGAAATTCTTCTACAGGAAAGGGGTTGAAACAGGAACTGAGAACGGAAAACAGATTTTCCACACCATGCCCTCACCCATCACGTGCATCTAGCCACCCAACAGAAAAAAAGATAAAAAAAGAAATAGTGACACCAGAAACGCAATTCTACCTCACCTAATCTGTACCATGCATTTTTTTAGGCCTTCTTTGTTCGCTATGAGATTATGTATTTCTACAAAATACTTATCTACTCTCTTCTTAGACATGTTAACAAGGCAGGCAAGCGTGTGAGCGTGTTTTCTAAATTGAATGTGTCATGTGTATGTGTGCGCCAACTCTTTTAATGTCGCCGAGTTTCAACTCGGGTCTCCCGGCTTGAGAGGTGTTCATGCGGCAAGTGATATATTGAGTCGTTTGTACTTAGCGGTGTTGTGCCACCGTGAGAGTAAAGAAAATCTCTTTCCGGCCGAAGAAACCACTCCATCCCTCCGAAAACACTCCATTTATTACCACTCTCCGCATTCTCTCTCTTAACCAATCTTCAATTCACTTGGAAACGAGCCCAGTAATTCCTAATCCTCTGACTTTAGTTATCAATCTCACGTGAGAGAGTTACAAGAAGTTACGAAGGCAAGAGGAAGCCTCAAAGACCTATCGGCCTACTCTGGGAAGTTCCTGTAATTAAACTAGTGCATTTTTTAATTATTCTAGCAGCAGTAGGAAACTGGATAGAAAAGTATAAGGTTCTCCCGCCACCCTCCACTCCCTACCCTTTAGATGCGGGTACAGAGAGAGAGAGAGAGAGAGAGAGATGTCTTGGAATCCGTGTGGCGCTTCTTTTCAATTTTGATGAAATAATTTTAGCTTAATGACGGCCGTGGGATAAAAGGGGCCTATATTAAACAGAAAATCCAAGGTCCAACATTTATTTAATTCACCCTTAGGCCTTTCCTTTTTCAATAAATTATATAACGCAACGTGAAGTTTATTTTTAACATGCAAACAAGATTAAAATTTAAAACGTTTTTGTGGGATAGAACTCAGAATCGTCCCCTGAGATCTTTTATGTTACACAAAGACTGTGCATGGAACAAGGAACTCTTCTGGAAGAATTAAATCCACTATAGTTCGAATAAGTAATGATAAATGACACACACTATAGTTTTTTTCTTTTTCATGATGTTAGCCTGACGTGGGCAACAACGGGTCACTCGCAAAGAGGCCCCAAAATATAGCTTCCCTCACCAGCTATCTACGAAGCAGATAGGATCCAGCTTTGGGACAGGATCTAGGGTTTAAAGCAGCCTAGCCCCACTATATTTAGAACCTCAATATGTGTAACACACACACACACACACACACACATATATATATATATATATATATATATATATATATATATATATATATATATACACTAGGGCATTCCGAAAACACGAAGTTCGAAATCCAGCAATGCACATATGCTAACCTGGATCCATTTGTACTAAAAGGAAACCAAACAAAATATGGTCTTGATAGTCTCATTCCTTCCACTCCCCCAAGCCCCTTGTAGGTTTGGGTCAACTTGTAGAGCGTTGAAACAGCGAGTGTATTGACACGAGCACACAATCGACACGAGCACACGACTAGCACTACTCGTCCCCAAACACACACACACACAACCACTTTCCGTTCATCAACCCATCCCCACTAGGTGGGCATCTGCTGCCTGCCTACAAACTGTGTTATTAGTCTGACGTGTCGTACCACTACTAATGAGTCTTATTTGTTTCACAGATGGCAACAACACGCAAGCAAGTGAGTTTGTGGCTTCTCGGGCACTTCAGAGAGGAGGATTTCTCTTTCATGAGACAGCTTCCCACCATGGGTGAAGTTGGAAAGCGTCTGTTTTTCATCCAACGAGTTACGAAGCAAAGCCTTCCAAGAGCATGTAGTGATGTGGCCGAAGAACTCATGGAGGTGTGGACAAAAGCATCGTTGAAGACATCCCACAAGCCATACATTGTTGCCAAGCTCAAAAAGCTCCACGAGAGGTACGTGAAGTTGTCTAATCACAAGGATCGACGAACGGAAACACAGCGAGCTCATGAACAACAGTTCTTGTTGGACATGGAGACCTTGTTTGATGTTGCTAACTCTGAAGCTGGATCTTCGAAGACAAATAAAGAGGACTGCGACTTCCTTAAAGACCAACAGACAATGAGAAAGATGGTCATTGGCCCAGAAGACGTTGCATTTGCCAAAGCATCCAAGGCCAAGGCAATGAAGCAGGAGAACGAGGAGCGACGACGACACAAGTCTAAGGAGGAAATGAAACGAATACGGGAGCCGGAGCATGCAGAGGCAGATGCAGAATTGACTGGCAGCTCGTCCAGCTCCACCGAGTCTTCGGGAGAGGAATTCACTCAGGTCAGCCACCGCCTCCGCCAATGTGGCTCTCAGCCAAAAGCCATGATGATGGACCCTCGCCGGGTTATCGATGACCCCCAGTTCGTCGCGGCCCTTGACCGGACAAATACAAGCGTGCAAAAAGCCATACACATCGTCGCTCCTGCCCTGTCAGCAGCTGGGTGAATGTGCGAGAATTGACGCTCTCAGCGACCTCCATTCACGGTGCCAGAACCAAAACACGACACAGAATTGCTGAGGACATTAAGACCAAATTTGACCCCCAGAAGCCGTGCATTCTCCACTTCGATTGGAAGATCCTTCCCGACGAACAAGGTGGTAAGTCGGATCGCTTACCCATCGTTGTATCAGGAGAAGGCTTCGAAAAGCTGCTGGCCATTCCAAAAATTGCATCAGGAACCGGAAGAGCAATGGGAGATGCCATACTCACCGTGCTGGACAATTGGCCGAAGGTGAAACCATTCATTGCAGGAATATGTTGTGACACAACGGCAGCAAATACAGGTCTCCACACAGGAGCATGTGTCACAATTGAAGAAGGCTTGCAGCGTCCACTCGTCTTCTTCGCTTGCCGCCACCACACTCACGAGTTGGTGGTCACTGCAGTCTTCGACAAGTTCTTTTCTTCCTCTGGCCCGAACATTCCTTTGTTTGCTCGCTTCAGGGATTACTGGAGCTTCATTGACCAGGGCAGCTACCATCCCTTTGAAGATGACCCGCAAGACCCTGACCCCTTGCAGACTTTTGTCTCTGATAACCGGAACAGTGTTGTTGAATTCATCAGTGCCAGACTTAGTCAGAAGCAGGACCGGGATGATTACCAAGAATACATGGAGCTGGCGCTTCTCTTCTTGGGGGCAACCGTCCCTCCAAGGAAGCAGAAGAAGAGTCTCTTCCGCTATCTCGGAGCATTCCACCGAGCTAGGTGGATGGCAAAAGGAATTTATTCCCTCAAGATCTTCTTGTTTCGGAGGCAGTTTTCCCTAACGCCGTCGGAAGAGAAGGCGCTGCGACGCATCAACGTATTCTCCACTACGATTTACCTTCGAGCGTGGTTTGAGGCACCCAGTGGCGTCGCTGCTCCTCGAAACGACATCGAGCTCCTCCGACAGCTTGAAGGATACAAGACCAAAGACGAGGCAGTTGCAACCATTGCGATAGCCAAGGCTCAGAACCACCTCTGGTACCTCGGTGAAGACCTTGTTGGTCTCGCCTTTTTCTCGGATATGGTAGACAATTTGGAAAAGAAGCATATGCTTAAAAATCTCCATGAGGTCCCTGCGCGCAAGAAGGGGCTAAGAAAATTCGAGTCAAAGTGCATGAAATCGCTGTATCTGCTCACTCTCCCAGACTTCGTGACTAAACGGACTGCTAACTTCTTCAAATGCATCGGACTCAAAGTTCCCCACTACCTGGAGGACCTGGTGGCGATGAAGGAGAGAGTTAGGGCCATTCGGGTCGTCAATGACTGCGCTGAGCGAGCGGTGAAGCTCGCAACTGACTTCAACAGCTCGATCACCCAGCGCAAAGACGAGAAAGAATTGGCATTCCAAGTGATCGAGCATCATCGGAAGACCATGCCCAGTGCAAAGAAGTCCCATTACATATGATCCCTATGGATATGTTGGTAAATTTTTCATTGTTTTCTTAATGTGTTGAAAAGACTAAGGTTTCTGTTAATTGTTTTGGATGTAAAGTTACGGAAGTACATTTTTTGTTCAGCTGATTCCATAATCTCCCCATAAGACTTGAAGGAGGCTCTTGGGGGACCAGTAAATATTACTCAAATTGAATAAAATTTTGTTTGTGTTGTTCAGTTAATAAATGGACTTGATTAAACATGTGTGTGGTATTGAATTCCAAACTTTGTACATCACCCCTATAGCCGCAGAATGCCCTAATATACACACACAGTATACATAATGACAGTGACACTGAGTAGTAAATTGACCTATAAGTGACATTCAGTACGACGCTAGATAGAAGATAACTTTTATACAGTACATCCGATTCATTTGTTGAGTGTTTCAATTATACGAAGTTAAATTAGCAAAGTCGTAATATCATGTGTAAAACTGTCCGCGCTCCCATCTCGTGTATTTGAACTTATTTGTGTAACATCCGGTTGTAAAACCCATTTGCGTACGAAAGTCATCGTGAAAATGTTCACGTATATCCTTCTGTTCGTCAAATAAGTTTGGCTTCCATCTACGACCAGATCACCGGAAACCACCAACACTGAAAAAACCCCACATCCTTCACATGAAACCAGTTTTTTTAGTCATTTTTATGGTTTATGCATTTCACGGTCTATAATCTCTACTTACTGTATTTGTATCATAATCCAAACCTCTTAACTTCTATGAAACAAACATTTCCTTAATTTCAGTGGTTTGTCCTTACCATACGTTTCACACAACTGTTGAACTTGTTGAGGTGTTTGAAACATTGAAAAAAAGAAAAATTGTTTAACAGTCCTTATTACCTATGGCTCCTTACTTTGAGGAACTGTTCTAAATCATTTTCTTCTTTTGTTTTAAATACTTCAAAACTTTGAACGCAGTTGTATTAAACGTATTGAAATGTGTTTTACAGTTAACCCTGTTTAATTCGAACATTTATTACAAATCACCCTGTTAATAAATTAATATAATTGATATGGCTTCTAACTTTTGTCACACCATGTACAATATATATTATAAAACCACGTAAGCTTTATTTTATTTTGCAAACATCGGGTACAGGAGTACCCCTTTGAAGAGGACACTTCATTTATACAGTACTTCCTTCATTTGAACCCGATTTCATTTTTCGAAAGCTATTTTCATAAGTTCAGAATTGCGAATCAACCTCTATTTTCCACTAATTTTGTTCCCGTGTGTGGATATGTACAAGCATATTAATTTTTTTTATGTACCTAGTACGGAAGGATTCCTTATTTTGCTATTAAAAAAATGGACGTGAATTGAAGGGTGGTGTAGTGGTTAGCGTCGCTAACTATGAATCCATCGGCTCCGGGATCGAGACCCGGTGACGGCAGGCGGAGCGCGGCAAAACCCAGCTGTTCATCCTTCCACACACAAAAAAAATTGGTTGGTAGATAAATGGGTAGCTTAGTGGTTAAGACGCTGGGCTGCTGGTGGGGGCGTGGTTCGGATTCACGTTAAACTGTAGGTCTATGGTGGAGTGACAAGCTTGACCTTCGTCAGAATGAACAATTCGGGCGGAAGCAAAACCAAGGTTAACCAAGGTTACATTTTCCTTAGGGGACCATTAATGTGCTTCCTTTGAAGTAAATGTATCATAGAAGAGGTACTCTCTCTCTATCTTATTTCACACGATACACCAATTAATAGTGATGTTTGTTTCTGGTATTTTATGGTCCATGTTGTGACAATTAGTACTGTTTGTGTAGTATTATTAGATGATCTTTAGAATGAACAGTTTCTAGAGTAAGGGTTACCAATAGATGGACCTCTGTCCGGATCCGGACCCACGACTTTACACGGACGGTTGGGAATAAAAATTTTTTTGGCTAAAATAGTAAATACGGAAGTATGTTAGAATTTTGAAAATTCAAAGCACTTATATTATGCCTCAAAATAATTTAAAAAAATGTCGGCTATATTACAAAAGCACCGGGCGGGGGTAGGGGTTGGGATGGGGAACAATAATGTGTGGTAGCAGACCTTGGTTGAGTTAAAGAAACATCTAAGCGAACCTCAGATGAAATTAATTGGCGACCCTTGCTCTAGACTCTAGACCAGGGGTCCCCAACCCTGTGCCCGCGAGCACCATGGTGCCCGCCGACCCTTTTGCGTATGCCCGCCACTGATTGACTACGATTGATAAGTTTGTATTTAAATTTTTAATAAAATGTTAAGTATGTTACATATTTTAAATATTTAGTTACTAAATATTTAAAATATGTAACATACTTAACATTTTATTAAATTTTAGTAGTTAATTACAGAAACAGATGCTCATTTATTTGAAAATAATTATTTCTTTATATATAAATTAAGTTATCGTTTTGATCATTTTTCTAAGATTCTTAGTTAGTCCATCCTTGTTTTTTTTGTGTATTATGTTCATTATTTTATATAGGAATTAAATGGGTTTTTTTTGTGTATTATGTTCATTATTTTACATAGGAATTAAATGTATTTTTTTTGTGTATTATGTTCATTATTTTACATAGGAATTAAATGTTTTTTTGGTGTATTATGTTTATTATTTACATAGGAATTAAATGTTTTTTTTGTATTATGTTCATTATTAAGTCCAACTATAAATTTGTCTTGAAAAAATAAATGGTGCCCGCCGCACTACCGGTAGTCTTGAATGTGCTCTTCGGCACAAAAAGGTTGGGGACCCCTGCTCTAGACTCTAGAGCAGCCTTTCTTAACCTGGGGTGCTAGCACCCTCAGGGGGTCCTGAAATCGATTTTAGGGGGTGCTGGAAAAGGGCTTCTGCCATGTGCAGTATACGTTAGGTCCGTTAACCAAACTCCTAATCTTTTCTATTTTATTAACAGATATTATTGTATGAGAATTTTAATATATATTTAATTACGAAAGATTTATTGCACGTTTACATTATCACCATTAATATTAAGAAGGAAGACGTTGACTCTGTGTCACAAGAAATTTACTTTTTTTGCATGATTTTGACCCCAAGATTAGGGGGTAAGTAATTCTCCTTGATTATTATTCTTAACATTTATTTTGGCCGCTTGAGTCCATTGTTATATTCAAGAACAAGTATTTTATTATATTGTTATATTCAAGAAAGTATTTAGGTTTGAACTTGTAAATATAATTCTTTGTGTGTCTTGTCTTAATATCGCTTTAAAATTTTCCTCGTTTATTTTTTACTGTAAATGTGCTGCTTTTAAATGTATGTTCACTTTGCTTTAACTTGATATCTTTTTATTCAAAATATTATTGGTCAACTATAAATTGTACTCATATTCTTATTTGTTTTGTATTTGCGTGGTGCTTTTTGCTACTAACTTTTGCTAACTTTTTGCGACTAACCAGGTGAAGGGGGTGCTGGACTACCTAGACCTAACTACAGGGGGTGCTGATGTCGAAAAAGGTTAAGAAACGCTGCTCTAGACTCTAGAGCATAGGTGGGCCATGATCAGGGCCGGCGAGAGCTGCCACGGGCCCCGGGGAAGGATTGGTATATGGGCCCCCCTGTTTACTCAGTATTTTATTATGAATGTTTTTTGTGTACATAACGAGCAAACTGATTATATGTCCAAGTCACTATTCAAAACATACAGTATAATAATCTCGATAAAATGTATGTTCATTAATTACATTTCCTCTCTGTTATTTAATCAATTGCTTTATTAATATTTTTAGATTTTATCCCCCCCTTTCCGGGTTCCCTAGAGGTCCGGACCCCGGGGATATAACCCGGCTTCCCCGCCCTCTCGGCGGCCCTGGCCATGATGGATTTTCTAGTGGGCCATAACTAGTGTTTGTAATGCTTCAAAATAAGTCAGATATATTATAAAAAATATCCTTATATATATATATATATATATATATATATATATATATATATATATATGGGCCACCAACATTTATGACCATCAAAACTGGGCCACCAACATTTATGACCATCAAAACTGGGCCACCATAGTAAAAAGGTTGGGAAGCACTGCTCTAGAGCGTCTCTCTCGTAATTTAAAGATACGAGAAAGTTCAGAAAAATTTGTTATTTAAAAAATACATTTAAATTTTCTCTAAATTTTCTTTGGTGGGAAAACCCATAGTTCGAATACCAACAGCAACGATGGACTATCGAATATTTTTCTTTGTCGAAACAATAGGGCAACGTAGTGGCCAGTGTCGTAACACCGATTCCGGTCAATCAGTAAAGTTAAGCGACATTGGGTCTGGAGAGTAGTTGGATGGGAGACCATCCTCCGCGTCCAGATTATGTAGCGACCCGTGGTTCGGATCCCACGTAAAACTGTAGGTCCCCTCGTTATATGACTTTAGAAGATGTTGCAAAGGAGGTTAAACAACTCCAGCATTACATTTATCGAGACAATATTACACCAAAGGCAAATATAGCACCTTGTACATCACTCGCAGATTGACAAGACTGACGCGTCTTTATAACAAGACAATACCACGATCCACATACCCACGACCACAATGGAAATCCACAGTGGAAGTGCTGAGTGAATATTTTGGCCAACGACTCTTCACCAAAGATCTGTGGCCTCTTCCATCAAAGGACCTATCACCTCTCGATTTCTTTCTTTGGGCATACCTTAAACTAAAGGGAGTGTTTACGTATAAGCCAAAGAACCTCAGTCCACGTAAGAACAATATTGCTAAATGCAGCGTGAATGTAAGAGAAGAGACGCTAAAGCGTGTGAGCGTTAACCTGCGTCGACATGTTACGTGGCTATCGTAAATCAATATGGTATATTTAACAATTTTCATGTCAATCATAACTCTTAAACTCTTAAAATCACTTTGTTCTTGCGGTAAGCGTATTACACGCTTTCTTGTCTCCTACTGGCGTTTCCCAAATTTTAATAGCGCCCTTCTTGGGATTATTTGCCAAAATGTGCGACACATTCTATATTCCACTCAAAAATTTCAAACTTTAAACTAAGGCCTACCTAGTTACTGTAAGTCATATATTTGAGAAATTATATCATTCGCATTTATCCTCGCATAAATTTTGGAACACTCTATACGCAATACGCAGGAATTCATAAGGCTTTAACAATATATATATATATATATATTATATATAATATAATATATATATATATATATATATATATATATATCCCCATAGTTAGCCACCTTTTTTTACCAATTAGATTGAACTTTGTAAATAAGTCGTATATTTTTGTACAACCTACTTTTTGGGGGTTAAGCTAGGTTAGATTACGTTAACTCAGGTTAACCTAACCTAATCTAACCAAACCTAAAACAAATCAGAAGGTGTGTAAAGTCTGAGGAAGTATAAAGGAGAATTTATTTTACTTTGAGATTTTTTAAGTAAAATCGTAACGCGGGAGAAATTCCAAAAAATAATCATTGTATACGTAAAAAAAGCTTTCTCATAGAAACCCTCATATATATATATATATATATATATATATATATATACATATATATATATATATATATACTCCTATATCCTAGAGCTAAAGGGTCAAATTACACACGGAAAAATAATATTAATAGTCGAATTGCAATTGTATATTTCCTGTTCAAAATTATTTAATTTCATAGTAATTGTAATAATGTAATATCTATTTTTACCCATAAAGATTGATTGATTGGTTGGTTGGTTGATATAAAAAGTGGAGCGAAACTGTTCATGAGTGGCATAGAGTAACGAAGTGTGAATGGGTCTGGAGACTCAACTAGTACGTATTTTGGCACTAGCGGGTGACACTCTAAGTCGCTAGCTCGTTTAGTCTAACTTTGGACCTCGTTAAGTGCCTAACTGGAGCATGCGCGCCACATCGCTGGCACTCAATTCTTGCGACAGTTTCAGAGAGTAAATGTCTGTTATTCAAAAGGATCTCCAAGTTCGTCATTAAGCTTATGGTTCATGGACACGATTACAATTGCTAAGGAATAAAGAAGAAATTCTCCTATGACGGACACACAAAAGGTATGTCAAAAAATATACTAATATATATAATAACACACACACAATATATATATATAATATATATGTATATATATGTGTGTGTGTGTGTGTGTGTGTGTGTGTGTGTGTGTGTGTGTGTATTCCTGGGTAGTGCCAATAGTAAGCCAAGTAATCCACGCTTTTTACCAGTTAGGTTGAATTGTGTGAATTAGTCGGTTTTTCTTGTATGACCTAATTTTGAGGTTAGGTTACGCTAGGTTAGGTTAAGTTAGGTTTACTCAGGTTAACCAACTAACCTAAAACAAATGAAAAGGGTGTGTAAGGTCTGAGGAAGCATAGGAAACGACTTATTTGACTTCGAGTTTTTTTAATTAAAATCCTAACGCGGGTAAAATTCGAAAAAATAATCATTGTATACGGTAAAAAAAGCTTTCTCTAAACTTTCTCATAGAACTCCCCACCCGCTACTTTAACACAAACGAAAGTGATTAAATATTTGAAAATAAAAAAATATATAACCTGTTGGACTTATTGGGCAATAAATGGTCACCAACAAAAATTTGCACAAATGTTTGAACAACTTGCGCATTTATGCCTATATATATATATATATATATATATATATATATATATTATATATATTCCTAAATCGCCAAATTCCTCCTGTCACTGAAGTCCCTTTGGTCCTACATGTGATATCTTTCATTTTTTTTTTTAAATTTTTAATCGCTTACCCTTACGTTATGTTAGCGAGAGATTCCATTAAAATTAAGAGACTGCGCTTTTTTAGCGTATATAATGATTATTTTTTCGAATTTCACTCGCATTACGATTTTAATTAAAAAAACTCAAAATCAAATTATTACTACTTCACGCTCCTTCACGATTTTACACACACAGTTCTTTGTTTTATTTTATTTCAGGGTAGGTTAGGTTAGATTAACCTAACCTAAATTTAACCCAAAAAACATCTCCTCCAATAAAGTAGTAGCTATTTTCCGTGTAGGAGAAAAGTGATACAGAACATATCACCGAATAGGAGTGAACATAACTGTATATATATATATATTTGAAAAA
Source organism: Bathynomus jamesi (assembly GCA_023014485.1). Taxonomy (NCBI): domain Eukaryota; kingdom Metazoa; phylum Arthropoda; class Malacostraca; order Isopoda; family Cirolanidae; genus Bathynomus; species Bathynomus jamesi. The sequence continues at coordinate 75,207 of JAJOZX010003686.1, forward strand.
AAATATATATATATATATACACACGAGTATATCATTTGTGAATAGTTTCAGTACATGAAATAAAATATTTAATTTAGTGTCCATTTCTTATTTTCAAAAAATTAAATTGCATATAGCAATATATGCGCCCTTGGCCCCTCCTTTCTACATAAAATAAAATATATGAATTAAGGGCAAATGCGTCTGTAAATACTCCGCAATACTTTAAATAAAGTGTAATGTTGAAACTTTCTTTAAAGAGTGGATGACTGTAATATAGTGTGTATATAAAATAGGTATTTTACAAACGGTAAATAATGAATGCATTTATGGCGTTTTACCATAAAATATAAAGGAGAAAAGCATAAGGAATATAAACAAAAAAAAGGCTTAGCATTTCACACGGTGAAAACCCATGATTATACGCAAATAATCCCGTAATTACCTTACCACAATCAAAAGATACAGTAACGCTTAGATATTCCAGTCATTCTACCACTAGTAATAAAATTTTAGTGAATAAAGTGGTATTTTGGTAGCTTTGTCCCAACTACTTTTGCTCCATGAGTTTTCGCTGCCTCTCTATTACAACGTATGACGTATTTATCTAATTTAACGGAATATAAACGAAATGTACACGAAAGCGTCATTATTAAAAACTTTTGGGTCACGTTGTAACCATTGTTGCAACACCGCTTCCCGTCGATCGGCAAAGTTAAGCGACATTGGGTCTGAGTTGTAGTTGGATGGGAGACCAACCTCCGTGTCCACACAGAAAACAAAGACTTCCCGCAATTTTCTATGCGTAGAAATCTTATCGTCTATCGTTTCAAATCATTCTAAAAAGAAGTTTTGAGAACCAATTCTTCTATCTGAAGAAGTTATGTATCATTAAAAGAAGTTATTGTATCATCTGAAAAGAAGTTTTGACACCAAAAAGAAGGATAAACTTCCCCTAGAATGAACCTTCAAAAAGAAGTTTTAAATTCTAAATTTAGAAGGTTTAATTTTGAATGCAGATTATGTAGCGATTCTGTGGTTCAGATCCCACGTGTAAAGCTATGGGTCCCCTCGGACCCCTCGGTCTCATGAGTTTTGCTACTACGATGGGGATTAACCCTTTTCCGCCCAGTGTCACTTTACTGATTTTGTTCTGGCTAAGGACAGACGATTTTATTTACTCTCGGAAAAGAAATCCGGGCAGTAAAGGGTTAAACAACCACCAAAAGCTACAACACACTCTTACACTAAAATTTCTCCGAAGATAAGAATAAAAATAGAACTAAATGTGCTCCAAGTATATACAAGTATATACAAGGGAGGCTCAGGCCAACTAATGCGGCCTATTGCACTACCTCCTACATTATTAACCAGCACTATCGGAAGTCAAACCCCCGACCTCAGTGTTTATACTTCACTTATAGGTAAACGGTGTTTACCCACTGAGTCAGACGCTGACGAAGAGGACACTTGACAGGCCGAAGGTATATACAGGGTGAACGAAAAGTCCCTGTGCACCCGCAAGAAGTGTAGTGAACCTGTACCTGCACTGTTGGAAGTGGAACAGGTACACGGGGGTTTTTCGCTCACCCTGTATATATTAATTATAGGGTGAATGGTTTTCTTTACTCACTATGAGTGTATTTTAATTTTAGAGGAACTTATTTTTCAATAAGAAAACTATTTGACCATATATTTTTCCTTTACACTGTCGACCTGCTAACATAGTACTGTTTGAATGAGTCCCTCCTATGAAGAAGTGGCTAAGCGACAAAAATAAAAAATACGAGAAAAACGCAGTTAAAGTTGCATCAATTTGAAAGTACCATAAATTTTGAACTTTTGAAGATATTTTGTTGAAATATCTTCAAGTGTTCAAAAGTTCAAAAGCATCTTCAAATTGGTACAACTTTAACTGCGTTTTCAGGCGTTTTTTACTTTTGTCGTTTAGCCACTTCTTCCTAGGAAGGACTCAAATATTTTCTTTTTTTTGTTTGCAGAGTACATTTATTATTGTTTCTATTCTTACAAATGATAACATTTAGGTTGCAAGTTCACCTTTGGATCTGCACCTTCATTAATACTTTTAATACTTTAATACTTTCATTAATACTTTTAATACTTTAATACTTTTATTAATACTTTCATTAATACTTTAATACTTTTATTAATACTTTCATTAATACTTTAATACTTTCATTAATACTTTCATTAATACTTCTAATACTTTAATACCTTCAATACTTTAACACTTCTAATACTTTAATACTTTCAATGCTTTAACACTTCTAATACTTTAATACTTTTAATATTTTAATGCTTTCATTTAATACTTTCATTAATACTTCTAATACTTTAATACTTTAACACTTCTAATACTTCAATACTTTTACTATTTTAATACTTTCATTAATACTTTTAATATGGATGTAGAAAATGTATGAAATGATACTGTAGAACGAGCAAAATTTATTAAAAATGAGAATTCTCCTTTCTTGTTGGTCTACTTAGATCCTGTCGCGCGAAAAAAGACTTCATGTAGTATTTGAAGTCCTTAAAGGTTTAGCATATAAAAACTCGACCCTTTTAAGAGTATAAGACATAATAGGAAATTAGCAACAAAAGGTGTATGGTCAGATAACACTTTTAAAGCATTCTCCACATTTACAATACAGACACCGACACCTCATTCATTAAGTTGGGTTGTAGGCCTACCCGGTTGGGTAGAGTCAAGTTAGGGAAAACAAAAGCGCTCTGAATCTATCACTTTCTTTGTTTCTTCTTTGGTATAATACATACAAAATAAAAATAAAATATATATATAAAATTAAGAAGTCGCCCTCACCAAAACTCGAACACACTACCTCTTCAATAGAAGGTTAGGGCGCTAGCCACTACACTACAACGGAATAAGAGTTAAAGCAACCTGTCATACATTTAAAGAACCGAGAGAGCGTATAACGCATAACACTAGTCGTATAACCTCGAGTTATACGTTTCCTCTTGTTTAAATGTATGATAGGTTGTATTAACTTTTGTTCCGTCGTAGTGTAGTGACTAGCGTCTTCACCTTTTATCCAAAAAATAATGGGTTTGAACCCCGCTGGGGCAATATTTTCATCATGAAAAATCGTGCAAATTCATGCTGGATATAATAATATTCCGTGTGTGTGTATATATATAGGGAGGGAGAACGAGCAAATGAAAAATGAGGTACCTCCCAGGAATCGAACCCGGTATCACCCAATTGCCGGTCGGATATGTTAACCACTACACCAAGGACCCCGATTAGTCAGTACCAGTAATTCTTCTACATACGAGCGGAATCAAATGCCCTGAGGGGGCACCTTCGCAATTGGATAATCCTGGGTTCGATTCCTGGGAGGTACCTCATTTTTCATTTGTTCGTTCTCCCTCCTCATCTTGTGCGGAACGCTCTTCTACACAAGCGTCGTTCTTTATATATACATATATATATAAATAATTGGTCATAAGGGCCAGAAATTGGCACAGCCCTCAAGACAAACTAAATGCTACTGTTGCGCTAATTCATGTATTATAATCGGGAGTCGGGAGTTGAATCCCTGACCTCAGTGTCTATCCACTGAGCTACGGACACTGTATATATATATATATATATATATAAAATTTTTTGAAAAACGATGCCGGTAATGCGTACTGTTGTGTCCCGTCAGAAAAAATACTATATATATATATATATTAGGGATGCACCGAAACTTAGTTCCGGTCGGTTACTTCCGGCCGGAACCGGAACTTTTTATTGTGATATTGGTTACTGTTTCATGAATTAAAACATGTTCTTATTAATGTTTTTATTCTTCGTCCAATCCATGATGTACCACAAAAGCAATTCTTAATGCTTCTTATTTTTTCTTTCACATAATGTAGCTTATAAAGGCATTTTATGGTTAATAATTAAATACTATGTATGAAAAGTCAAAATTTTATTACATCAAAAATCATGTTATAATAACACCTAATGTATTTAATATATAGATAATCAAGATCAAAATATGCATAATTATATGAAATTAATGTAACTTTCTGATATCCACTGTGAGAAGCAACAGGAAACACTGAACCTAAGATTTCTTTAATTTCAGTAAACTTTTTCTGAAAGAAATGGATACTGGGCAAGTTTGAGCTTAAAATTACGAATGAAATTAAATTTCCATTTATGAAACAATAAAATCAGACAAATAAGACCAATAATATCATACTAGCATTTCTGGGTGTCCTATGAAACAGATTTTTGTTGTTGTTGTTTAAGCAACACTTAAAGTTCCGGTTTCGGCCGGAATATTTTAAAAGTTCCGGCAAGTTTCGGTTCCGGGGAACTTGATATTCTGGTTCCGGTGCATCCCTAATATATATATATTGGAAATTATGGGGGGTTTTGTAAATAGGTTTATTTTGCGGTTTTTTTTTTGTTTTTGCTCCCTATCCAAGATAAAATCCGTTTGCATAGAAAATAAATGTTTAATTTAAAAAAAAATCATTTTTTGTATGTTGTAGAAACAAAAAAATTATGTATTTTAAATATATAAAATAAACTTTCTTTTTATTAAACTTAGATCGACAGGTTACATCATAAGTCTATGATTGTACCTTCTTTCGGCTGCTTTTTTTGTTTCAAACCAAAAATAGGGATAAGTATGTAAATAATTACTAAAGGTTTTACAAACAAAAATATCTACCGTCCTAGTAAAAATTATAAAAGATTTTATATTAATTAATGTTAGGTCTTCGCCCAGGAGCGGTGTTTCGCCACCCTTTTTATGCGGGCGACCCCATGTCCACAAAACAAAAAAATAAATAATCACGTTCCACTTCCAAAAATGATGATGTAGAACATACATCAATTGCATAACTAATCCCGAACTATTCCCCACGTGACGACGGAAGGCTCGATAAGAGGTGAATACTTAATCCGTTTAATGAAAGGGCGGTAGAGTCTGCCGAACTCGCAGGGAACTTACACGATAAATTGATTGAATGTTCTTTTGACAAAACCCTACAGTTGTCATTCCCGTTAGAAGATCTGTGTAATTTGGGGTAGTACGGCAAAGTAATTATCCAAAACTGGTGCCTAAACCATTGAAAGTTTTAGTGTAATTCCATTTGCAACGGCATCCGGCTAGTTCTTCGCCAACAATTCATCCCCAACAATTCATAGCCAACAATTCATAGCCGTATACAAATCAAGCCCAACAATTCATAGCCAGGAAAATTAATAGCGGCTTTAACTTAACCTTAAAAAGTTACTTAAATTACAGAAAGAGAGAAATAAATATAAAGATAAATTGAAAAATACTGACTATGAATTGTTGGCTGACATATAAAATTAAGAAGACGAATTTTATGTGACGTCATTGACGACCTTGAAACATAAATACAAAATGTTTGTATTTGTAAATTGTAACTTGTAAATTGTAAATCGGACTACCTACGAAAAACATTTTCCGTTTTAAGAGGAAAAACAAAATACAACGGAAAATGCCCGGTTAGGTCAACTGAATGCCCGGTTAGGTCAACTGAACACCCTTGATGATTGGTTAGGTTAAGTTGTGATATTTTCGTTAGTTTAAATGAAAATGACGGGAGCAAAAATACATAATAAACAGTATATATATATAAAATTGTTGGGGATGAATTGTTGGGGATGAATTGTATACGGCTATGAATTGTTGGGGATGAACTGTTGGCGAAGAATGTTCCGTAATCCATTTGCAACGTCATGCTTACGCGAATTGGGTTTCGCGTAAATGGTTGCAATTAAAACAAAGCAATGAAATTGACTGTACATGTGTTACTTTGTGTTTACTCTATTCAGCCGAATATACATAAGAAGATTAACAAATGTAAAGCAGGCACAGGTACATCATTGAAAGACAGATTACGACTAACAGAAAGTAATTTCAATTGTAAAGCTGTAACATTACAAGAGTTTTTCACCTAAAAAAAGTACTGAATTTACGTATTTCTGTAATTTTTGAAGGAAAAATATACTTCAATTTTTCATGTGGGGCTGATTTCTTTTACTAAGTACCGGGACCCCCCCAGAATACTTCCCGCGACCCCCAGGTTGAAAAACATTCCCCTTGAGGGTATCTAATACAGTATTTTCAACTCTTCTTTTTAAAAGATAGTAGCAATCAGGGAAAGGAAAGTAGGCCATATCCAAAATCCTAAGCAAATAATGATAGGACTTATTAAAGTAATTACTGATATGCAATTAAAAATTAGTTGTACATTGTACTGTTGTACTGTACAATAGTGTACATATACACATTATGCAACAGTAATGACTGTGCTTAGCATTTTATTATAAGCAAAGTACCTACTTATTTCACTAGTATGAGATAACTAAATTACATAATTCAACAATAAGAGTTAATATGATCCTAATATATGCTAAAAGAAAGGTTTTTTTTACCTTACCCGACTTATTTACAAAGTTCGACCTAATTGGTAAAACATGTGGCTTACTATTGGCGCTACTTGGGGATTTAGGCATATATATATATATCTTGGAGGAGGAGGAATGCCGGTAAATACCGGTAAAACAAATATATGTAAATTCCTCTTTCTCAAAATGAGTTGCATACAATTCCCGACTTATGACCGGGCTCACGTTTTTGAAAAGGATAGATAGGTGCAAGTTCGTATTGGAATATTTTCATTTAAAAATTTAGGAATATACTCGCATTCATTCATTATGTATCGAATGTAAATCATGCTTATTATTATTATTATTATTATTATTATTTTATCAGGAAAATGAAAATTGAACATGTCAATTTCTTTTTAATGTTAGTTTTCATGTCCTTAACTAACCGGCGGCTGTTCGTAATGTAACACAAAACGAAAAACATGCGCCGAAGAGGCCTATCAGAAACAGAAAAAGAAAAAGAAGCGAGAAATGCCCAAATACCCAACTAAAGCTCGATCATTTACTAATTTCTTCAATACCCAAGAAAATAGGGACCAGCTAACGTTATGAGATACGAATTCCAAACGCGACCCTTTCAGTAACTGGGAATCGCGAATACTATCTATCCATCCATCCATTATTCAATGAATTCGTTTCTTACGCTGAGTGGATCAGACACAATGCTTATTTTGTCATATCCGAGTCTCGCATCGAGAACCCGCCGAACTTACGGACGCTAATCCATTCATTTTACGCGAATAAATAGATAAAAAACACTACGGAAACCAACACATCAAGTTTTCAAATCCCGTCATTCGTTAGGTTAGGTTAGGGTATGTTATACCCGGTTAGGTTACGCTAGGTTAGGGTATGCTATACCCGGTTAGGTTACGCTAGGTTAGGTTAGGGTATGCTATACCCGGTTAGGTAATAATAATAACGATAAAACCATCAAGACGGGTGAACCGACAAAATTTGAACATAAATCTCCCTCTCTCTCTCCGTAGAAAGAAAAGATTAAATACTTAATATACTTTGGAATGACGATGACGGTGACGACGACGATGACGTAAAACCTAACGGATAGTTCACAGTCGACCTTCGCTCAGTTCACAATAACAACAATTGGGGTTGTTTAATCTCCTTCGTAACATCTAAAGTCTTATGACGGAGCGAACCTACACCTTTTCGTGGGATCCGAATCACTCCTCCACCGAGGAAGACCCCAAAACAAAGCACCTGAATCGTTGAATTGGAAGTCCGAGCCGGGGTTCAAACCCAGGGCCTTTAGATGAACAGACCGGCTCTCCATCAGTAGACTACCTTGGCGGTTGTTAAGTTAGGTTAGGTTAGCCTAAGTTAAATTTAAAAAAACCTAAAAAACAACGCTCTCGAGAATGACACTTGCAGAATTTAGAGTGTGTGGGCGGGGGTTGCTGTCTCTAATCTAACAAACTGTGAAAAAGAAAAGAGTAAAACAGTTTGGAACAAATAATTCAACACTGATTATATAAAAATATGACGCGAATACAATTAATAATTAAAATAATTATTAATAATTGAAATAAAATCTCCAAAATAATTATTTTACAAACAGATTCAATATACACAAACGTATAGGTATAAAACCGTGTATATGTATATATATATATAACCTTTGGTTAGCTTCCGCCCAAATTGTTCATTCTGACGAAGGTCAAGCTTTTCACTCCACCTTAAACCTACAGTTTAACGTGGAATCCGAGCCACGCCCCATCAGCAGCCCAGCGTCTTAACTACTAGCCACCTAGGGTACCCATTTATCTACCAACCACTTTCTTTATTGTGTGGAAGGATGAACAGCTGGGTTTTCCTGCGCGCCGGCTGCCGTCGGGTCTCGAACCCGGGGCCGATGGATTCGTAGTCAGCGACGCTAACCACTACACCACCGATATATATATATATATATATATATGGATGAATTTCAAATTAAACACGTGAAATGAATTAATGATGCAAACCCACAAAGAAAAAGAAAAAAGGCCTTGAAACATTTTTCTTTTTCCTTGTGGGTTTGCATCATATATATATATATATATATATATATATATATATATATATATATATATATATATATATATATATATATATACACACTGGTACGTATAATATGCATAATTTTATTGCCATCATTATTATCGTTATTATTAATTAATTATTTTAATTATTATTATTATTAATACTTAGGTTGAATTCAGTTTTCATTCCGGGCTCTTAACATATAATAAAAATTCCTCGTAAAGGAGGGGGTTGGATATTAAGATGGGAGCCTGTTTCAGTTAATATCGAGAATACAGTGATATACAGTATAATAAAAAATATTTAAAATAAAATATATTATATTTTAATATAATATGTACAACCACGAATACAACCACAACCGGTACAGTACAACCACGAATGTCGAAAAATGGTTTATAATAATTATACTAATATCTTTTTTTGTTATTAACAGCATTTAGGTAACTTTAAATTTGAATTTTAAGTAAAAATTAAATACGTTCATGAATTTAAAATTACATTCAAAGAATGTAATGGAATTAGATCGAATGGAATCGAATTCAGTGGAATTAGATCGAATGGAATCGAATTCAGTGGAATTAGATCGAATGGAATCAAATTCAATGGAATTAGATCGAATGGAATCAAATTCAGTGGAATTAGATCGAATGGAATCGAATTCAGTGGAATTAGATCGAATGGAATAAAATTCAGTGGAATTAGATCGAATGGAATCGAATTCAGTGGAATTAGATCAAATGGAATCGAATTCAGTGGAATTAGATCGAATGGGGCTAAGTTAGTAAGGAGATAAGTTGAATCACAAATTGGAATTAAATCAAACGTAATGGAACTAAATTGAATAATACTGGAAGTACATTGAACTACTGTTTAGTGCCCGGTTAGGTTACCTTTTCTAGTCATTAGACATACGATTGGTTAGGTTTAAGAGTGTATAAGTTCTGCTAAATTAAAAAAAAATATATGAACACTGGAATTAAACGGAACACACTGGAATTAAATTGAACTTGCTGGAATAAAAATGAACTGGGATAACATTAAATTTGACCAGAATCAATTCATTCTGAATGACCAGAATGAATTAACGTCAAATAAAAATAAAATCGAATGGAACTATGTTAAATTCGACCTTATTTTAGTTAAATGCAATTCGTGTAATTCAGTTATTTCATAGAGTAACAGTACTCAACCCGCACGATTATCAACCCCAACAGTAAGAAACGTAAGGGCACGTAAGGTGCGATGGCGTTATGCATAATCACAGCGGGAAAAACATTTCCTCGACGTGACATTTTATTCATAAGGTTTTGAGAGTTAGATTACGTTAATTTAGGTTAGGTTAGGGTAGGTTGGATTAGATTAGGGTTAGCCGTGTTAAGTAAGGTTAAATAAGGCAATCAAAGTGTCGATGAAATTTACCATCGAGATACGTTATAAAGTCCAGTCACAGTTGGAAGAGAACGGATTTCTTTTTGTATGGAAATCAGCATTAATAGGAGAAGGGGACGAGGGTAACTGATACTCAGAGGAGGGGAAAAGGGGTAGGGTAAGCGTCACGTGACGAGAAGGCCGTTGATAAGTGGTGCGAAAGGTTTTTAATCCCATTTGAAGGAAAAAAAACCTTTTCTTTCTTTAAGGAAAAGAATAACAAAATATATTTTGTTTTAGGATACGATCAGAATGTAGAAAACACGGTTGACATTATTTTTTTGAGTGGCCCTTTATCCGTGGCACTGCACCGGAAGTATTTGGACTAGATCTCATCAGTGCCATTTCCTGGTTAACAAGAAATGATTAATTGTAAACGTCGAAAGAGCAGCAAACATTGATAAGCTAATCACTCGGAGGCTTTTTTGTATTATTCATATTAAGAAATTTGGGTTCCGCTTCCCAGATCAGTCGGAAACTATGAAAAAAATTGAAAAAACTCATTTTAAAAGTGGAGAATAAAATTAATACTCTCTCTCTCTCATATACATATATATATATATATATATATATATATATATATATATGAAAATTATTTCACGAAAGTGACACGTGAAAAATATTTATGATGAATAAAACCGCAAAGGGTAAAGAAACACAAAGTGGTGCTCAAGCGCTTTCGTCTAATGACATCCTCAGGAACTGAGGATGTCATTAGACGAAAGCGCTTGAGCACCACTTTGTGTTTCTTTTCCCTTCGTGGTTTTATTCATCATATATATATATATATATATATATATATATATATATATATATATATATTCACACACACACACACGCATCTCCGCATAAACGAGATACCCATCATTTTAAATCCATATACTCGTATCTAAAAACTAATTAACCAACCATAGTTTTAACCTAACTTAACCTAACATCAGTGCCATCGAACCGAGAAGGGCGTGATAAGGGTTTTGGACGCAACTAAGGGCTCGAACGGTTTCTCTGTCAAGTCATTAAATACTGAGGAACTCCTTAATCTAACCTAACCTAAGCTAACCAAACCTTAATTAACCTAACCCAGCGTAACCTAACCTAATCAGGACCAACGTATCTCTTTTTCTAACATTAAAAATGTTCATAGTTTTTTATATAAATTATTTAATATTCCCAAGTACCAAAAGTATTACCTCACAAAAATTTTACCTCTCTACATCTGTGAACTATCACCCATTCGACCACATTTATGCCCAGTTGCCCCTACACACACGCACATAAAGTTATACAAATAATTACCGTTTGTAAGCGTATTTGAAGGGAAGAATACATATAAACTGTATACATAAATCTTCATAAATACAAAAATAAAAATATAAAAATTGCATTCCCGTCCGTACCACATGCGCGATGACGCAAGTATCCGTTGTGTGGAGACAAGGATAATAATTAATAAAAGGAGTGTTTGCGTGTACCAAAATGTTGTTTCCTAATATGTGACTCGAATGAAATTTCAGAGAACTGCTTAAATTCCAGTTTCGAAATGTCGCTACACATATTTTACCTCAATTGAGAAAAGAATTAATAGGATAGGACATACTGTATTTCGAAATAGTATTTTCATAATGATTTCCTTCATCTATTTTTAGCGTTCAATGGAACTTCTATAGAATACAGTTGTCTCCGTAAATAAATATTAGTTACAGTTATAAGTAAGATAAATTAGGTTAGGTCTCGTGTCTCGTGAAATTATTTATAGGTTTGATCATTATCTTCTTCCGTCGATTTTCGTCGATTTTTGTTTCGGGGAAAGTACAAACACACATATTTTCGTGTACAAATTTTTCATTCGATAAAAATATTGTGAAAAGTATCGGGAATTTTGTACGTGAAGCAAATATGCTTTTTTTCAAAAGGTCTCTCAACCAGTACCATGTCCTTTGCTCGAGTGAACTTTACAGTGGAATTTATTTTTTGCAGAACCGCTGTACAGATTCCTGATAGTAACTGTGACCGTGTAAAAATATTCTCTTCCTACTAAATACAAGTATATAATTAGTTTTTTATTATAAAATTACAAACAACAAAATAAACTTCAGACAGAAAGACACGATAGTATATCACAAAAAAAATAAAAATAATTGGTGCATATTATCAGTGGAAAGAATCGGAAAATATTCATTCATTTGATTTTAAGCGCCGTTACAGTTACTTACAGTAGACTCGAACTGCACGAGCTGGCACAGACAATTGTAACCAAGAGATGACCTTTGAAAAGTTAACCAGAAAAACATTCATGATTGGTTGATGCAGTCATTTATCTTATGGCTGAATACAGTAAACCACTTTGGACTGACTGTCCAATTTCTTGTACGGTTAATTGAATTGTTAAATTAACCATTTTGGATTCACCATCTCATAGTTAATTATGTATTTGGCTGTTGCAACTAAATGCTTTTTTCCTATGTTAGGCCTAAACCAAGTTGACAGATAATCAAGTGGAACTGGCACTAATAACGCGTGTGAAGGCCACGTTATCATTTAGAGGGTTTCTCAAGACATGCATCGAATTATTAATTTATTTATATACATATTTATTTATATATATATATATACTAAGAAATTACAGTGGACACCATAAAAATATAAAAAAAAAGTGAATCAATAAATTATTTCCACTATATATACACATCTTTGGTTCGTTAACTGATAGTCTTTCAAATTACTGTGATATTCTAAGGCAATGTAGGCAGTTATATGCTCAGGGAAATACTTTGATTAGAAAATTTCATACGTGTATCTTGTTCAAATATTTTTGTACCCCTAATGTATAAAACTCATTTGTGGTGGAACTACAGGTTGCATAATATGAGAAAACTGTATGTTGCATATAATAATATTTTGAGAAAACTGTATGTTGCATATAATAATATTTTGAGAAAACTGTATGTTGCATATAATAATATTTTGAGAAAACTGTATGTTGCATATAATAATATTTTGAGAAAACTGTATGTTGTATATAATAATATTTTGAGAAAACTGTATGTTGCATATAATATTTTTAGGAGTTTATTAAGAACTAGATTTATAAATGACGTTCCTTCTAGTGCCAGTATGCTGTTTGTAGTCAACAAGTGTTTGTTGTTCTTATTGTTGTTGTTATACTCGATTCTCATATAACTTCCTGTGGTGCTCTGATCGAGTATACTCGACCTGAATTTTTTGTCGATCACTGAAACCCAACACACTGATTCAACGATGGCATTGAAATGAAATAGTCAAAGGGTTAAAAGCTTGAAACCAGAATTGAAATGATTTGGCATGGCAAGAAGCACCTACTTCTTTGAATACGAGTAAAATTATCTATTTACCATTAATACTTCGAGCCCAATGAATGAACTGAAATATGTAATCGGACATAGTTTATACTTTAGGATCAGGCTGTAAAATGTAAATGAAAGGGTGTTACCACTTTTTAATATGAAGTTATGATGAAGTATTGTATACAAATATAATGGCATTATATAAGAAAGCAATTTAATTTTAAATTAAAGCTATTACATTATCAAACTAATTGAAATTAATAATAATTAATTACTCAAAAAATAATTAATTATTGGTAATTCAATTACTTGTATTTTATAACTCTCCATACGTGAGTGAGTGATTGGACGTAATCTCCCTAGCGTTACGTATTGTTATAAGAAACAGTACTTTGATTGTAGATATTTCCCAGTTTGAGAATGTTCCGCCCGTGGAAATAAAACTATAAAAACATAAGAACATCACAGACATGAGGCCTGTAGGGCCTATCGAGTCCATGCGAGGACTTTGTAATTTCTGACCATTCGTGGTGAGTCGTGCTCTTAGATTCCACGTTAAGCTGTAGGTCTAAGGTCTAAGGTGGAGCAACGAGCTTAACCTTCATCAGAATGAGCAATTCGGGCGAAAGAAAAACCAAGGTTATATATTTGGTCTAGATGTATTTGTAAACGCTACCTTTCAATCATAAAGCTGTCCAAGCTCTTCTTAAATACCTCAAAGAACTACAGTTGACTACTACCTCTTGTGGCAGATTATTTCCGTTCTACAACTCAAAAGCTAAAGAAAATTTTGCGCAGATCTAATCTCAATATCCTTTTCCTAATCTAATTTATTGACATTTAAGTTACGTATTTGAAAAAAAAATTTGTAACCTGTATCCGATTACCTCTAGGCAGTTTCTCCAAAGCGTACCTGATTCTCTCAGCCTATCCCTATAATCCAATCTTTTCAAACGAGGAGTAAGTTCCGTTGACCTACTTCGACATTCACCAGCAATTCAATATCTTTTCTAAAATTTGGTGACCATGCCCGTGGACCTACACAATATTCTGACCGTGGCCTAGCATAAGAATTCTAAAACGTTTAGGTAACCTTTTTATTTTTATAACCAACATTTTTACTTATAATTCCTAACATTTTGTTAGCTTTGCTCCTAGCTTCTATACACTGCTTGGAGGATTTAATGTCGCTACTGATTATTATACCCAATACTTTTTCTGAGCCGAAATGTTCAGACAAAATGCCATAAATTCTTTTGTTTTTTGCCTATTTTTGCGTCTACATGAAAAAGTGCCTCTTACGTCATAAAGTGCCTAATTTGTCTTTTTTTCCATTATTTTCTAGTATTATTCCATTAGAGTCCCAAAATAGTCCTATGCAACGACCTATGCGATGGCATTTTGCCTGAACATCCGGGTTTTACTTACAACAGTATACTTTCGTTATGCTTGTCTAATTTATAAATTTTCCTAATTAGGTGTCGCAGCTATTTTTCCGATTATTTAATTATTTCCTAATTATTTCCTATTCCTTTTTGCATGACAACTAGTGGTTGAATTACATTGTTTTTTGTGCACTTCCGTAACTGCTAATATTAGGGTTCAAAACAGCTCTACTGCGTTATTGTCCAATATCCTGTTCGCAAATACTGCGTACCTTTCATATGACAATCTTGGTTCAGACAACTGCTGGTGTACAATGCCTTATTTTTGTAATGTAGCAAAGATTGTATTTGCCTATTAAGTTAAGCGTATGATAAGATTACATTTGTATATTAGGTTAAGTGCTATGGATTGTAAATGATCCGCAATAAAAAATGTCTTGTGATCTTTATTTAGTGACGTCTGTTTGCCATTCAAATTGCTATAATTTTTTTCCAAAGCGGTTATCAGTGAAGTCATTGGTCGTGTTTTTTGCAGAAAGTGAAATTGCCTCCGTATTATTTTGTTTTAATATAATTTTTTTGTTTAATTATGTATATACAGGGTTGTCCAGAAGGCCTGGCTCATTTGGATCAGGGCTGTGCGGGTCTATCACTTTCGGGTCGTGTCCGGGTCTGGGTCATTTTTCTAATTTACTTTCGGGTCTGGGTTTCGGGTCCGGGTCATTTTTCTAATTTACTTTCGGGTCCTGGTCAGGGTCCGGGTCGGACCCGAAGTTCACTTTCGGGTCCTGTCGGGTCTTTCAGTATATGACCCGGGTCTGGGTCGGGTCCATTATTAAAAATGTAATAATTATAATCTGGTATAGGATAGGTAATAAGAATGCTACCGTAGCTACATTAACATGTTTTCTGAAACATAGTAAAACATTATATGGCTATACGGTAGTAGCCTAACCATATATATTAATTAATCCGATTTTGGAAATGTTTGAAAGTAGGTGTATTAATTGTATTAATATTTACATGCATTTACATACATGCATTTACATACATGCATTGCTAACGGGCAAAGTACGATGTATGATTGCTCTCTTCAGCCCCCTTATTCTAAATTTTAATTAATTTTGTGAAAACAAATTCTATATTTTTTTGAGTGAACCCAAATGGAAATTATCATCTTCTTGCATTAAAATTAAATACTTTGTTTATCTTAAAAAACAAAAATAAAACCGATAATATGAAACAATTAAAGTCATTTGGTAGTAATATTGTCTTTATATTTTGAGGGCAACATATTCTGTGAACTCCTTCAAAATAGATATTGATATAGCGGTAGAGCCTATATTTATTTCTCCTAGAATCTAGATTGAAAGTTGTGGCAAGACAGGAAAAAGATTTCTGAATTTTAACTGATTTTTTTTATTTTGAATATACACAGTATATATATATATATATATATATATATATATATATATATATATACATTTCAACTGCAAAGAACACGCAGTTATAAATAACGTAAAGAACGACGCTTGTATAGGAGAACATTCCGCGCAAGATGAGAAGAGAGAACGAACAAATGAAAAACGAGGTAACCACCCGGGAATCGAACCCGGGATCTTCCATTGCCGGTCAGATATGATAACCACTACACCATGGTCCTCATTCGATCAGAAGTCGTATTCCTCTACATACGCGCAGAAACCAATGCCCGAGGGGGCACCTCCCGCATGCCGTATCTATATATACATTTCAACTGCAAAGAACACGCAGTATAAATAACGTAAAGAACGACGCGCGTATATAGAGGAATTACGACTTCTGATCGAATGAGGACCATGGTGTAGTGGTTATCATATCTGACCGGCAATCGGAAGATCCCGGGTTCGATTCCCGGGTGGTTACCTCGTTTTTTCATTTGTTCGTTCTCTCTTCTCATCTTGCGCGGAATGTTCTCCTATACAAGCGTCGTTCTTTACGATATATATATATGCGCTTCTTAACTGAAATATTTTTATTAGGACTATTCTACACTATTTTATTCGAGAAGACTTTATTCCCCAACACCGTTCGATCGCAAACACAATACTGCGTCTAATAATGATTCCGAAAGAGAATTTCTTCGCGGGTTCAGAATGAAGCTTAGAGCGGAGAACAATCTTTCAACGCCAACTTGTGTGCACGGAGTAGACAATGCTACCGAGGCTGCCTGTTTTAATTCTCCTCTCCTCCCATTCCCATCCACCATTTCATGGGATCTTGATGGCTCAGTTTCCCAGCTGAATCTCTCTCTTTCGCGAGGCGAGGACATTTTTCAAACTGGATCACACCCGCATCAACTTCGCACTCAGTGACAGTTTGAATTCGTCCTTCCTTCTGGAGAAGTCTTTCCTTTTGTCGCAATTCTTTTTCAATGGGTCCGCGGCAGAGGTCTCGTTCGAAGAACTTTCATTCATTCCCTTGGTTTGTATTTGAGTTTTCGAAGTACTGCTAGTGGCTAGGTAGGCTTTTATCATGATCCTCAACTTTACGATATATGTCTGGGTGACACGATTTTAGGTGTCGCTTTAGGTTTGTCACATGATTGCCACTATACACTTTTCCACTTTTCAATTTGGCATGTAGATGTTTTATCAATATTATTATATTTAAAATATTCATTTGTAAGGCTAGTTTTTTTGCTACCACTCCCCACCGAAAAAAGACCTTGTAAAGACGTTGCAAATTCAAATAAATAGCAAACGAAGCACTGGAGACCAACCAATGTACACAGTACACAACTCACAAACAATAAAATATATTAGGATTAGGCTATTCTTCCGTCACCGTTAACTCTCCACTTCCAGTGAGTCATTTGGAGGGTGGAGTGATAATTCAATACATTGTTGACAAATCTAAAGGCGCACACATAAATTTTGTAAACTAAAAACCCGGCTGTGCGGGTCCTTCACTTTCGGGTCGGGTCGGGTCTGGGTCTGGGTCAATTTTAAAATTCACTTTCAGGTCCGGGTCTTTTTTCTAATTCACTATCGGGTCCGGGTCCGGGTCCGGGTCGTATCTCACTTTCGGGTTAAACCCTGGTCTGGGCTCGGGTCCGACCTGCCAGCCCTGATTTGGATATTCCAGCAATACCCCGCCCCCCTAATGAGGCAGGACTTTTTGGCCACCCTGTATATAACTTCACTGATGGTTAGAAGGACGGAGATGGGTCTCTATAATTTGAGGAGGAAGATTTATTACCTAATTACAAAAATAGAGCATATATTTTCCCTTTTTAAGGCAGTCTAGGAAGATACAACTGCGAATGGAGAAGTTAATGAGTTTTGGAAGGTCCGGCGAGATTAAATTCGTGCATTCTTTATAATTTATGCCCATATGTAATCATTGAGAAATGATTTGGATAGGTCGAAATGAGAACGAATCGGTCTGGTTGCATAAGCCCGTAGTTATGGTTAGTCATTGTGTTCCATAATAATTTTTACCTTAATCGTTCGTTTCACTGGTCCCCAACAAGTGTTCTGTGGGTTGTGTTAACTTAGATTAGGATACGCTAGATATAGGTTAGGCTATGTTAGGATTATTTAAGCTAGGTTAGGTAACGTTAAGTTATAAGTGTGAATGAAAGGTTCAGTCACTAAAAAGAATGAAAGTTCTTCGGTTTAACCTTTGAAGAAGGGACAATTACATCTCTGAGGTTCCCTCAAACATTATTATTAATTTATATGTATTTTACAGAATTACAGCAGAATGCGCAACACAAAAACGACCTAAATCCACACCGACATTCTCTAACCACTTCGACGAGAAAGGAATGGACGACTTTCTGCCTCACATCGACGATATTTGGTCGAGGCTCGGGTTGGATGTCAAAATACCGGATATCATTGGCATAACCTCGCAAGATGACAAAGAATCAATTGACGACGAGAATGAAACGAAGGGGAAGGTTGACGAAACCTCATCGACGAACGACGAAGACGAAAAAGGAGGAAGCGTACAAAACCAAGGAGAATCGACAGGTGAAGAAGATTTTGCGAGTAAGTTTATTAATTTTTGTTCATTATTTTACATTTTTTGAGGCATTTACGTAAATGACAAATAAAACATTATCAGCAAATCTCTCTCTGGGTTAGTTAGGTCAGGTCAGGGTGTCGATCGAAGTGATTTGTCAACAATGCCAAGCTTTTTAAAGCTTTAGTAATTTATTAATAAAAATCCGATTAATATTTATATACTCTACGTTTTAAGTAATGTAATATCGTAATAATTGTAATATTGTAATACCATATATGCTGGCGTATAAGACGACATTTGAAGCTTAAAAAAAAAACCCCAAAACTAGCAGTCGTCTTATACACTAGGTATAAAATGTGAACCTTAAATCCTGTGGTGTACAGTAAGTTATTAACATGGGTGATGGTTGATGGAGTGTGTACGGTAGGCTAACCCCCGTATCGGTAACTCCTGCCACAAATATTTCTACTGAAACTCAACTTAATTCACGTTATTATAATAAAATAATAAAAGTTCAGTGTAATAAAAGTTATCTAACCTTAAATAATATGTGGTACGATTGCGTGACGACAATAAAATGCAAATGTCAGCCTAGCCAATCAAATGATCAAAGCTATACCATAATACACTTCGCACTGACACTAAATAAGTATATATTTTTGTAGTTTCCATTAGCTTAGGTAGACTGTGCCGCTTACCAGCACTGCTCCGCTGGTCAGTGATAGTGGTAGGCCTAGTGAACGAAAGGACTATTGGAGCAGTAATTCCTTACTGGCTCATTTGGTTCCCCGAATCAAGCGCACAATTAGGGGGGTCGTCTTAAATGGCGAGTATAGCCCAAAACCTACATTTTAACTTGAAAATTTTGGGGTCGTCTTATACGCCCAGTCGCCTTGTACACCGCGATATACGGTATATATTTTTATCAATGAAGGAATAACAGCCAACCAACCCGTGACCCGTCCATCACCTGACCCGTGACCCACTTGACCCGCAACCCACTGACACGGCAAAAATTAATATCGCTAAATTACGGGCTGAAATACTCTGCTAAATTGACTAAAATATTGCTAAATCGCAAATATGTAGAAATTTTAAAATGAGCCGAAGTTTTTTGAAGCATCGTGACTATGAGAACCTCCGTAGTTATTTATTTATTTATTCATCCATCTGGTTTTGCTGCTTTTATGGTGTAATCTTTACCGCGTAGCTGAATCGTAGCTTTTAGTGTAAAGCTATACGGGTAAGCTATGACAAACTGATATGTAGTTATAACTACGAGCCATCGACGCGCAAACACGTACAAATTTTTAAAATTCGACTGGAAATTTGCGTCCCCACCTAATCGCAGCATTGACTCGCTCCCGGGTCAGGCGGATCAACCTTATGACCCATGACCCACTTCGACCCGTCTTGAATTCACTCTCAAGTGACCCGCACACCCGTGACCCGCTGACCCGTTTTCAACTCGCATTTCTTTATCATATTTAAGATTTTAAGTTTTTGTATTTTAAATCCGATGTATTTCGGCCATTATTTTTAAACAGTAAAAAAACAGTTCATCAAAATAAAAAAAAACAAAAAAACCTTTCGAAATATAAGTAGTTTTGACTAATATAATGAACTCGTTTTCAACGCTCAAATCAAAATGGCCGTTTCCCATCTTTTTAAATTTATAAAAACAGTCAACGGACACGGAAAGTATAATGAATATATATATATATATTATATATATATATATATTATATATATTATTTTATTATTATAATTAATGAAGGTGGTTGTCGCGGCGGAGTGCGACTTGTTCGTTTCTTATTTCAATGTCGCTATTTCCGGAGGAAAACTTTATTTAAAAAAATATATATATGTATACAGACCATATATATATATATATATATACAGGGTGAGTCAAAAGTAGCGCCCGATTTCTGTCAGTTGATTGTTTGTTTGCCATTTGTATTACAGTGTACAAGAAGGTAGAAATAAATGAATGCCATGTTTATCTAACCATTTATTCGGGGGAAAATTATTACGGAACTGTACCAAGCTGTTTTACTTGCAATTTTCAAAGTGCCCTCCCTCGTGATCGAAGCACAATTGCAGCCGAGCAGGCACAGAAATCGGGCGCTACTTTTGACTCACCCTGTATATATATGTGTGTGTGTGTACCGTTAATAATGATTGCTTCATAAATATTTATAACAGATATGTAAATTAATTTGTTTATATCGATAAGTTTCTTATATTTTCTTTTATTATTAAGAATAAAAGTAGATAGTGTTTCGCGATGACTGACACTCGAGATGATTACGCGCGAGATGGATTTTTTTTTATTATCTCCTTTTGTTTTTTTTTTTTAGATGTTTTGAAGGTGTTAATAAATAACGGCGTTCTAAATTATCTTTAAAGATTTATCATTTATTAATGAGAGAAAAGTTAAAATTAAAAAACCAAAAACAAAAACAAAACAAAAAAATTGATAGGAATCTACTACCCGTTTACCGATGGAGTACAGTAATACTTCTTTGACATTCTAATAACGTAACCTAACTTAATCTATCCTAGACTAACCCAACCCCGTAGGACAATTTTTTTTTTCCTAGATGAAATGTACAATATACCCGATAATAACTGCTTTTATTCATAATGATAACAGAGTTAAGTTTTTATCTTATTACTATACTTTGCGCACCGTTCCGGCATCCCTGTACCACAATATATATATATATATATATATATATATATATATATATATATATATATGAAAAGGTTTATTGGCAGACCAATAGTCCATATGACAAATAGTAATAATACAAACTGAACCAAAAAATAATAATAATACAAATCAAACAATAAAAAAATAGCAATATCGAAGTTAATTGGAGCTACAGAAGTCCACAGCTACCATGAAGTCCATAGCTTAGATAACATACGACAAGCCTGATAAACAACTTGGATAAGTGGGTTGGTTGATTTCTTAATTCTTTGCATTAAACTGTAATGAACACGTTTTGTTATCTCCGGAAGGCTTGAGACATTATGATTAGTAAACACTAGCGGAGCGACCCGGCGTTGCCGGGGTGGATGTTGAACGCTATATATATATATATATATGCCGGGTTAGGTAAACTGAATGCCAGGTTAGGTTAATTGAATGCCGTTAGGTCAACTGAATGCCCGATTAGTTTAATTAAATGGCCGGTTAGGTCAACTGAATGCCCGATTAGATTAATTGAATGCCCGGGTACGTTAATTGAACGCCCGGTTAGGTTAATTGTACAGCCTTGACGATTGGTTAGGTTAAGTCATGATATTTTGGTTAAAGCCAACGAAAATATCACGACTTAACCTAACCAATCGTCAAGGGCGTACAGATGACCTAACCTGGCATTCAATGAACCTAACCGGGTATTCAATAATTTTACCATAGGTTTCGTAATGATCTTGATGACGTCATTTAATGTTTTAAAATTAATTATTTAATTTATTAACACCCACGTGCACAACCTCGGGACCTAATCAATATGTGTGTGAAGTTTCATGTTTGTAACTGCTTCCATTTTGGAGTTATGGCTGATGGCTGGAGCACACACACACAGGTACAAATTTATAACCGAAAGACTTCCGAAAATCAACAATTTTTGATAAAGAAAAGGGGAAAATTGGTTTTGTAGGCCTAGGGGGTCCGAAATTTTCATAAAATGGAAAATAAGTGCTATTTTCTTACTTACAGCGACAGGCATAATGATATTAGGATACCTAATAGAAATTTTGTAATATTTTAAAGTGGGGAAAGTAAATAATTTTCTAAAAATGATCTTCAACTATAAAAGCGCATCTAATCAGATAACTTAATTAACGTATTTCTATGACAACTAAAAAATAGAATGATAAATCAATATCCTATCAAATTGTTTGTGTATATGTAAAATTATTTGTACAAAAGCCACAGTAATAAAACGCACAAAAGTCACGGTAAATAATTTCGAGTGTGGCTCGTTTAACTTTAAACTCGTGTTTATTTAAATTGCCCGTTTTAATTATGTAATTTTTTGTATTGAATCGATAAAGAAATCTTTTGTGAATCGAAAAATGTTAAAATTATAACAAATATAAAAATATTTTGTATAAAAATTATTGAATTTTAAAAATGCATGTTTGTTTTTAGTTTTTGCAAAAAGTTCTTTATGAATTTTAAAAATATATACTTTTTTTAAATTGAATCGATAAATAAATCTTTTGTGAATCGAATGATATTAAATGTTTAGTAAATATTGACTTATTTTGTGCCAAAATTATGATTAAAAATGAAAAATTAAAAAAATGCGTGTACAGGCATGGGAAGAACTGTACCTCTAAAAGGGGGGAAGGAATTATGTTAGGGAATTTTTTTTTAGCATGGGCACTGCACAATAAAAAGATGCATCGAATGGTGAAAACCGCATTGTTCTACACCAATTGTAGCGACCTGTAGGTGTGCGCAAAAAAACTGTTACATATATATATAAGGCTTCATTTCTGAAATAGTATATTAGATTTGCGAAGCTGAGCACACTGGGGGTAACTTATGTAGGAGTCTGAAAGATCTGTTATAACCCTGGTTAACCTTGGTTTTGCTTCCGCCCAAATTGTTCATTCTGACGAAGGTCAAACTTGTCACTCCACCTTAGACCTACAGGTTAACGTGGAATCCGAACCACGCCACACCAGCAGCAGCCCAGCGTCTTAACCACTAAGCTACGCAGGGTGCCCATTTATCTACCAACCAATTTTTATTGTGTGGAAGGATGAACAGCTGAGTTTTATTGCGCGCCGCCTGCCGTCACTGGGTTTCGATCCCGGGGCCGATGGATTCGTAGTCTAACCACTACACCACCGAGGCGCAACCACTATAAAGCACATTTTATATATATATTTTTTAATTAATATATATATATATATATCAGTATATTTTATTTATAATATATATATATATATATATATATATATATATATATAAACGCGAATTAGTTTCTACAGTTACTAAACAATCGATTAAAAATATATTTCACAGAATATTAATTAGGGTCAGATTAACAGTCAATGATATCATCCGTCGACGCCATTTTGCCTATTTGAAAGTTGAACGCCTCAAAGTCGTTTCCTTGGTGTGCGCGTGAATTAATTTCTGCGTTAGATGATTTAATCTCCGTATTAACAACAGCCACGGGGAGTCATATGACAGAGGGGACCTATAGCTTGACGTGGAATCCGAACCATTACCTCTAACCGTATCACGTCAAATATTTGGAAGTGTTTTCGGTTTTGGAAAATTTATCATCTATCATCGAAGATTGATCAATAAACGAATAAACAAATACAACGCCCAAACGGAAAGCGCAACTGTCCAGCAAAGAGCAATCCTCTTTGACACATTTACCAACTAACAACTTCCCATTCAGCGTTAGTTAACTCTTTAGTGCCCAACCCAAGGGGCTCTCCTGAGACTCAGTAAAATCATCTGGGGTTAATCAGAATAAATTCAATAAAACAACGCGGTACGAAAGAGTTTTCAACAGATATTCCGTTAAGAGTTTAAACTTTTATAAATTATCTCTCTCTCTCTCTCTCTTTTTTTAAATATTCGAACTGTCACTCTTTCACTACTTTTTATAATAAATAGTATTTGGACCATCACAAGGTAAATGAATGGAGAAGACGTTTCGTCCGTAAGCCGTTCCCCTTCTTCAGGATCACATTCACAAAATCACAGACGAAGTAGACGTGAAAAAATCAATAAATTCATGTACTGTATAGTTTGAACCTTTGCTGGTGCAATTGCTACTTCACGTGGGATCGGACCCTTGTTATGCACGCACGCACGCACGCACGCACGCACACGTGCGTGTCTTCGCAAAAGTGAGGTACCCACTTTTTAAAATGTCTAAAAAACTAATTAACCACACTTAATTTAACCTAACCTAACCTCTGCCATCGAACCAAGAAGGGCGTGATAAGGGTTTTCGACGCAAATGAAGCCTTGAAGGGTGGTTTCCGGTAAGTCATTAAAAACTGAGGTACCACCTAATCTAATCTAGTGAAACCTCAACTAATCAGATCGACATATCTTTTTACCCCGACAGTAAAAACGTTTCTAGATTTTTTATATAAAATTTTTAAGGTTCTGAGGTACCAAAAGGGTAACTCTATATATATATATATTATATATGAAAATTATTTCACGAAAGTAACACGTGAAAAATATTTATGATGAATAAAACCACGAAGGAAAGGAAACACAGAATGGTGCTCAAGCGCTTTCGTCTAATGACATCCTCAGGAACACTGAAGTACATAAAGGGTTACAGCCTATATATAGGTTACAGACTGTAAATTCACTTTCAATAACGAGTATTATCGACAAGTTTTTGGGATGGCCATGGGCAACCCCTTGTCGCCCCTCCTCTCCAATATTTATATGGAGTTTTTCGAAATTACTTACATTCCGAGAATCCTGGGGGTTGGCATCCCTTGGTTGCGGTACGTCGACGATATTTTGTGTATCTGGCCCATGAATCGTGACCTGGATAACTTCCTCCTTCAGTTAAATGATCAAGTCCCCTCCATTAAGTTTACTTTAGAAGTGGAACAAGACAACTCAATCCCATTTTTGGATGTGCGTGTACATAGGGAAAGCCCAGGTTGTAAGTTTAGTATCTATCGGAAAACAACAAACACTCTGTCCTACGTACACTTTTACTCGGGACATGACACCCCGACTAAGAAGGCCATTTTTTCTTCAATGTTTCTCCGCGCCCTTAGGATCGCCAGTTCGGAATACATCGATGCCGAATTGGAAAAAATCAACGGTATTGGAAGTGATCTGTGTTATCCATCTGCGTTTATGGAATCTTGTCTCAACAAGGCAAAACGAACTTTCTATCGTGTGAATAATAACACTCATACTTTGTCAAAAAATATTTTAGTACTTCCATTTTTCCCGGGCTTTTTAGGCATTGCTAATGTACTTAAACTTTTGGATATTAATGTATGCTCCTCCCACAATCTTTTAATGTTTAATAATTTTTTATCTCCGTTTATGATGAATAAAACCACGAAGGAAAGGAAACACAGATGGTGCACCATCTGTGTTTCCTTTCCTTCGTGGTTTTATTCATCATATATATATATATATATATATATATATATAATATATATATATATATTATATATGGGAATGAACTCAGAATGGTCCCCTGAGTGTGTGTATCATATATATATATATATATATAGTTTTTTTTTTTTTCTGTAACCTATATATAGGCTGTAACCCTTTATGTACTTCAATGTTTCTGAGGATGTCATTAGACGAAAGCGCTTGAGCACCATTCTGTGTTTCCTTTCCTTCGTGGTTTTATTCATTATATATATATATATTACAGAATTACCCTCACGAGGATTCGCCCGAGGGACCTCCTGAGTAAGGGCCACGAGTCGAATCCTGATCGGGGTGATTGCACTCGTGCTCATGCGTATTATTCCATTTATAGTACCCCAATGTTACACGAGAGAGATTTGAATTAAATGCTATCATTACCTCGATTGCAAGGGAGTTAACACGTAAAACACCTCTGGATCGAAAGTTGTTGTTTGGTGGGGTTGTTTAACGTCCTTCGCAACATCTAAGGCCATAGGACGGAGGGATCGTACAGCTTTACGTGGGATCCGATATCGGGTCGCTACATACTCTGGAAGCAGAGGACGGTCTCCCATCCAACTACCCAATGTCGCTTAACTTAGCTAATTGACGGAAAACGGTGTTATAATATTAGCCACAATGTAGCCATGGACGCGAAAGCGTTGAGCGTTTTCTTGGTTGTTGAAATGTTTGACAGGTTTTGATAATTTTTACTCCGTCGTAGTGCGATGGTAGCACTCGCGAGTCAATATAATGAATGACTGATTTGAAATAAAAATAAATAAAAGTGTTTTAAATTATTGATAATATCCCCGACCAAATAAATTTCGAGGGGTCATATACTGGATTTTTTTTTTTTTTTTTTTGGTAGGAATGAGCGGGTAACGGCGAGCGCCCACAAAAATGTTCCCCCTATATAATTCTTAAGAGATTTTGTAATGTGTAAAGTGCCTGTAATGTGTTGTGAAGAACAGATGGAGAAGCGTGTGTTTGAGAGCATGCTCGACTGCTCACAGGGTAGATGAGACACGGGTAAAGAGGACAGTAAGAGGAGAAACGAGAATTCCAGCATTCCCTGTCTCCTGTCGAATACACATGCGTATCATCACAAGACGATGTGTCAAGAGTGAGAATCAAATCGTTGCATCAAAGGGCAAGGTCAACAAATAGAGGTCAGATGTCAAATGGAGGTCCGCACCATAACTTTCGAACCACTAAACATAAATTGACGAAATTTCGTATACGCATGTATCATCACGAGACGATGTGTCGCGAGTAAGAATCAGGTTCTCGCACCAAAGGTGAAGACCACAAATATAGGCGGGAACGCTATGTCGTACCAACATAGTTCTTTGGTTTATGATTATTTTATAATTTTATTTTGCTATCCTTTCGCGGAAACTAGAAATAAATTCCATAAACGTTACAAAAGTGAGTGATTTTGAGGATATTTTTAAATTATGAAAAATAGTCTTTATTAAAACTGAATATAAATATACAATAAAAGAGAACTGTGGCAGGAAATCATCATTTACTGACTACAATTACGTTTATTTATATATAAAGTATATATAGGATTATGACACACATACACTTCATAAAAATATTAGTGGTATCCTCTTCGAACCAAACATACTATTACTGCATAGTGCATATCCACGAATCAAATCCTGGTGTGTAGAAAGCGTTTAGTATACTGTATAGTATATAAAACGGGCATCAAAAGCGAAGTCCGGGGCAAGGTGACAGAATGTAGACTGATCTCATTCGACGAATCACCAAAGATACTATCCGGGATTTTTTTCACGAAGGGTAAAGCCGTTCGCTGAGAATAGGGTGGTGAACGGTAACGCTTCGCCCGAAGTCGTTATTACTTCAAAGCTTTTATAAAAAGTCGCGTTCGGAGAGAATAGTGAAAAGAGGTTTCTGACAATGTACGTACGTACGAGTGAATACAGAAGAATGAGTTTATTTCTCAAGAAACGATTTCCTTCGACGAGCTAATCTCCGTATCCCCCTACCCCCGCATTTCCTTTAGGAGTTGGAAACTCGAGCGATAAAGCACAATTCGAAACAAATACATTACTAATTCACGCAGTTCCTAACTTAGAGTTTCGCGAGAGCAATTTGTATATACACGGTTGTTTATCAGAGTGGTTAATCGGCTAAATTCCTTAATTAAGCCCTACGAAGAAAGATTCTGTTCATTAAGATCACCATTACCACGTGGAAGGTATTATAGGCACGATGCGAATGAGTATATAGCCAATTTTAAAAATTTTAAGGTAAGTTTTAATATTGAGATATTAGATAAAAAGTTTAAACAAATGTTCAAAACGAGATGAGTGAACGCGTAATGGGGATTTGTGACGATTAAGGCCATAGCCGCACGCAGTATCGTCTCGCGACTCACGACTGACGAATTGGGTCGTGAAGACTCGAGTCGCGCGTGATTTTATATTGACAGAATGGGAGTCCCCGTCAATCGTCAGTCGCGAGACGATCCTGCGTGCGGCCGGCTTAAAGGAATGGCAATTAATCTTTTAAATCTAAAGTCACTCTCCAAATCGGTCATTTTTGAATGATTGTTGTTGTCAAATGCCCGAGGCTGATTCCGTAATACTGCCAGTATCATATTATAGAAGAGACCTACGGCTTAACGCGAAATCCGAACCACGAGTCGCTACACCATCCGGAGACAAGAGATAGTTACCCATACCCACTCACGCTTAACTTTGCTCTTCTTCGGGGAAGGCGAGTGGTGTCACGACATAAACACGAAGTAGTTCTATTCTTGAATAAAAACTGTACTTTCGGTATTCACCGGTTACTGCATTTCGACGAAATATGTTCAAAAGTTACGTCACTTTCAAATTTGGTACAACTTTAACGGCGTTTTCAGGCGTTTTTTACTTTTGCCGCTTAGCCATTTCTTCCTAGGAGGGTCTCATATAAGACTAGAGAGTCTGTAACTACCCACACCGAACTGAAAGCCGTTACTAGCCAAAAATGAAATGAAATGTGTAATAGTGACGTGTTATTCATAAACTTAGCAAAATTTATACGCAGTGTCAGGATATTTTCCTTTGAAGTTAACGGAAAAACAGACGTTAATTTTCATCAGTGTGATTCAGTACTAGAGGCGCTCGTAACTCAATTTACGATGCAGTTTCCTGCCTACCGAGGTATGTAGGTGAAAATGATCGGAAGTAATTATATTATTCAAACAATTCCATTTGATTTTTTTCATACAGTTTAGAGCAGAAAGATTATTAAATCGTTTAAATTGCGAATTGGCTGTCAAATGTTCTATTCTCCAAATTCTTCGAAAATTTCCTTTGTATTATTCCTTATTTATTACGCAAAATGTGATTTACCGTTCGCCCATTCCGACAGACGAGTCATGAGATATTAGGATTAAATTCAAACAACTCAAACGCAGCAATAAACACGACGGTTAAAGATTTATTTTCAAATTTCAGCGCGCAATTCCTCTAGTTTACATCACACTCGAGTTAACGTCGATTAATGACAAAGTATTTGTATTACGCAATAACGCAATAACTAAAAAATGGGAAAAAGATGTAAGCTTTGGATAACATTTGACAGTGATAAAAAATCATGTGATTTTCGCGAAAAAGACTTCTAGTTCATAAAATTTTTATGTCTTTAAAGGCGTTTATTATTATTTAAATAAGAATCTTTGAATTATATATATATATATATATATATATATATATATATATATATATCATTTTCTTAAAAACCTTATATATTTCTCTTAAAATGCTGTAATTGATTTATTTCCTTCAATAAAAGAGAATAAACTAAAAAGGGCGTTATTTTTGCCGCACCCTATATATATATATTTCAACTGCAAAGAACACGCAGTATAATTAACGTAAAGAACGACGCTTGTATAGGAGAACATGCCGCGCAAGATGAGGAGGGAGAACGAACAAATGAAAAAATGAGGTAACCACCCGGGAATCGAACCCGGGATCTTCCGATTGCCGGTCAGATATGATAACCACTACACCATGGTCCTCACTCGATTAGAAGTCGTAATCCTCCTACATACGCGCAGAAACCAATGCCCCGATGGGGGCACCTCCCGCGTTCTCCCTCCTCATCTTGCGCGGAATGTTCTCCTATACAAGCGTCGTTCTTTACATTAATTATACTGCGTGTTCTTTGCAGTTGAAATGTATATATAGGTGCGGGAGGTGCCCCCTCGGGGCATTGGTTTCTGCGCGTATGTAGGAGGATTACGACTTCTGATCGAGTGAGGACCATGGTGTAGTGGTTATCATATCTGACCGGCAATCGGAAGATCCCGGGTTCGATTCCTGGGTGGTTACCTCATTTTTTCATTTGTTCGTTCTCCTTCCTCATCTTGCGCGGAATGTTCTCCTATACAAGCGTCGTTCTTTACGTTATATATATATATTATATATATATATAATTTGTTTTGGAGTCATACTTTTATAGGCTATTTATCTAAGTTTTAACGGAACGCAATAATGCTTCTCAGTAAACATTAATTATATTGCATTCGTTCAATTTTTATATGTATTGCTACCGTAATCATACGATTATTATTGTTAAATAAATTATGACTATTCTTTCAGCTGACTTCCCACTCGACGATTTGGACTTTGACATTTTCGAACCACTTTATTTAGCTTCGGATTCGTCGTCGCCTCCCTCTTCTTCGTCAAGTTCTTCGTCGCCTCCCTCTTCTTCTTCAAGTTCTTCGTCGCCAATAAACCCACTGCCTCCTCAGCAATATTCACAGTGCCAACGGGAATCCAGTTTTCAAAACCTGAGTTCTTGCTCGCGGGAGAACGCTCCTCTCGCCTTTACGGATGCTTCGTCTCCATTCTCGATGAAAGAGGAAGATCCGCTGAGTTTTTTGGATCTGTTGTCACCGAAGGAGGAAGAACTTCTCGCCGAACATAACCAGCCCGATGGTCTCGTACCACTTTCACCAACACTCGGCTCCGCCAATAATAATTCTCCTTTCTTTTTCTCGTCGACCGTGAGTAGCAATCCTTTTTCGGAGTTTTCTCCTCTCGACGATCTTCCTCCACCTTCGGTAGGGATATCTCAACTAGACGAAACGCCTTTCGGAACTCTGGGAGGAGATTTCGGCCTGGATTTTGTCGTTCCTTTAGAGAACTTTCCCACATGGTCCGATCAAGTGGAAGGAAGTGTGAAAGAAGTGAGGGAATCGGGAAGGATGGAAACTGATGTAACCCCAAATTTTCTGGCGGAGGAGGTATCGAGGCGTTCAAGGGTGCACAACATGCTCCTCACTGGCCACGACTACACTAATAAAGTAGAAGGGTATCATCCTTCCATTCATCTTTCCCTGCCTGCCAATACAGTCCATCCACACCCTCATTCAGAACTTAGCCACTACAGCCCCTATTACCCGCACCTCGTAATGAAAGAGATACTTCCAGCCAACCCTTCTGAGCAAGACCAACGAAGGGAAGATGACAGAACGTTCGTTTGTTCTCACGAAGGATGCGGGAAAGTATACGCAAAGTCATCGCATCTGAAAGCCCACCTTCGTCGTCACACGGGAGAGAAACCTTTTATTTGCAACTGGAACGGCTGTACGTGGAAGTTCTCTAGATCGGACGAACTTGCCAGGCACAAACGGTCTCATTCCGGAGACAAACCTTACAGGTGTCATACCTGTGATAAAAGGTTCTCAAGGTCGGATCATCTTGCTAAACATAATAAGGTAAACAGTTATTGTATCAATAAAATATGTATATGAATTCCTAAATACTTAATTTTTAAATATACACAATTATTTATTGTTTACAAAACGTTAAAGAATGCCATACAGAGTTGATAAAATATGTTAAAAAAAAAAAAAAAAATTCTTTTAGGTTCACAGACGAGATAGACCAGTTTTTTACGGCAGTCACATCGTGTCCCTCCCTAGTAGAAGACATCGCAGCGCATCCCAACCTTCCCACAGCGTTAAAAGCTCTTTCCAGAGATCTCCACTGGGTCCTCCTCCTCATCCAAATAGCGTAACCAACATTGCAAATCACCAACAAACGGTCATACCCACAATGGTTCAAGCGATGGAGATTCCAACCAGACCAATTCTGACCGTTTGCCAGTAATTACAATTTTTTTTTTTCAACTGTATTTTGAGCCCTTTTTTATGTTTTAAATGCGAGGAAATTTTTCAGTCTTGAAATCTATTAAAAGGGAAATATTCTTCGACTCTCCTTCCTAAAATTTATTCTTGCATTCTCATAAAAGCTACACTGAATTCTCATGCAAGCTATTATCCGAATGTACTGCACAAGTTGATCTTAAATAAGTTACTCGTTTTATTTTGTGTGATTAATTTTAAGGCCTCTGTACAGTACAGAAAATAAAAAAATATAATATATATATATATATATATACTAAGTGAATTCCTTTATTATAATATTTTTCGACTGTCATATTAACGAAGTATTATGCCATATGCCACAAACCCTCAGATACAAATAATGATATTAAATGCATATAAAGACATTGATAAACAATATTCACTTATCATGTGCGAAAGGGTAAAGTGAAATTAACCCGTTGCCGTGTGTGTGTTGTGTGTGTGTGTGTGTATGCAGTAAAATAATGAACAGTAATTTAATTAAAAAGTGGCAAAGTGTTTGAATTAAAGATGAACAGAATAGTTCGTCTGTCTTTATTTGGACCTTCAGTTCTCCCAGCTTAGATTTTTATTTTTAACTATATGAAAAATCAGAGAAATTACATTTTTTTTTCTGATTTACAGCCTTTCTCGTTAGTAATATATGTGAACTTTATGTTGTTTACATTTAGCACTAACAGGTTTCTTCCACGGACAGTAATTCATAATTATGGATTTGTCTGATCATGTAAGTTTGTTTACAAGTCTCGTAAGTTATCATTTACTGTATATCGTTTTGGGCTCATTTCATGAGATCATCGACCCCAAATGGTCGCTAGACGTTAAACAGGCTATATATATACATACTTTTTCTTACTCTTCATTGTAAATACGATTCTTTCCCATTATATTAAGAAATTTATTTGATAAGTGTTTTATATTTCGTGTTAATCTGCCATCTTAATCGTGAAGGCGTGCATATTAGGCTAGGGTTTCTCAACCGGAATCCCGGGAAGAAAATAACCTCAAATCTTGGGACAAGTGCAGCAAATCCCGGGGTTTCCCGTGTTTTACAAAGTATTCTAAAAACGTTATTTCAAATAGTTTTACGTTAATATTCTAAAAACGTTATTTCAAATAGTTTTACGTTAATTTGCTACTGTATCTAGAAAATACAAACATAAAGACTATGATAACAAAATTATAAGAGCATGAATCACGTTGCGTTGGTACAATTCGAATAGTGCCTGTAATATGCCCTGTATGATGTTGTGCATGCGTAATATGACTGGTATTTTTTATGATTGACTCAAACTGAAAGTCAGTCATTTGATTTCCCTGAATCGAACATTTTGTGTTTTAGTGGATTTTAATTTTGGTTATTTTCAATTGAGTAGTACACTTTTTGCTGTTGGTATTTATTTTTTTTAACTAAAAATTAGTTAGAAGTATATAAAAGGTGTGTTCGTATATAAATTACACTATAATTAATTTATTTTTGTTGAAGTGCAAAGCTGCAAATTAGCAGTGTAGGCATAGCCGCCTAGGCTATATATCGTATTTATGTTTCTGCAGTGTTTGAAACTCGGCCTAGGCTCTATCCTTTATTATATTTATATTTAATATTAACTAACTAATTTAGATTTATCTAATACTTAAACATTTTAAGACTTTATCACTTTTTTTTATACACTGGGAAATCCCGGGATCCCGGGACGATGGCCGATTTTGTCCCAAAAAACGGAATAGTGAAAACCTCTGAAAATGAGAAACCCTAATTAGGATGATGTTGAATTAACAATATACTTTGTAGGCAATGCAGATATTTCATACATCATATACAGGTATACAGTATTAACACTATTTTGTATTGTAAACATTGAAACCAAATGATTTTGATTTACAATGAGTAAAATACTGAAATAAATCTAATAATGTGTAAATTTTAATAAAATTCTTGGTTGTTGGAACTCATAGTTCCTGTATAATAGTAAACCCTCGTCCAACGCGTTTGTCCAGCGCGAATTTGCTTATACGCGGAAAAATAAATGCGAACAATTATATTATTTGCTGAATGCAGAAAATTTGATTATACACGGTCGGCGAAACACGCTCTAATACAGTAGTACTGTACGCGTGCCAATGCGCGCTCGTGTTTTCTCCGACACTCTCCATCATTCCCGCATCTCCCTCCCTCTCGCGTCACCCCTCGCATCACCCTTTATCTCAGTCCCGCTAACGTGTTAAGTTCAGTGAAGTTGTGTTGCATTGTTTTTGTCATATTTTACCGCTGTTTTGCTATTACCCTTAGACAGCAGTATGGCACCAAAACGTAAAGCATCTGCGAGTGATAGTGAAGAGAAGAAAAGTCGTAAGGTTATGACATTAGCCGAAAAAATAAAGATTCTAGATAAGTTGCGTAGTGATATGAGCATAACATCACTTGGCCGTGAATATCATATGAATGAGTCTACCATACGCACCATCCAAAAGAGTGAAGAAAAGATACGTGCTATTTTCATTTAATATATTTTTAGTTATCATATGTAAATATCATTATGTTTATGATTTCATTATGTTCTTATTTCATATACAATATAAGTAGAGAAATTCATATATGTGTGAATAAGAAATCTACGTATCTAAGTATTAATGGAAGACTTTACGCGGCCGCGTTCACGTATCCCCATTTATCCCATAAGGTATTAAGTTTGTCCAACGCGGATTTACCTAACGCGCTGTTCTCGAGAACCTAACCTCCGCGTTGAACGAGGGTTTACTGTGTACACATATATATATATATATATATATATATATATATATATATATATATATATATATAACATAAAAGATGGCTGGAATTGTACATAACAAACTATGCTAGTGATTGAAAAAAAGACCTGGCTCAATCAACTTTGTAAATGGGCTTTGCTTTTATTCATAATTAGTTAATAATACTGATAATTGTATACGTAAGGTATCCCTCCCTTCCAAGGAAAGCCTTTGAAGAAGCATCCTGGTAACAGCTAGCACCAAAGATTAAGTGTATCAAGGTTAAGTATTAAATGTATTAAATTTTAATACATTGTAACACTGAAATGTTAAGTGCAAAATTGTAACACTGAAACTGGTCATAATGTATTTTTAGCCGACAAACGCAAATAGAAAGCCTAAATCTATATTTGAATCTGCAGACAAAAACAAAAAAAAAAAAAATGAAAAATATGTAGGATAAAAATACAAACCTCGGCCAAAACCTTTTTCGTGTCTTGAAAAGAAGCTTTATTTTTTTTTTGGTATTTGTATCGTTATCATGGTATATTTCACTTGATTTATAGATTTGTTTTTATCATCATTCAAAACACTCACACTATTACATCAGTACTGCTACTTTGCATTAGGGTACCTGCTTCTTACGATAATGTGATTAAAATATTATAGCTAACTGAGTACAAAGTGAGGGACAATTGTTAAAAATAATGAAATTTTTAGCACACCACCAGATGACGCACGAACGCATCCTCAGTGATTAATGGTTGGGTTTGCTTTAGTGTAACGTCTATTTAAATAAAATGTTTAACTATCTATGATAAATATAAACCTCTTTCATAACTGCGTACTAATAGCTCACAATTACTAAAATGTAACGCTTACAACTTCACAACTAACTCATACTAGACACGAGTTCTTTCAAATATATAAATATATGTTTTACTTTCAAGCCACCAAAATATAAGAAATTCTAAAACCTTTTTTTTTCTTGTATGTGTGTGTGTGTGTGTGTGTGTGTGTGTGTGTGTGTGTGTGTGTGTGTGTGTTAGACCGACATTGCTCTGCAAAATGAATCTCTGGCGAGTAGCAAGACTCTGGGCAATCGAAATTATCTTAATTTAATGTGTTGTCAGTATGAACACTTATTGGAACAATGGGATTTTGGTGCTACTTTAGTATGCGGTCTACCTACGATTGGTTAGGTTTAGTCATGATATTTTCGTTAAAACTAACTACGAAAATATCATGACTAAACCTAACCAATCGTCAAGGGCGATTGACATCGGGATGTAAACAAGCAATTAGTAAACAAGATAATAAGATATAATTAAAAGGTAGACCGCCGAATCGTAGGTAGACCGCATACTAAAGTAGCACCAGGATTTTATATATTAAAACCTAAAAGTCAAAATACTATAATTTTTTGTATTCTTCTAGAATTTATATGCGTAGTGAATTTAATCTAATAACCTAACTTGTAACAGAACTTACGGTAATAATTTATATGTAAAATCCCTTGACTTAAAAATGTATTATAGCTTTACCACGGGTCGCTACATCATCAGGACGAGCAGGACAGTCTTCCATCCAACTACAATCTAGACCCAATGTTGCTTAATTTCGCTCATCGAAGGGATGCGGTGTTACGACACTGGTCACGTCGTAGCTTTATAGTCTTAATAATAATAATAATAATAATAATAATAATTAATAGAGTAGTAAATATTTTGTACCAACAATTAGCAGACTTCATACATAATACTTTGATATTATTCAGCCTTGCCTGCAATTTTCTTGATCTAAAATTAATTTCAATACATATAGTGTATATAATCATAGTAACTGTTTATAAAGACTTAATAATAATAATAATAATATTAATAATATTAATAATAATAATAATATCATCATCATTGTATGGTTATTCATAAAGTAATATTCTATACCCTGTAACAATAAGTATTGTATTGTCTAATTACAGACCACTGAACCATATCTACATGAATGAAAAAATTGGTATCAGCATTCATGTTGAGCATTTTAATACATTTTGCTGTTTTTTCAATTTGGTATCGTTTCCTCAATATCATTTGGTATCTGCACACATTTATAAACAGTGAATTAATTTCTGTTAGCATTCTAACTCTGATGTATTTTTTGATGTATAACTCCATCGCAGCTTTGATGTAAAGTTCTCTGTTTGAGTGTTCATACTCACTGAAATTTTCACGCGAGAGCTCCAAGCTCTTTCCACACGAGACACCCCCCCCCCCCCAAGTATAAAATGTCATTTTGCTTTTATATTATTACCATGTTATTATAAGCTAATATCTCTCTTTTGTATTTTTTGCATGTTTTGTTAACTTTGAGAATTTGAATGTGTTATACTTATTAACCTTATCAGTATGTCAAAAGCACACTTATTTTCAAAAAGAAAATATAGAGGAAATATAAGAATTTCATGCCCCAAAATACACTACTTTATAAAACATTTAAGAATCCATGCGTATGTATTTTTTCTTTACTCTCATTGCACTTAATCCCTTAAAACAAATAAACGCTATAGAATTATAGGTTATTAAGTGATTTTTCGTCCTCTTTAAACTTAAAATCATAATTTTAAATCTTAATATTATACAATTAATCCTTTAGCTCAAATAATGCTATGAAATTCTACGGGTTGTTTCTTCATTCATAAAATATATTTGTAAAAAAAGACCAGCAAAATACAGTTATTACTTAAAGACTATAATAAGATTTTGTACGCAAAACCTCGCGGCCTTTCAACCTTTCATCAGATGTTCCGTACGATGATTCCTCATTTCACGGAGACCAGGCTCGTTGCTCATCCTCTAATAATATGAATAAATTGCCACCTAATTTCTTTATGAAGTACATTTAAAATAAAAACCGAAAATACTGACAATTTCATTAAAAATAAACTAATTTTGTACAAAAACCAAACCAAGAACTTTGTAAAAATACTTTATTTATTCTAATTTAAATAATTT
Source organism: Bathynomus jamesi (assembly GCA_023014485.1). NCBI lineage: Eukaryota > Metazoa > Arthropoda > Malacostraca > Isopoda > Cirolanidae > Bathynomus > Bathynomus jamesi. Next base: position 112,977 of record JAJOZX010003686.1, read on the forward strand.
ATTATTATTCAAATGACTGAACTCTCACTCAGTAAGGGGCTTAGTCGTAGCCAATGTCGATACACCATTTCCCGTAGATCAATGAAGTTAAGCGACATTGGGTTGGATGGGAGACCGTCCTCCGCGTCCAAACTATGTAGGGACCAGTGATTCGGACGTAAAGCTGTAGGTCCCCTCCCGTCATATGACCTTAGATGTTGCGAAAGATGTTAAACGACACGATCATTAACATTATTCTCACTCATTAATGACCTGTCTTCAGAGCAATTTTTTTGTTGAAAGAAAATCCCGTGAGTTACACTCCTCAAGACTGTAACTCACTCCCATATTAGCCATTGAGTGCTATTCTACCAGCAACAAAAAATAGGTCCCAAAACGAGACATCAATTTGAATATTTATTTTAGTTTTAATGTATTACTTTGGTAAATTTAATTTAAAATAAATTTTCCTAGGGATTTATGGGACACCCTGTATAATAATATTTACCGTGCGAGTATTTTTAATTATAGCAGATTTCCTGAGAAAAAAAAATAATTAACGAGATTTTTAACCTCTGATTTATAATCGATAGATATGAGTAGATATGAGTAGATATTGTAAAGTGGAAAAGTTAAAATTTCTTTATTTTTTAAACCAATTAATTAGGTACTGCATCGATCAAGAAATTCTTCTCAAACAAAATGATTTTTGATTAAATTTACAAAATTGTAAATATTTCATAAATTTTTTAAATTTTTAATATAAATTTTACGTCATAGTTCTGATAAATTGGTTTGACCTTTCTTTTAAAATTAATTAATTAGGATCAAAGTAGGAATGTGAAGGTGCCGGGTTCGACTCTGGCCTTCGCCTCCGCCATCGCCTCAAGTCGAGTTGAACGGGCCACCTATTCTTCTAATGCTCTGATTCAGGTAACTCAAAGAGTTCACGCTCAATCACCCACCCACCCACTCACCCTTCCAAATTGTTCTATTTCCTATTAAACATGTTTCGGTTCCCGACTGAAATTAAGCTATTAGGATGAATTACAGAGCCCTAGTTCATTCTACTATTTGTAGATAGAGTTAATTAAACTGTTAATTGTTGCTTTTTATGCAGCATAAATACAGGGTTCCCCGCTTGAAAGTAGCCGAGGAAGTCATTCCGTCTTGTTTCGTGTTGGAGGATGTCTTTCAACATAGTTCCAGTATAGTTAGTTGTGGTATTAGGCGAAAGGCTTACATTTAAACTAGCCTAACTTTGTCAATGGCAGCCATCTCCAACATCTGATATAACATTGTAACACGCTACTTCTTCTTCAGTTACATACGAAAAAAAACCCTAACCGGGTTACTTTCAAGTGGGATACTCTGTATACTGATAAAAAAAACGTATACAGATAAAATAAACTATAAAATTCAACGCGCATGCCCAATTTTTTTCTTCTAATACCAATTGTATGCCCATTTTTCTTCTTCTAATACCTATTGTATGGCGAATTTTTTTCTTCTAATACCCACTGTAAGAGACATTGAAAATATTTCTTAAATAGGTAACGTTTTGTGATACATTGTAAATAAATAATAGCGAATTATTTGTTAACTATTATAACTTGCTATTTTCAAGCCTACAAAATCGTTTCAGTGTGACTTTTTTTTACATTAGGTGTAAAAAGATTATAGAAATAATAGAGATATGAACCTTAACGTTTGTCATTGTTTATTAAAATGTATTGCTAATTAAGTATCAATGTTCTCCAATTTAATATGCATAACAATTTCAAAGCAGGTGAATTTCAAATTCAGTAAAACATAATTCTTTTAGTTTTAAAGAATCCTTATGATGTCCCCAATTTATCAGTATGATTTTACAGTTACCTAATCATAACTCAATACTGATGTCTACTATATATATATATATATATATATATATATATAAACAGGGGGGTTACCGAGGCTTAAGCCCCCCACCCCGAAATAAAATAATATTGTAATACTGTACATTTATGAATGTGTTTTTAGTCATTTACACACTTTTAAAATATATATATATATATATATTTTTTTTTCTCATTGGAGATCAGTTACTGGAGAACCGTTATTGGTGCGCATTACAGGACTTCTATATAAATACGAGTTTAACTGCTTATTTGAGTGAGCATGCTGAATACATTAAGCCTTTATATCATAACCAAAATGTCAATACACTCGGTATGATAAATAAATACTATATATGGATTACACCCCTCCCCCCTCCAAGTAAAAACTAAAGGGGAAAATTAAAATTAAATAAAAAACGGCTTCATTCTTAATTTCTGAAAAGCGTGCATTTACAATGTCGTGAATTTTGTAGTAAAATATGCGGAGTTACAAAATGTTGTGTGTGTGTGTATGTGTAGCGATGTTTCGCATCCAATTATGTCTGGGATTTCTTTTTGCCTCAAGAAACCCCAGTGATTTAGAGGCGAAAACGTCGCTACACCTACTATTTCATTATCCAACGTGTCTCATTACTGTTTTTTTTTTCCCCCATCGCTATAATCGTAAATAATTTTGTTTTATATAAATAAAAGCTTACGCCAAATATATTTTATTTTATTTCCTCAATAAGGAAGGGCGAAAACTCTTATTAAATGAATGAAACTCACCGTTCATATGGAGTCTATCTCGACCTCAATTCAGTCCAGAAATTTTAAACTTGCCCAAAAAAATCCATTGTCATAATTCAGTTGCTCGCGTTATTGTAGCCTATAACTCGGTGTCAATAAAGTCTCGCAAACTTGCTTAGCCACAGAAGACGATCGAAAGTGTCCGCGAATCTTTTGAGTGAACTCAAAAAATTATTCCATTTATATAAATGTTAATGAATGTGATAAAAGTATATTATATTTATATGCTACGACAACCGCGTATATTATTCGTGTTAATGGGTATATGGGTATAAAAAGCCAGCGTCTGCACCTCAGTGGTCAACACCGTTTCACTATAAGTGAAATGAAGGCACTGAAGTTGGGGGTTCGAATCCCGGTGGTGCTGGTAATAATAATAATAATAATACGGGAGTTAGTGCAATGGGCCTCATTAGCCGGCCTGAGCGCTATGCCAGTTTCTGACCATAGTCTAATTTAGTAGATTATATAGACTAGTTTCTGATCTTCCTGACTGATTATTATTATTATTATGGGTATTATGGGTATCTGATGGATTCCCGCGTTAAGTGTGAAAATGGCATATACACGACATTAAATTGGAGATGTGAAGGATAACGTAAAAAGTTATTTCTAACTTTTTACAGCTTAAAGGCGAGGGTCCGAGATAGTCTCGCGGACGACGTGATTTTGGGAATAAAATTCTTCTACAAAATTCCGTCCGTAAACTCAACGGGTCGAACCGTTGGGTTTCATACTACAGGGTAAATGATGGGGAAGGGGGTTCCATTCATCTTTTAGTTCAGAAACGATTGATTGGATGAAGGGGCTCGTTTGTCAATAACCAAGAAAAAAGAATCTTACGGGTGGCACTCACGTCGGTTTCTTCACCAATTTGACGTTCCATTTAGTTCTGATACACTGGGGAACAAAAAAATTTTTTTTTTCTTGGTGCCTGAGATTTTAGACCTTATTCTGGATATTTTCATGCCACTGATTCAGAAAATATCATCCATTTTGTTCTAGCAGCTCTAGTTTTTGAGATATTGCATACGTCATTACCTACTTTATTACCCTTCTGGAATGGTATTATGAGTTGCTCGTAAATCTAAATGCATCTGTATAATTAAATTGTAGCTATGATTTTGCTGATGTTGCTGTTTTGCATGTGTATTGTACATGTACTAACGTGAATTCTTTCCTGTTACAGGTGTTGACATGGCTTCATCACGAAGAAAGTGTTTAAATCATCCAAATGTGTTTTGTTTTATCTGCGGAGAGTACACGTTCATTGAACAGAGAAAAACTATTACTGATTTTGTGAAAAAAGCTTATTTTGCCTATTTCAAAGTACAACTAGGGGACCAAGATAAGCCATGGGCTCCTCATGTTGTGTGTAAAACGTGTACGGAGCATCTGCGGCAATGGACCAACGGAAAGAGGAGGTGCCTGAAATTTGGTATACCAATGGTATGGAGAGAACAGAGAAACCACAGTGATGACTGTTACTTTTGTTTGGTGAATATAAAGGGCATCAATGGACGTAACCGGAGTAAATGGACGTATCCTGACATAGACTCAGTTAGACGGCCTGTTTCACATTCAGATGAGATACCTGTCCCATCATTCAGCCATCTTCCAGAGCTCCCTCAAGAAGATGATGAATCTGCTACTGACGAAGAAAGCATATGTGGGCAAAATGACAGTGATTTCGAAGGACCGTCATCAGTTGCAGAAGGTTTTAGTCAACACGAATTAAACGACCTCATAAGGGACTTAAGTCTTTCGAAGAAATCGTCTGAATTGTTAGCTTCCAATCAAGATTCAATGGACAACATTGAGGCACGTGCGTGGTCATCGTTTAGTATGGTTGTGAAGAATTTCCTTGGGAACTATAAGGCCGATAACTACGGTGAACTAGTGGAGAATATGCTCTCTTCTTTTTGTAAACTTGGCTGTAAAATGAGCATCAAACTGCATTACCTCCACAGTCATTTGGATCGTTTCCCAGATAACCTCGGTGATCTAAGCGAGGAACAGGGTGAACGATTTCACCAAGAACTAAGGACCATGGAAGAACGGTACCGCGGACGATGGGATACTCACATGATGGCAGATTACTGCTGGAGCATCCAACGCGAATGTCCTGGCACATCTCATCGCAAGAAATCTCAGAAACGCGGTTTATGTGAGATGTCTCAATGAAAGAACTTTTTTTGCCGTTCGTGTCTCAAGCTTGTTTGAATTTAAGAAATATTTTTCGTACCTTATGCTTGTTTGGTGTTAATACACTATTTTTGCTGACATTCATCATACTTTTGTATTCAATTGACAACAACAGTGATTGCCAGTCAGCAATTATATAATATTATATACATTATATAGAAATATATATAGATATATATCATATCTTGATAAGCAGAGCTGATGGAGAAAAACTAATGTCATTTTTAGAATCAGCGACCTCAATATACCCAGAAACAGGTCTAACATCTAAGTCACCAAAAGTTGTGCTCCCCAGTGATATAATTATTATGCCACATCGCACGCAATAATGGCGAGACAGATTTCATAGCTTGCGCGAATATGCCCAGTATTTAAGGGCACGAGGGTTTGACATTTTGGCAATTTTTCTTTGGGTTATATAAATTTTAATGAAATGAAAATGAACCGCTGATAATATATCAAGAATGTTGCCACGTATGAATGTTAATAGGAGTGCCTAATGTATGACAGCTAATCTCAAAGCGTGAATTATTGCACAACCGCAATTATTATTATTGCGCGAACCACTGTGGTCAAATCTCTCCGGACTTCCGTGTACATATTTAACTTTAAATAAGTGGAAAAAGGTATCGGGTTCTTCTATCGCCTCAACCTAATATTATCTGGAAATAATAATCGATTGATTTAGTGGTGTAATCACGAGAGAGACGGACCCCCCACCCCCCACCCCCAACCACCGGGAAATATTGCCGATGTCAAACTAAAAATGACGTAATTGTAAAAATAAGACACTTTTAGAACTAGATGTAATAATAAATTATAATACACAGAACCGTAAACTCGTTACCCGTATTATATTTACAATATTCATACTATAGGGTCAGTATTGCCCCCTCTCCCGAACGATAATTTTCTCGCCCCTCCAAATTTAGAAGTCTGGCTACGTGGCAGAAAGTGGCACAGCGAGCGGCTTCGAATAAATTTCTCTCTATTATAAATTCTGTGGCATATTTATTTATTTGAATATATGATCAAATTTAGGGCATTCACAAAGAAATTCAAGAAGTGAGGAAACTTTTTCTAACCTAAAAAACAGTCTCTACTGACTTATTCAATGGAACATTTCACGACATCATAAGCGCAAAACCTGCGAAAGTGTCGAGTGACTTAAAAATTATATCGGTAAAGATTAAGTTATCAAAACCTTCATTTTCGCATTAACGCTAATTTTAGGAATGTAATTTATTTAAAATATAATAATTTTAACGACTTTATAAGCCCTTTTTCCTTATTATCTGCAGTCTCCAAACTTAAACTGATTAGAGAAGTATCGTGTATCGAGAAAAGTACCTTAGATATGTATCTTGTATCTCGCCCGTTTCTTAAATAAGTATCTTGTATCTTTGATAAGCAATAAGCTAGTATCTCGTATTTTGTATCTAAGAGACATTTCTCAATGTATCTTAATGTAATAATGAACTACAAACTCTGCCGAAAGATACTATTTGCTACTCGCGAGAGCATCCATTTTTTTTCTCATTTCATCTTACTCAGGTTGCAGTTGAGAATTTTGAATTGAATTGAATTGAATAACCTTTATTAATAATAAAATATATACACATTCGTTTCAATTTACAATGACATAAATAATTGTGAAGCTCGACTATTTATTTTATTTAATTTGGGCCTTAAGCTTTAGGCTTTACTGGGCTCTTATTAAAAATAAAGAGCTAATTATTAATTAATAATAAATAAATAAATAAGTATTATTAATAGTTAAAACGTGTATTAATCTTAAATTATCACTAGTGACATGACAAATACAAGGTCACCATTGAAGGCACTATACCAATATCATACAAAAAAAACAATATTATACACGAGAGATAAGAACAACAATCCCGAGAAATGTGTTTTTAATACTAGATTACACACGAGAAATTAATAATTAGTAAACAATAGTAATGGACATTAATCCTAGATTTTTGTTAGTATGCCATTATTAATCGGGATTTCAACTTGGTTTTAAACAAATTTACATTCACAATATTTTTTATATCGGCATTAAATCATTCCATAGTTTCAATCCAATGAAAATGGGTAGTTTTTGAGATGATGACAATCTAAATTGAGGTATAACAAGCTTTGATCTATTTCTGGTCTGATACGAGTGGATTTCTTGAGGATTTACAAAATATCTATTTACCCATTGTAAATTAATAATTTTGTTCTTACACTCGTAAATAAAAATAAAATGTGCCAGTTTGGTTATATCATTGAGCTTTAGTAGGTTTAGCTCTTTAAATAATGTACTAGAGTGATCAAGGAAATCAGCATCAGATAATAACCTTATTGCTCGTTTTTGGATGACAAAGATACCATTTAATGCGTTGTTAACGGAGTTTCCCCAAACAAGGGTGCAGCACGTTATATAAAGAAGAACAAGAGTATGACAAAGAGTCAATAAAACTTGTTTAGGGACTACATTTCTAAGTTTAAACATTATAGCAACGCTCCTTGAAATCTTTTTCGCGATATAATTTACATGATCACTCCATTGCAAATTCGGATCACCTGAAGATCCGTCACCCCAGCCTTTTTTTAGTTAGCTTTATAAGTCTAACTAATGAAAATATCACGACCTAACCTAACCAATCGTCAAAGGCGTACAGTTGACCTAACGATTGGTTAAGTTAGGTCGTGATATTTTCGTTAGTTAGACTTATAAAGTTAACTAAAAAAGGCTGGGGTGACCGATCTTCAGGTGATCCGCAAATTCTTACACCAAGAAATTTTGTTACAGTACACTCCTTTATAGCGATTTCATTAACATTAAGTTCATCAAGATATACATTTTTATGGAACGATGAAGAATGGCTACCTAATTTCGTAGTTCAAATGGATTCATCAATTTTCAACCGTGAGACTTCAAATACTTACTGTACACAACGATTCGTAACGATTCGTAAAGAAAGAATGTACATTTGGAAAAACTTTGTACACGGCTCTGACCAACTTAACTAGCGTCAACCATTAGTATATCATGACGTCACTTCAAGACGACGGAAAGTATAACTACAGACTTTTCTCTCGTATGTATAAATAATCAGTGAGGTGGGCCAGGGCCCAGAAACTGGCACACCGTTCAGACCAGACGAACGCGTCCCAACGTGTTAATTCATGGATTATTAGGAACCAATACCATCGGTATACCCCTGACCTCGGTGTCCTCACTTCGCTTACATCCAGCATCGTTATTGTACGTATAACGTATCAATATCAGCGGTCTTGAATATATATGTTATAGTAAGATTGTGAAACTAGTCATTTCATGAAATCCCTGAAATTTTCAGGAAATTCGCGTAATTTATACCATGATATAAAATTGAAAAAAGTGGATAATGACCTGACCTGACCTAGGTTAGGTTAGGTCATTATCCACTTTGTCAATTTTATAACATAGTATAAGTTACTCGAATTTACTGAAAATTTCAGGGATTTCATGAAATCACTAGTTTCACAATCTTACTGTAACATTAATGATAATAATAATAATTAATAATAATAAATGAATATGGGTCTAATATCATTCATATACATCACGCTAAGAAAGTTACTACATAAAGGAAATGAATAGCGAAAAACAACAACAATGTATGTATAAATATTTATTAATACAAAATTTCACATTACAAAAACTTTATTATATATATATATATATATATATATATATATATATATATATATATATATATATATATATATATATATATATATAATATATAATATATAATATATATATATATTATATAATATAAGATGGACAAAGCCCTTTTCAACCACACCTAATTCATTTTTAAATATGTTTTGGCAAATTATAAAACGTCAATGGATCACGTGACTAAAATAAAATAAAGAGAGAGCTCCGTCTACGACGAAAAAGGGCAAAGGTAAACCAAAAGTAGGGAAAAAAGGTAAGTGGACAAGAAAGAGTAAAGTAGAGGTTTATAGAAGGATGGGTAAGGAAGGATAAAAAGGTCGTCCCAGGCTTTTAGAAAAATGCGAGAGATGGGTAAGGATAAACTCCATTCTATTTAGTCTCTCAAAACATTTCGAAGATGGGGAAAAAAAATCGAAGCCCTTTTCTACCAAACTTAAGGAAAAACTCAAGAAATAGAGACGGACATGGGCGTCGATCGCTTCTCAATTTGAGGCCGAATTAACTCTACCGTTGGATTAATTCGGTCTCAAATTCTGCGTAGACCTTAAACACATTCTTCTACGCAGACCACCGAAAAAGTGGGGGGACAATTGGTTACGTTGTTCCCCCCGTACAAAAAAAGTGAAGGGGACACATTCCCCACCCCCCCACGATCGACGCCTATGGAGACGGATATGCCATCCTATTTACTTAACCCCCGAGAAAAATGAAGGAATGGTTAGGAAAACGCGTCTCAACCAATCTAGCTTCTAGTAAAGATGAACCTCCACTCTACCGAGTTCTTAAGAGAGCTCGATGTTCCTAGACCTTTTTTAAAATATTTCCTCTCTTCGTCAGTTGGGGGATATAGAGAAATATACGTATGCGAGTATTTATGATCGTAAATGCGACGGGCGTAAAACAGTCTTTCTTATTTTGATCATACAATTGTCACTGTTTGTAAACAAGTCTTAAATACTGAACCAAATCTACAGAAAATGGTTGTTAATTGCCTGGTTTGACTTTAGAACTAACAGCCAAGTTCGTATGATATGACCGTTTTTCGTTGGACATCGACCCATTAGCACACATTAAGAAAGAGCGTTTTAATCACTGAAATCAAATTCGTGAACGAGATTCGAACCCAGGCCCTTCAGATTAACAACCTGACATAAAATAAAATGATAAAAGCTTAAAATGAAACTTATACTGATGTGCCATTTTGTCGCATCGAAGTGAATCCACAGATTATTTGAGTGACCAAATAACCATTTTGGGATCGATCCCTCGAACTATCCCACATCCTACATTTGGATCCTCTTCCACACCCCAAAATTACCTAATTCATCGTCTTCCCTCCCCCTCCCCACCATCGTTTCTTCCTTCCCAACCATTTTTCTCACGAATATATTTTTTAATGTATACAATTTTCCTTTTGAATAATAATAATTGCAACTCTTTAACAGAGAACATTTACAACTGAGAAACGTGCGAATGTAATACAAGGCCCGGGAGAGGAATCACGGGCCCTGGTGCTACCTTTGACTCCGGGCTCCTTTACCCCTGATCACCTTCTCTATCTTCCGTCCTGAACCCTGGTGCTTTGACACCTCATGCACGCGCACCCTCTCCCGGGCCCTAATGTAATGACATTAGACCCCTCAAAATAATGACAATATGGCAAAAAGAGACTTAGCAAATGACGTGTTGGTTTTTACTGCAATAAAAACCAACATTTCATTGCATTGCTTAATCATATGTACAGATATAATCATAGTATTAATAATTGCAAGGTTCTACAATTCTATTAAAAAATAAAAGCAACTGAAAAGAACATTCTACAGTAAATACGAAAAAGGCTGTGAAAATTGCATCGAGGATACTGAAATAGCAATACTGGACTACAACATATACAGAGCAGATATAAAGTTGCTAGACATGGAAGAGGGTGTTGCGTCTACGTGACAAACACACACGTGCGGGGTGAAGATAAGCAAATCAAACAGCACAGTCGGAATTATTATTTTAAAAGTAAAAGAACTGAACCTAACCATTATGAATGTCTACAGACTACCAAACATCACAAAATAGTAAATTCCAATTCGCTACAAGTGGATTAGAAAACATGTTACAATTACTCGAAACTCCAGCACCAAATATTTTAATTTGTGGGGATTTTAATTTTCCATTCATAACATGGAAGCAAAATGACGAAGTTTCATGGTAACATTACAAAAGGTGATAGAACCCAGGCAATACTGCTATTAGATATCATGGAACATTATGCACTTACCCAGAAAATCTGTAAAGCCACTAGAAAAGAGAATGTTTTGGATTTAATATTGAAAAATAACAATGAGATGATGATAAAAAAAAGGTAACGCACACAAATTTTTCCAACCATAACCTAATCGATATGCAATTACAGTTAGCAACCGAAGGTCCAAAAACGCATCCCAGAGAATCAGAATGAATATTTGAAGGTTTAAATATAAATTCAAAGAAAGTAGATTGGGAAAGTGTCAATGAAGATTTAAAGAAAATAAATTGGGAATTGTTACTTCACGAGAACACTCCAGAAAAAATATTATGTACAATAGAAAAAGACACAAAACCTACTCGTACGAGGGTTGTTCAAAAAGTAAGTTTACAAGGTGTTTTGAAGAAACTGTTTATTACAAGGCAAGTAATTATTAAAAGTATTTCAACAACTTATTACTACTTTTCTACATGATCACCAAACAGATTAAAACATTTGTCGAAGCGTGGGACAAGCTTTCCGATGCTGGTCGAGTAAAATGTAGGGTTCTTAGTTTTTAACCAGTTCCGTACGGCCGCTTATGCATCAGGCTCGTTTCGAAATTGTTTACCTCCGAGGTGTTCCTTTAGGGCTGGAAACAAATGGAAGTCGCTTGGTGCAAGGTCAGGACTATTGGGGAATGATCCATGACTTCCCAGTGGAACCATTCCAAAAGTTGGCATGTTTGATTTGCAGTGTGAGGGCGTGCATTGTCATGCAAGAACACCACACCTGCAGTAAGCAACCCGGGATGTTTTCTTCGATAGTCGTGCGGAATCGCTGCAAAGTTTCACAATAAGAAGTGGCATTTATTGTTGTCCCTTTTTGTATGAATTCAACACGCAAAACGCCTTGATGGTCCCAAAAAATCGTTGCTATCACCTTACCAGCTGATGGTGCAATCTTGATCTTTTTGGTTCGTGGTGACCCCGGATGTTGCCACACATGCCTAAAAAAATATTGTACTACCAACAACATTATTGTACTATGCATAATGCACCAGTAATTAACCTTGTAAACTTACTTTTTGAACAACCCTCGTATATTGCTGAAACACGTTCCGAAGGGAAAAAAAAAAACGTAGCAAGCTCGAGAGAAAAATCAGGACACTAAACAGACAACGGAAACAAACCGTAAAAAATCCCCGCAGGTGCAGAACTGAAGCAAAAAGACTCAAACTAGAAAAATAAACTACGCGAAATAGAAGTGGACCTAAAACAAACATTCATCCGTAAAACAAACGAGGAGGACTGGAAGTCAGGGATCCTGAAGTAATAATGTCGTCGGATACAGAATTCAGAGAGCACTATGACATTAAAATTACAATAGCTAGAAAAATAATGGGAATCATCTGGAAGAGCTTCCACAGCAGAAAAGCAAACATCATACTAAAATTATGGAAGAATCCAGTCCTACCAATAATTGAGTATTGCTCAGTCCTCACAAGCCTATACAAAGAAGCCATACAAAAGAATTTTACGTCTAAGATAGAGGAAACGAAAAGTGAAGATTACTGGTCTCGACTCTACTCTCTCGAAAGAAGACACCAGCTGTACACAATAATATCCATATAGAAAATACTGGAGGGTTTTGTCCCTAACCTTAGAAACGAAATAGAAGCACATTGGAATGAGAGAAGAGACACGCGTGAACACGCGCGATTTTTCATAATGAAAAAAATCGGCCCCACCAGGGTTCGAACCCACCACTCTTCAGTAGGTGAGGGCGCTAGCCACTATGCTACGACAGGATGAAAATTAACACACACTGTCGTATATTTAAATAACTGAAGAAACGCATAGTGCTTTCGCGTTCATAGTCATTTTAGTATCAACCCTTCCGCACTCGAGGTAACAACCAGTATTTCATTCAAGCTATCTATCTGGTGCAACGCTGGGGTCCCATATATGAAATATCACAGATGAACACGCGAGAATTTTCATGATCAAAAAGACTTCATTTATATTGATCTTGTTTGTAACAATGTTATTTCAAGACCACTAGCAGAATGCGGATTACGTAGGTCCTATTAACGCCTACTTTCGTAAGTTAAAGTCAGGGGACCAACAAGGTTCACCAGTGACAGCCTAATTTTAAACGAAATCTTAATAATACGTATGAAAACGAGTCCAATAAATATTAAACCATTTACAAAGTACAGAAACTTAAACAGAACAAAAACATAAACTTTTAGTTGCCATTTAACTATGCTTTAAAATTTGAATGACTGCGCCCAGTGTTTTAAGTTACCTATACACAATTCATAACGAAATATCGTTCGCTTACAATATTCAGGAAATAAATTTTAAAACGCTATAATAACAAACGTGAGCGTAGCTTTATCTCTGTTATTATTGTTATTATTGTTATTATTATTGTTATTATTGTCATTATTATTATTATATACATTCGTTGTCAAAACTCTTGCCACACCATTATTTAGCAGGAAAAAAAAACCGTCTTAAACGTCTCCTATTATACTATAAAAAAATGAAAATCACAAGATCCAAAAATTCAAGAAGAAAATCAAATGACTTTAGAGCTGCGGATATGATGTCGAAATACGTAACTTGTAACGAAAGAGAATAATATAAAGGAAATAAAATGTTAAAAGAAAAACCTGGTGAACGAATGCTAAAGAAAAATCAGGACGCCAAAATGTTGGAATGAACAGAATACTGTATACGAGTAGCGCAGCTGGAGAAGGGGATAAGCGACAAAATCGGTAAAATATGTTTTTTGTTTCACCTCCAACTGGCGGATATCCATTTTCTGACAGTTAAAAAATGGGAACCATGGTTTTATGAAATTCTTAGAGAAATTGAAAAACTGAGTTACTATTTACTAACAGTGGTGCGGCAAGACTTGACATCAAATGAAGTGTGTGTGTGTGTGTGTGTGTGTTTGAGAGCATGCTGGACTGCTCATTGGGTAGATGAGACACGGAAAAAGATCAGCTAAGGAAGAGAGTAAGGGGAGAAACGGGAGTTCTACAGTAGCACTCCTTGTCTCGTGTCTAACGTACATCAGTATACAATTTTGATTATTTAAAAGATCTCAGAAGTGAAAAATGAGGTACTCATAATTATAGAATGGACTGAGAAAACGCATTCAATTTACGCATAGTTAAAAAATTCATGCTATAATTCATTTGATAATGCCCATTAACATTTTGCTAAATTCAGCCAAATACGTGAAGGCTCTCTACAGTTAAATTCGCACAGTTGTTCATCAAATAAAAAATATACCAACGTATTTAAGAGCAGCAACTGACCCATTTCTTGTTTAGCGCCATCTACACTCATGAGCGAAGTAGGAACTAATTAATATATATATATATTTTCAAAATTCAAACATCTTACCCCAGAACATTGTTGCTTATGTTGGGAAAACGCCAAATATAAAATTTCTGCTAATTTGGAATATTTTTAGGAGTGCCGCATGGCACTCGAAGCTTCATCGTAATGGGAATAATTTTGCGGTTGGCAGAAAAAGAAGCAGAACGGAAGGAAATAGTTGCAGCTGTGCCCGAACTATCCGCTTCGAGTATCAGCAATGTTGATGAAAAACCTGGTACATCCTATTCCCTTAAAAAGAAACGGTCCAGGAAGCGCAGGGGTTAGGACATCTTATCGCCGGAGCTAGCAATGGCACTGGACCGAAACAAGATGACTGACCACCAATCCGTCTTCGCGCTGTCAACTGCTGCTACTTCTCTGGGACATGATTCGGACGAGCTCTCCATCAGTTGAAGCACATTACAGAGAAAGAGAATGGAAGCACGCAAGAAGACCGCTAACACATCACGCAGTCTTTTGAGCCAAATACTCCCTTCACCGTCCATTGGAACGAGAAATTACTTCCAGACCTGACCAAGGATAACAATGTAGAGCGAGTACCTGTTCTTGTGTCTAGGGGAAGGGACACCGAAACTTCTCGCCTCAGGTAAAGGAGGACATATTGCAACGACTGCTTAGACGATGGGAATTGCGCGATCGTATACAGGCGATGTGTTTTGACACCACTGCAAGCAATAGTGGTTCCAAATTTGGAGCTTGTACACTCATCGAAAACAAGCTTAAAAGACAGCTCCTTGGAATCGCGTGGCACCACCACATCAATGAAATTGTCGTATCATGTGTCTTCGACAAGTGTCACAGTACCATCTCTGCGCCCGACATCACACTCTTTAATCGATTTAACAAAAACTGGAAGTCGACAGACAAGGAGTGCTTTGAAACTGTAGAAGCCGAGATCCCAGGGATGGATGACATTATCGCTACTTGCAAGCGGAACTTCGCCGTCATTCAATCTCTTACCGACTATAGAAAGCTCCTTGAATTAACAATCATCTACCTGGGCGATGTTCCTCCTAGTGGAGTCAAATTTCGCCAACCCAGAGCTCTACACCATGCTAGATGGATGGCGCGAATTATATACACTATTAAGATGTCTTTTTCGTTCACAATTTCAACTGACTGCACGAGCGCGAACTGGGATGCAACGTTTTGCAATGTGTGCAGTACGCCGCTACGTACCTGCATGGTTTGTGGCCCTCTCGCCGCATCCGCTCCTGCAAACGACTTCTCACTTCTCCAGCAGCTACTTGCATATGAGGACAATGAAATATCAGCGGCGGCACCTACAGCGCTCTCCCGCCATCTGTGGTAGCTCAGTGAGAAACTTATTGCCTTCTCATTCTTTGACGAGGACACGTCACTAAAAGTAAAGTGGGATATGGTACAAGCGTTGGATGTGCCTACCCAAGCGGATAAACCCGCAACTTTCACTACCCGTTCAACAGGAAAAAACGATAGCCAGCTTCGTCACCAGCTCTACCCACAAGCTCTTTGAGAAATTATCACTTCCATCGGCTTTTCTTGAAATAGATCCGGAAGAATGGAAGGGCAGAGCCGACTACCAGACCGCTCGTAATTACGTGAAGTCAATGAATGTGGTAAACGACAATGCTGAGAGGGCTGTAGCTTTGGTTCAGAACTTCAACAGTCATCTAACGGAAAATGAAGATCAGGCTCAGTACCTCCTCCAAGTCGTAGAGAGATATCGCCAGCAGTTCGCTGTGGCGAAAATGTCAACTGTGAAACAAGGACTGCGACCTCGGCAATGAAAATGCAAGATTGAAAGATCAGAAACAGTGGCGTATACCTACTGGGAAAACCACTATAAAAAAAATGCGCAGAATGTACAGTAGCTGCTTCCTGGGTGCTGTGGAAACGCTACATTAATGAAGTTTGGACAGAAAAATATTCAAGTTATGAGCAAACTCATATTTGTTATACAGTACACCGTTATGACAATAACGGTGAAATTTCGACCCTCGTGCGGCACGTCTAAATATTAACCGATTGGGCAAACATTTGGCCAATATCTTTTTCTTAACATGCTTAACGTTTTTAAGGAGGAGTAAGACATTATTTTTAACATTTTTAAAAAAAATACCATTACAATTTAGGCCGGTCTAATAATAATAATAATAATAATAATAATAATAATAATAATATAATAATATAATAATAATAATAATATAATAATAATAATATAATAATAATAAATTATTATTATTATTACTGTTGTTGTTCTCTGAATAAAATATACTTTTTACCTGTATGAGAGAAGAGGACCTACAACTTTAAAACTACCAATTCAATGGCATTTACACCATTATTTTGGTCTGTGACTCTGTTCAGGACTAGTTTGCCCATCAGCGTAGATGGCGTTAAACGGGAAATGGCTCAATCAGAGACGAGATAAATTTTTGAGCAATCAAAAAGGAATCAGATAATTTTCAGTCGATGAACTGTATGACTTATTACGAAAGAGTGCGAATACCGATTAAAACTTGCGTTAGAGAGTTGGACAGAAAGGGGACGAAAATGTGTCGAAAGTCTGGTATTGCGTACTCTCCTTAAAGGAGAAGGCATACAGTTAAAGAGTTCAGAAGAGCAGCGTCCATTATTATAACGATAGTCAAGAGAGAGTGAGGCAACACTGCAGCAAACAGAGGGGGATTGAAGGTAGTCAGTAAGAGGCGAGGAACTGATAAAACGAAGTGTCTTTAATTCCACCTGGTCAAGTAGAGCTGCGTGAATTGAGCCACCCTACACGTGAGAAGCGGACAAGACCTCTGTACGGAGACAATAAGTGAGTTGGGGTGAAGAAACTACGGAGCCGGTACAGCATACCTAACCTTTTAGAAAAAGAATATATGCGATCTTTCCAGGAAAAATCACGAGAAAAGGAAACACCAAGAATGTTAAGAGAAGAGGGAGGATTGAATTGTGTGTTGTTGAAAATAAAGGGATGGTCGTGTGGAAGATTGAGACGAGTAAACAGATGAAGGAACTGGGTTTTTGAGGCATTGAAAGTCACAAGGTTCTCTCTGCCCCACTGAGAGGTAGCAGGAAGGTTTGAGGTCAGGTCCGCCATAACTGTCTCACGCGAAACATGGAAGTCACTGTTCAGAGGGACGCTTTGTGAAGTTGGTGAAGTGAAGAGTGGAATCATCGGCATAGCAGTGGATAGGACGGGTACCTTCTGGAAGCCCCTTCTCTGTTGCGGATAGCATTAGCATAAGCAAAGTTAAACCAAGGATTTTTTGCATTAGTAGTAAAAGAATATGGAATGTACGCCTCCATACCCGAGAGAATCACCTCCGTGATGGGCTCAGGGCACTTGGAGGGGTCCTGGCCAGGGAATCAGTAATCATTCCAGGGGAAATCAGAGTACTGCCTAAACGGTACCAAAGTGTCCAATGCGCCTCCTCTTCGGAGGATCCAAAGGTCAAACTGAAGCAATAAGACTGCAGACAGATACGAGATTGTGGTTGGAGGAGCTGAACGGAGAAAAAGGTTTCACAGAGTAATAAGGATGAGTGGTGCGAAATAAATCCATAATGTTGGGCCTATCACCAAGGCGATCGGGGATACGAATAGGGTGCTGTACAATTTACTCTAGGTCATTCAGAATAGAGAGGTTGTGAACTAGTTCACCAGGGATGTTAGTGAGAAAGAGTGGTGGTGAACACTGAAACCACCTAAAATGGAGATTTCAGCGAAAGGAGAGTGGGATAGAATGTATTCCACTTTGGAAGCGAGGTAGTCAAAGAGTCTTGGATAATCAGTAGAATTAGGAGAAAGGTAGACAGCGCAGATGTATTTAATATTTTCTTCACAAATTCTTCTATTAAATATTTTTCTTATATAATGGAAGGAGCGACACGCGTTCAAACATGTTTAAAAAATACTCTTACTCTGAGTCAACTGAACCCGAGCCACCACGAGTGGCTGGCTCAACTCAAGTCGAGACGGTGGCGGCGGCGGCAGTGTCGGGAGTCGAATCCGTGTCCCTTACGTTCCGAGTCTAATCTTCAACCAACCGCACCACGGGAGTAATAAACACGTAAAAACGTTCAACAAAAATTTTACTTACCGAGATAACTCCAACTTCGCGCAAAGAGAAAACCCCTGATCAAAGGAAAGGAGTGGAAAGTTAACGGTGAACATTGAAAGCAACAGAAATTAGGCCCGAGCCCATTTTTAAATTTGATAAGTCATAAATAGTTATACGCAAAAAGGAATGAAACAGATGACAAGCCAACGTTTCATTTTAATTTTAATTCTTTCTTCAGTGTTAGTGACGAAACGTCGGCGGCCATTTCATTTCCACGCGTGTGTAACGTTTTCACGGGTAAGATTGCATTAGAATGATAAATTTTTACGTTCCATTCTTAAATTTGCGTTGGTAATAAATTAGTTTTGACTGTGGCACACTTTTACCAAACAATTAAAAAGCGGGTAACATACCAATATCGTACTTCATTTTGAAGCTTCATCATTTAAACCAGGGTTATCGAACCGGGGGGTGCTTGACGGGCCCCTGGAATACTTTTTTTTTCCTCGCTTTTGAACTTTTTCCATTCTCTTTTTTGACACTGAGAAGGTTCTAGAAGGTGGGGGTGCGAGCGCTGAAATGAGTTAGTCAGGGGATGCACGGCTCAAAAAAGGTTAGATAACCCTGATTTAAACATTAACTTTTATTCGTAACTCATTTTCTTAGCATTGTTAAATATTAGCTAATCAATTCTTACACATACCCGTCAAATCTCACGCAATGCCCGTGAGACTCGCGGAAACTGTAAACTTATAACTCGCCGTTACAATAATGTACACCACCAATGATTTACTTACTACTACAGTATTTTTAATATATTTCAGCAATTTTATATATAAAACATGGCCCTTGCTCTCTCCTTCCTGCATAACAAAAAAAATAATCTATATATATATATAATTGGCTAATTTTGTCAAGCTGAAACTACAGTGAACGTATGTACTGGCCAAAAACTCCAATAGTAAGGAAAATTTGTAGTGTTAATATTACTATTTCACTGTATACTATTTTAAAGTTAAACTTTACAGCAAATTTGATAAATAGTCTTAAGATTAATATAAATTGAGAAGCATATAATATTTCAATGCCATCTTCATTATACTGAAAACAAATTAGTTCGTGTGAAATAAAAAAATAAAAAATGAACAATTTAAAATTTTTCTAAACCGAAAGGCCTAAATAATAATTAAAATCATACTTTTAATTTTTTAAATAGTTAAAAGTTTCCTTACTAATCCTTTAAATTTAAATTTCTACACTCTTTTACTCGAAAACATGTTAAACTTTTAAGTTAATCTACCAACAACAGTTTCGGATATGATAAACAAAAATGGAGTTAAATTAACAAATTAGGTTAATTATAAGATTAAAAAATATAGTTTCTTTCGGAAAGGTATTAAAAAAAAATCTCATAATACTACCCAGATAGTAGGGATCCAT
Organism: Bathynomus jamesi; assembly: GCA_023014485.1. Classification (NCBI taxonomy): domain Eukaryota; kingdom Metazoa; phylum Arthropoda; class Malacostraca; order Isopoda; family Cirolanidae; genus Bathynomus; species Bathynomus jamesi. Next base: position 132,679 of record JAJOZX010003686.1, read on the forward strand.
CGTATCAACATTGGTATTTGGCACGTTCCAAATACCTGACTGTTATCTAGAAAGAAGCGGTATTTCCTCCAATAAATCTATTAAAGCATTTCTGAATTAAATTGTCTCCTAAAATTACCAAACAAAATCCTACAGATTTTTTAACAAAATAATTCTTAATGTAATAAAAATAAACGCAAAATTAATAATATGGAACATTCCTCAAAAAGGAGATTTGTAAAATTCGAAAGTACTCGAACGCATTGCTTGTTCTTTCTTTTACGAGTTAAACGAGTTAAATTAACAACAGAATAAAAGGTAAGATTAGATTTTTTAAAAAATTCTCATAAAAAAAGCTTTTCGCTCGTTTTCTCTCGAGAAAGTTCAATATTTTCAAATCTCCGAATAACTGAAAAGCGACTCGCGTAAAAAATGTATATTTTAGCTACGACTTAAGTCTATGTACTATAGTAATTTTATCAATAGCCTCTATGATACTTAGTCGACTTGAAACTGATATTTTCAAAATTTTATGATAAATATATGTAACAACAAACCATTTATCTGACTCGGATAACTTCGATTGGCTCGAGTGGCATCACGTTGTCCATATGTAATGCGAGAAAATTTAACCAATTAACGGTATACCACCGGAGTTAGGGGATTTTTTAATTTACCTTCGGCTCTACTCCCGCGTGTCGTAAAAAGCAACTATACTGGGGCCCCGGGGATGGGGGTTTCTATCTTCCACCTTCCTGCGCAAAACAGGAATGAAGAAGGTTGGGTTGGAATCCCATCTCTAGAAAAACATTCCCTCACGAATGACCACGGAAGCCTCGTGCTTTGGCAGCACGACCACCAACGCTGGTCTCGAAAGTTTTTGTGCGACATAAAACATGTATAAATGAGGATGCGAGATTTGTCGGGAACGACACTATGACTTACTTGATTTGTGCGAAACGAAACTGAAAGGGAACAGTGGTGTGGAATAAGAAATGAAAGGTGTGAAATTGGGTATCGAGGGAGGAGGAAGAGGTAATTGAGAGTGACATGACGGAAGAGGGAATATAAATACGTAAAAGTAGCAGTGATTGTAGTATACAGTATAGGTGTCACGCAATGATAGGTGTGTAGAAAAGTGATTTCTGAAATATGATAAGTGATGCGGTTGGAAACATGGGGTATGCGTATAGAGTATATTGGGTGATCTGAATGAGAATGTGGAAGTTAGCCCTGAGCATGTAGCAATTGAAAAGCATGGTGTACCCGGAAAAAATAACAGCTGTGATAAAGATTTGTGTAATGAAAGGAAGGGAACGTGTTACATATTTCCAACATAAGGACATCCATAAATTTACGTGGTATAGAGAAAGATGGCAGTGAAAAGGAGTATGATGGACTGCGTGTTAGTGAGTAATGGTTTGCTGAAGGATGTGTATATGATACAATAAGCTGTTCGGGGGTTGAGTGGAGGTTTGTTAGATCATATATTTATATTAAGTAACGTATGTTGTTGGTGTTTGGTATAAGAAAGAAAAAGAGAATAAGCAAGAGTATTTTGATGGAGGTAAATGAAGACGAAGCAAAAGTGAATGCAGTTGGTTTTGGTGGCGTATGTAGAAGTGTATACTGTAACTGTACCAGGAAGAAAAAGTTGAGAGAACGTTGAACGAGCAGTATGCAAGCTGAAGAAAGGAAAGTCAGAAGGAAGTGATGGAGTATGTAGTGAAATGTTTAAATGTGGATGTAGAATGGTGTTTGAATAACTGTGGAAGGTATGCCAAGAAGCGTGGACAAAAGCTGTAATTGTACCACTCTATAAAAATACAGAGGAAAGAAAGAATTAAACAATTATAGGGTTAAAAGTCTTTCAATTAGAGTTGGAAAAAATTTAAGTGTGTCGATAAATAAAGGAATAGCGTGTGTTGATCAAATGTTTGCAGTGAGACATCCGACTGCGAAACTAAATGATAAGAAGAAAAAGGTTTATATGGCATTCATGCATTTGAAGACGGGGTTTATTATATTAAAGTAAAGGTGTTTAGAATGTATGGTGTCAGTGGTAAGTTGTTAAATGCAGTGTAACTTCTTCGTATAGATAGTATTTCTTGCGTAAGAACTAAGAGTGAATTGAGTGACTGAAGATGTTCGGTTTAAGGTGTGGAATAAAAAATTCATTGGAAATGACAATGGAGGATTGATTGTTACTTTGTTATGGTCACGTGGTCATATTTCACGTTAAAATTATTGTAACAATAAAAATTGTAAAACTGCATTTATTTTATCAATAAAGAGTTATTCAATGAATAAAGACAGAATTGTAAAAAGGATGTAAAATAGAGAGGGCGTACTTGTAAGCAGCGGAGGAAGACGCGTAAAAGATCGAAGGATGCGAGTAAATGTGTGAATAAACGTGGAGTTGATATAAATATGTCACAAGAAATAACGAGAAATAAAGAAGAATAGACGAATGGATTTGTGGGGTATGTAAATAAAGACGTTGGTCTCACCTGACGTATCACGAGAAGTATATCCCCCAGCTTTCCCAAGCTTGTAATGAAAGATAAGACTGAACCCCCGAGGTCAGGGTGATATCATCTCCGTGGTGACCCCATTGTATCCGTATGTGCGTGTGTAATTGGTTTGAGTGTTTTCAGTGCCAAGCTCACTCATCGTGGCTACTTCGTGGGGAGTGGAAAACGGGTTATTTGATAATGCGCGTGTTGGTACTATAACTGATAGGGGTTCAAGGATAAACGCGTAACATCCGAAACTTCTATTTATCCGACACAAACGGGGGAGTTAGCCCATGCATAGGGAATAGCATATACTGTAGGTGGCCGATCGAAATCAACCACAAGCAGCTGCCGAAGTCGAACCTGGTACTTTTACGTACCGAGTCAATCCCAAACCACCGAGCCAATGGAGTCTTAACACGATATAATAATGACGGGAAATCAATGCTCGATAAGAAAAAATAAGAAATAATCTCGACACTTAAAGTCGGCGGATTACATGAGCAAAATCGAATTTCACTTTGTTGACGCTAACCTCAAATGTGGGTTCATACATTTAAAATAAAATAAAAAGGTTGTTCAAAAGTTGAAATCAAAGTGACATATACACACACACACACACACGTGTGTGTGTGTGTGTGTGTGTATGTGTGTTGCAGTCAAAGCTAGAAGCCACGAAGGTGGTTGTTACAGTCGCTACAGTTGTTACAATTGTTATGCGTATTGACTAGTCAAAAGCAGAAATGACTGATTTCGGCTTTTATAACATAATAACCTAACTTAGGTGGAACTAGTTTTGACTAGGTAATACTAGGTTTACTGAACCTTCGTAGCTCCTAATTTAGACTGCAACATATATACGGAGGATTGACAAAAATAAATGTCTGATTTTTCCAAAATCTTTTAATTTGATTATAAAAGTGAATAAATAATAAATAAATAAATTTAATCAATACATTTGAAATCGTTTTCCTTCCCACTTTGCATTTATTGATTCAATAAATTTATTATTACTTCTTGATCTTTATAATGAAATTAAAAAATTCTGGAAAAAATAAAGGGGTCTATTTACTTTTGTCGACCATATATATATATATATTTTAAGATTTCAAATGAGAATGATCAAGTCAACCTAAGCAAATCTGGTATAATGTAACCCAACTTAACCAAACTGAAATTAACCTAAACTAAATTAAAGTAAGTTAACGCAAATTAAATAGACCTCCATAATATAAATTTAATTAAATCAGGTCTGGTTAGTTACTTTAGAACGAGCTCAACGGATATATCACACACACACACATCGACAACTATTTGTCGGCAAACGGGGTGAAGCCCCCATTGGAGTTTTATAAAACATTATTACCTCCGTTAATTAACCAAAGTCAGCCATAAATTATTATTGTTGGGGTATTATTTTTCACTAATTATCAAGCGACAAACAATTTGGCTTTTTCTTAGGCCTACTTTTCTAACTATCACGAAAACGATACCTAGTTCAGATTTAATCTCGAAGTTTTCATAAAAACATTAGAATATTGGGCCTTAACTAAACCCCATTCCTTTGAATAAATAAAAAAAATATATATATATATATATATATATATATATATATAATATATATATATGAAATTTATACCTTGACTGAAAATGTTGTCACGGAATAAAAAATCTAAAACCTGTAAATTATAGACCCCACCCACCCAAATTAAACTTTTAAGAAGTCAAGTACTGCAATAACCCTCGACCCTCCTCTTCAAAAGCTGCACGAATTGCGTTCCTAATTGTTTCTTCGAGAAACGATTAAATAAAAAAAGGTCATCGTACGGTCGAGTAAAAATGACTTCACTGAACAACGAAGATCAATACACTCGAACTAATAAAATCGAAAAATTCTTAAAAGCCTAAAATTAAAATGCTTATAAAATAGGATTGCGCAATTACACTCATACACGCAAGTAGCAGATGAAACTACTACTACTTCCCTCTTTTGTTTTCTGCGCGTAAACGGCAATAAATTAACATTTTTTATATAAACATTCAATTTATACCAGATTACGAACGAATCATTGATGACTAAAGCTTAAAAATTATTTTACAATAACGCAGGTAGCAACTGGAAGCGGAGTTTGAATTATCTGCCTACAGAGAATAAGTAATCTTAAAAAATAATAATGTATATATATATATTACGAAATGTAAACACCCTTAAATTTTAATTTGAACTGTACACTTTCTTAAATAATTATATACAAATATATATATATATATATAATAATAATAATATAAATATACAAATATGTGTAAATCATACGAGGAAAAGGCACGATTAATCTTAACGATAATTACTAAGCAATCGATACAGGGGTCACGCGTCGCTATTTACGATTGGGGGCGGTCCCTCCCCGTAGCAGTGCTTGGCCTTAGGGTCCCTGTAGAGGGTCTCGTGCTGCACGGATTGGCTGGACGTGCGGCACTTCACGAGACACAGCTCAAAGTGATCCGAGACGGACGCGTACAGCGGACTATTCTCGCCTACTTGGCCTAACACCCGTTTCAAAAGCAGTTTCTGAAAATGGAAACACATTTCTAAACTATAAGTTGTTGATAATTATAATAATAATAATAATAATAACAGACCGTACTTAGTAAGTTAGTACGTACATATGGACTGTACCGTATACTGTAAACTGTACTTTGCCGACTGTTGACGAATACTTTTTCTTTAAATCAGAAAGTATAAAAGATTTGTTACAATTCAAAACATTTTAGTAACTCGTCACTTACACATATTTTGGGTTCCTTTACCGACAAATAAACTAAACGTACATAAATGTGTAGATGTATTTGTAGAAAAGTTGCATTTTATATATATATATATACATACACGAGGGTGGTCCGAAAAGTAATGCCTCCACTCAAATTTTTAACGGGTCGAAAGATTTTATCGAAAAAAAGCATATATGTGCCTAAAGAGTTTATTCGGATCTTTTCCGTTTGACTGCCGCCATTGAAACATAATTAAACTCCAGCCTTCTTTAGTTAGCTTTATAAGGCTAACTAACAAAAATATCACGACCTAACCTAACCAATCGTCAAGGTCGTACAGCTGACCTAACGATTGGTTAGGTTAGGTCGTGATATTTTCGTTAGTTAGCCTTATAAGGCTAAGTAAAGAAGGCTGGGGGCACTCACCTCTTATGTTTCAATGGCGGCAGTCAAACGGAAAAGATCAGTTTATTCTTCAAAACGATACATTTACTTTTCTATAAAATCACCCTCGACCTCCATACATTTACGCCAACGATAAATGAGTTTTTGAAATCCATCCCGCTAAAACTTGGAACTTTCACTACGAAACCAAAATTTCATAGCGGCCTTAACTTCTTCGTCAGACTCGTCGCGATTTCCACGGAGATGTTCTTTAAGTTTAAGAAGAGGTGAAAATCGCGTGGTGCTAAATCGGGGCTAGGATGCGGCAAAACGGTGAATTGCAGATCCTCAATTGCTTCTCGCGTTTGAACATTGATGTGAGGCCGTGCGTTGTCATGGTGAACAATGGCTGCGTTTTTGTGGGTGCGAACCCTCCTGATCCGTTTTTTCAACTTCTTCAGAGTTTAATATAACGTGCGGGGTTGATTGCTGTCCCTCTTTCCGTACAGTCTTCGAGAACACCACCATTGATATCCTATAAAACAGTCATCATCACTTTTCCAGCCGATTTTTGAACTTTGAATTTTTTTGGTTACAGTGAATTTTTGGGACGATATTCCATGGATTGCTATTTACAGTATTTTCAGAGTTATAATGGTGGACCCACGTCTCGTCTCCTGTCGCAGTGCTGTGCAGAAATTCATCTCCATTTTCGAAGCGCTGCAGATTTTCTTGGCAAATGCGTAGTCTCTCTGTTTTCATTTCGGCAGTGAGCATGCGAGGCGCCCATCTGGCGCAGACCTTTTGGTAACCGAGAATACTGATAATGTGTCCCACTCGCTCTTTGGAGATATTGAGCATTGCAGCAATTTCATTTTGTTTAATGCGACGATTTCCACGAATCAGTTCGTCAACGTAGTTTTGATGAGACTCGTCAGTTGCCGTTACAGGCCTCCACTTCGTGATTTGTCTCGCAAATCTTCTTCCCCTGCTTCTCCTCCTTTACACCGCCTCGCCCAACGTCGAACGGTACTCAACATCAGAGGCATTCCAGGACAGATCAACCAATGCAAAACACCACTCCGACTCGGATTTGGGGGAAAATTGGTATATAGGGTTAGTGTGTGTTCCAAATCCACTGATTCAAACAAAAAAGCTCTACGACTAACGGTTTTCAAGTTAATGGCCCCCAAAGTTTAGGGCCCCTCTTTACCATGCCCACTTTGACCTGCCATATCTCCCATCCAGTTAATCATAAACTGAACATATTATACATTTTTGGAATCAGAAAGACTAGATCTATCCAACGATACTAATTTTAGCTTTGTAAAGCAATTTTCAAAATTTTACTCCCCATCTCCCCCATTTGCTTGACACCCTATCCCCCCCTGGACATTAAAACCCCCAATTTTGTTTTATGAATATTAAACGTCATATTATGGTTGATAAATAAAAACAATAAAAAGGGTGGGTATCATGTTATAAATAAATTTTAAAAATCAACCAAAAATTTATTTTTAACAATTTTTCTGCAGCTTTTATACAAGCTGAAATTATGTTCAATGTTCATTATATACCAATTAAAATTACTGCTAGTAGTTTTCGAACATTTTTCAGCATTTATTTATTCAAAGTTTAAATTTTAAAGAATACATGTATGACAATCAAAAGTGAGTACTAACATCTTTATTCAAATGGTGAATCCTTTTTATTCAATAAAAAGTTAGCACCTTTTGAAACCTAATTTCGCGGCTTACCAAGTCAGTTAATCAAATAACTTAAATCACTTAAATGTTTGCAATCCCATATTGTAATAGAAATACATACAGCTATATTCAAATAAGAGCAATTACACATATAATTTACATCTTCATGTCATTTGTGCTCATGGTATTATGATACATCAAATAAACAGTGACTAATTTCAATAAAAAACTTGGTGACATTTATTCATATTAAAACTTGTGAATATACGCTCAAATAAAACTTGGTGGCATTACAGGAACTTTTTTAATTCCCCGAAAACATATTGGATATGCACCATTCCAGCCTTCAAAGTTGGGGTACTTAGAATACCCAAAATATCATATCTTGAAATATGGCATATCTCTCTTATTTTTGGGAAATAATATCTGCTAAATCCAGATGGGTTTAAAAAATCTATCTTATCGTCACCAAACTCTTCATTGTACTCTAGTACAAGCCCCAGCCACCGAGAGTTATTGTCGGAGCAAACTATGTATTCCCCAATTTTGGGGTTCAGAATGACTGAATCTATATTTTTATTTGCATTAGTGGCACACTTCACAATTAACCTCTCCTCACCTTCATGATCAGAAGATAATTCAAAGGCTTTAATTTTTGTGGCACTAACTGGCACAAATTGGTGAAACTTTTGGGTTCCAATTAGTTGGATACTATTTTCAAACCTTTTGCTTAGGAATTTTGCCACTTTTTCTATTTCTTCAGGTTTAATTAAAAAGAATGATATTCTCCAAATTTTCACAGCAAAAATGAAACATTGCCTCCGGTGTTATGATTTGATCATTGAAAGTTCTCTACAAGCTTGCTCTGGCTACAGCTCTTTTGACTGTTCCACCAATTCCATCACGAGCACTTTTGCCATGACTTGTGGCAAAAAAAATGCCACTCACACTCGAGCCCAAAGTCATCTTTGAGTCTGCATATATTGACAAAGTTGAATGGATTCTTATATTGGCCTGCACATCCATCAGTAAAATAATATAACTTGTTAATGTGAGGATGAAACTTCTTTATGTCTGGAATGAGGGCATTTAAAATGAGTAGATCATGGTTGTATTATGTTTGGTGTCAGGTGAAAGAAAGCAGTAGCTTGTGTGCATAGTTTCGTTAGTTGTAGTATTCTCCCAGTAATTTACAAATGGATGCACTGTACATTGACTATTTTCCCAGTGGAAGCCTTGTGCTGCATCTTGTACAATGAAAGAATAGTTTTCTGAAAAATCACATAAAACTATTGCTTCATTGTAGGGTAAACTATTTTTTAAACATTTGAGAAAATCATTTTGAGATTTGGCCACATCATGATGAGTTGAATTTGCTATTTTTGTGCTTAAGAACCAATAAAATCTTCAATTGATTCTACTTTTTCCACCAAAGTGCAACGGTCGGTAGAAACCCATTGTTTATATTTCATCATGTCATATTCTATCTCGTGTATATTTTCAACGTTTATTAGGAACTCTGTAACTCCTTGTTCTTTGGGGTATAAATTACATTTGTGTTTAAAAATAGTATCCAACTAATTGGAACCCAAAAGTTTCACCGATTTGTGCCAGTTAGTACCACAAAAATTAAAGCCTTTGAATTATCTTCTGATCATGAAGGTGAGGAGAGGTTAATTGTGAAGTGTGCCACTAATGCAAATAAAAATAAAGATTCAATCGTTCTGAACCCCAAAATTGTGGAATACATAATTTGCTCCTACAATAACTCTCGGTGGCTGGGGCTTGTACTAGAGTACAATGAAGAGTTTGGTGACGATAAGATAGATTTTTTAAACTCATCTGGATTTAGCAGATATTATTATTTTCCACAAATAAGAGACATCTGCCATATTTCAAGACATGATATTTTGGGTATTCTAAGTACCCCAACTTCGAAGGCTGGAACGCTGCGTATCGAATATGTTTTCGGAGAAGGAGAATTAAAAAAGTTCATGTAATGCCACCAAGTTTTATTTGAGCGTATGTTCACAGGTTTTAATATGAATATAATGTCACCAAGTATTTTATTGAAATTAGTCACTGTTTATTTGATGAATCATAATACCCTGAGCACAAATGACATGAAAATGTAAATTATATGCGTAATTGCCCTTATTTGAATATAGCAGTATATGTTTCTATTACAATATGGGATTGCAAACATTTAAGTAATTTAAGTTATTTGATTAACTGACTTGGTAAGCCGCGAAAGATAATCTTCATAATTAGGTTTCAAAAGGTGCTTACTTTTTATTGAATAAAAAGGTTTCACCATTTGAATAAAGATGTTAGTACTCACTTTTGATTGTTATACATGTATTCTTTAAAATTTAAACTTTGAATAAATAAATGCTGAAAAATGTTCGAAAACTACTAGCAGTAATTTTAATTGGTAATCCTTTTTCAGATTTACCGCCGATTCGTACCTAAGACGGTACATATCTCGGCGAGGCCGTGAGTGGGTGATGTCACTGTGCTAGGGGCGGTAGACTAGGGGAATGAGTAAGGGTCAGTCGATGGATAATGGGTAGGAGGGGTACGGTTTCAGATACGATGGAGCAGATGGGAGTGAGTAAGGAAGAGGAAAACGGCTTCTGCTGAAAAGTGGGGGCCGTCGGCGAGTATAGATCGTAGGCAGTTGGGTATGGGGTTTTCGGCCGAGAGAGGGAAACACCTGCGACGGAGAGCGGCCAACTTTGAGCATTCCACCAGAAGGTGTAAGACAGTGATAGGGGTATGGCAGGTAGAGCAAAGCGGGGCTGGCGATTTCGCCATAAGGTGTCCGTGGGTGATGCGGGTGTGACCTATGCGGAGACGGGCTAGGATTACTTCTTTATGGCGGGACCGGTGGAATGAAGAAGCCCAGTGTCCTATGTGCGGTTTGATCGTGTGGAGTTTATTTTGTGTGGCCTGGTCCCATTCCCGCTGCCATATGGAGCGGAAGTGGGAGCGGAAAGCCGGGAAGAAGTCGGAGAAGGGGAGGGGTCGGGAGGAGGCCGGCAGCAAGCAGGCCGTCTTCGCTGTGCGGTCCGCCGCCTCGTTACCCTGGATGCCGACATGAGCCGGGACCCAACAGAATGCGATTGTCTTATGTTGGAAGATCGTTAAAGAGTGGAAGGTCTGCTGGATGGTACAGACGAGCGGGTGAGGGGAGTTAAATCTTTCTAGGGAGAGAAGTGCACTTTGGGAATCCGAATAAATGACAAAAGAGCTGGCAGAGTGGGTGCGCACAATATCGAGGGCCTCCGTTATGGCGAAAAGTTCCGCCGAAAAAACGGAGGCCTCGCGGGGCAGGCCGACGCTCCGGGAGAGCGGCTGGGACAGAATCACCGCTGAGGAGGCCACACCAGCTTCCGAGCGGGAACCATCCGTGTAAATGGCGATTGCGTCCGGGTGTTGGGTTGCGTGTTCGCGGAAAAGTGACCTGTATATCATGGCGCTCGTGGTAGTCTTCGGTAGGAACACAGATCTTTGCAGAACTTGATAGGGGTTAGGATCCAGGGGGTAGATGCTGAATGAAATGGGGATAACTGAGGGGGCGGGCATGTTGAAAAGATCAAGGAAAGAGCGGACCGCTTCAGTGAAGTGCCAGCTCCGTCCCTGAGGTGGTAGTTCTAAAACCGCCGTGCCCAGAAGCGAAGAAGGTAGCCTCTGTGCACGGAGGTATGTCCGCATGAGTAGTAGACCCCGTCGGAGGGCGAGAGGGAGATGATCACATTCCACATAGGCTGGAGGCTGGGGAGGAGCGGAAAGCACCGGTGGCGAGGCGGAGGCCTCTATTAAGTACTGGGTCCAGGATACGGAGGCGGGCGTTGGAGGCTGAACCATAAACTGCGCTACCATAGTCCAGCTTCGACTGTACTATGGAAGTATAAAGGCGAAGAAGAGAGCGTCGATCTGCACCCCATGTGGTGTGAGAGAGGTGATCCAGGAGAGCGAGGGGGCGTCGAAGGGATTGCTTTAAGTGCTTGAGATGGGGAACCCAATTGAGCCGTCGGTCTAGGGTCATGCCCAGAAAACGCGTGGAGGGTACCACCTCAAGAGGACTGCCATTAATGTAACAGAGGGTAGAGGAAGGGTTGTGGGTCTTCTTCTACTGAAGACCATACACTTGGACTTAGGGATGGAGAGGCGGAAACCCACCGACGTCGCCCACCTCTCCACCCGGTAGATGGCGAGCTGCATTTGCCGCTGAACGACAGACGGTTCTCGCCCTGCGAAGTAGATTGCAAGGTCATCCGCGTAGATGGAAGAGCGGATTGTAGGTGGAAGGCATTGTGAGACCGTGTTCATCACGACAGAGAAGCAGAGAACACTGAGGATGCTTCCCTGTGGGACCCCGTCCTCCTGCACAAAGGTGTCAGAGAGGACTGAGCCCACCCGGACTTTAAAGGTCCGAGAAGTAAGGAAGCCCCTGATGAAGGTAGGCATGGCTCCGACAAGGCCCAGATGTCGGAGCTGACCGAGGATCATTGCTCGACGGGTGGTGTCATAGGCCTTCTGGATGTCGAAGAAAACTGACAGTACGAACTGTCTATTGTCGAAGGCATCCTGTATGTCTCGGCTGAGAAGCAGGAGGGGATCAGTGGTGGAGCGGAATTGTCTAAGCCGGACTGGGTAGACGGGAAGGAATTGGTACGTTCAAGGACGAACGATAATCGCGTAGCGACCATTTTTTCGAGGATCTTGCAGGCACAACATGTCAGGGCGATTGGTCTGTAGTTTGTGGGGTCCAGGGATCTTTGCCGGGCTTGGGGATAGGGATGACGTGGGCCTCCTTCCACCTAAAGGGGAAGGCACCCTCTATCCATATGCGATTGTATAAGTCTAGCAGGAAAATTTGTAAGGTAGAGTGGAGGTGTTGGATCATGCCGTACGGAATACCGTCCGGGCCGGGGCAAGGGGATCGCCGAGAGGCCAGTGCCGTCTGTAGTTCACGCATGGTAAACAATCGGTTGTAGGTGCTGTCTATGGACGGTGGGGAGGGGCTATCGTCAGGGGCGGGTACGGGATTGGCTGCAGAGGAAGAAACGGCGGCGAAGGTAGAAGCAAGGTGGTCTGCCACCGACTTGGGCTCACATAGGAGTCCGTTGTTTGTCCGGAGGACCGGGGGTCGGGAGGGGACATGTCGCCTCTCGACGCCCCGCACCTTCTTCCAGATGGTAGCCGAAGGTGTGTTGACGGTAATGCCGGACACAAAGGCACGCCAAGAGGCTCGGCGCGCTGTCTTCATTGTGCGGCGGGCGATGGCCCTGACCCGCTGCATTTCCGTGCGATGGATGGGGAGTCGCGTCCGGTAAAAGCGCCGAGTTGCCTTCTTCTTGGCGCGCACGGCCTCCGCGCACTCCGGGGTCCACCAAGGAACCCGTCGGGCGCGGGGGTAGGCGGAGGATTGTGGTACGCTTGTGCTTGCGGCCGTTAGAACGACGGACTCGAAGTATGCGACGCACCCGTCGATGGATGGGAAGTGGGCAGTTGTAAGTGTGGTATATGTGTTGTCGCGGAAGCGGGCCCAATTCGCGTGGTGGTAACCCACCTTACCGGTACCCGTACGGTCTGGTCGGGTCGATTGAGGGTGAGTAGAATGGGGAGATGGTCACTGCCATAGTCCTCTTGGAGGACTTGCCACGTGAAGTCTAGGAGGGCATCAGTTGATACGAGGGACAGGTCTATACAGGATGGAGTGCAGGTGGTGGCATGGTAGAATGTTGGAGAGCCATCGTTGAGGCACTCGAAGGAGAGCTCGGTCATGACGGATATCAGGGTTGGGGCCATATAGGTGGTGTGTGTGTCGCCCCACAAGGGGTGACGACTATTGAAATCGCCCAGTAGTAGGAAGGGCCTGGGGAGTTGTTCCACGACTTCCACCAGGTCGTCGCGGGAGACTTGAGCGTGGGGGGGAAGGTAGATTGAACAAATGGTGTACTGTCTATCCAGGGAGAGCCGGACGGCAGTCACCTGTAGCGGGGACCGGATGGAGAGATTGTAGAAGGGGACTGCGTGGTGGACGAGGATGGCAGCTCCCCTTCGAGTGCAGGTAGGAGGCGGGGTGGCGACGCAGAAATAACCAGTGGGGCAGGGCATGGACCTGGTCCCCAGGATTAGCTCCTGGAGACAGACACACACCGGACGGGAAGTGGCAATCAAGGAGTTAAGGCCTTCATTGTTTGCATAGATTCCTCGACAGTTCCAGTGGACTATCGTGGTTTTCGGGGGATCCATTAGTTGATGAAGGGGGATGGGTAAAGGTATAGGCGCTAGGAGTTGGAGTGTGAAGGGGGATCTGGAGTTCGCGAAACTGAAGGCTGGGTCGGGAGCATGGCTGCTATCTACCGTTCACCAGGGAAGGAATCGGTCGGCCTGTCGAACCCTGCGGAGGTTGCGGGGTCGAGTCGGCCGAGCGAGACCGGAGGCGTGGATCACGGCAGGCAGAGGAACATCGTGGGCTGAGCGGGTCGGAAGTGCCTTGTCGGGCTTCTATGGTCGGGCCAGGGGGGGCAGGTTAACCCTAAAAGGGGCGCTACCCCGCCTGTCCGGGGTCTCACGGCGGACCCTAGGTGGTGACAGGGGGTACCAAAAAGACCGGGCGGGTGGGAGGGAGGGCGTACTCAGGGTAGCTGATAAGGGGGGGGGTCGGGGATGTTGGGGGGGTAGGTACGATGGGGGTGGAAGGAGGTGAACCAGAGTGGTCTCGTGGAGGGGTGGAGAAAATGGCACCAGAAGGCAAGGGCAGATCCAGGAGACTCATGGGCGTGGGCGCAGCCGAGCTTCCCTCGGTCACACCGTGCAGCCGCGCCAGAGCCGCATCCACTGGATCCACTGGGCTGGGTCTTGTCGTACAGGGCGGGTCGTGGATTTCGGCCACTATTGTCAGAGTCTGTGGGGGTAGAACGGTGGGACTCCTACGATGGGGAGAGATGGACATAGTGGGCGTGGTGGGCGGTGTAAGGGTTCGAGCCGTCTTCTTGGTCTTAGGGGAAGAGGGAGAGAGACGTTGGGAGGCCGGAGGGTCTGGTGACACGCTCCGGCGTCTCCGCCTCGACGGCTTGCTCCGGGCGGCAGGTTCGGGCGTGTACAGGGGGTACTGGGAAGGCAGGGTTTGAGGTGGCTGGGACCTGGAAACCCTGGTCCCAGACTCCTGGGGGATTCGTGGCAGGTGAGGTGAGGGAAGAAGAGGAACGGTGGGGGGACATGGGACCGTCGGGTCCTGCGAGGATTTGCTATGTGGGGAACAGGAAGCAGTGGCTGGGGGGGTTTCGACGGCAGGCCAGGGCGGCGTGCCGAGATGATAGAGCCGAGAGCAGCGGCATAGGACACCCCCGGCCTCACCTCCCGACTCCGCACCCTGTCGCGTGCCTCACGGGGGCTAAGGAAGTCCGTCACCTGTAGGCATCGGACCTCCTTCTCGAACCTGAAGAAAAGGCATTCTCGGGATGAAGAGGATGTGCGCCTTCACAGTTCGAGCATTTGGGTGTGTTGGGGCACCTGTCCGGGTGGGCGAGTCGTCCACAGTGAACACATAATGGATGCGGCTGTCGACAAGCGGAGCTGACGTGTCCGAATTTATTGCATTTGAAGCAACGGGTCGGGTCTGGGACGTATGGGCGGATAGAAAACTCGCATGAGGCGCGGTCTCCCATACCCCATACAATACGGTCAGGGGGGATTAGTGAGTTAAAAGTAAGGAGCAGACGTGGGGTGGGGGAGGGGGTGCCTCCCTGTCGGGATGTGAAACGATAGATCTTAATAACTCCTTGGGGTGCGAGATCCTCCAGGAGCTCGTTCTCTGCGACCGACAGTAGGCGGGTGGCGTAAATAGTGCCCTGACTCTGGTTCAGGCGAGGGTGTGGGGAAACGGACACCGAGCATCCAAGGACCTCAGTGATGGAGAGTAGGGCTTTCGTCTCTGCGGCTGAGCGTGATTTTACGAGGAGGGAGCCATCCCTCTGTGGGCGTACGTCATAGCGGCTGGAGTTGCTGTGGGTTCGGATCGCCTGGAACGTCCGTTCAGAGTTGTTCGGGAGGGACCCAGATGTAGGCCGAATCACCAGGAATTTGTGGATACTTGGAAGGGAGAGGGAGGCTGTAGAGTCGAAATGTACTGGAATATTCAACGGTCGGTAGGACGGCCGTGAATGCCGGCTCCCCCGTCCGCCGCGAGGCTCTCTCCGCGGGGAGGTGGGCTGGCGGCGGGTGAGGGGGGCATATGGGGAGAGCAAGAAGCCGGGTTGTGGGGGCAAGTCCTCGGTGGAACTTGACTTGCCCGAAGGTGGCTGAAGTGGGCTGGGGCGAGGCCCCTGCTCTAGAGAGTGTAGGTCCAAGGGCGTAATCGAGGGACGGACTGGGGTCGGCAACGGAAAAGGAGAGTGCAAGCGTTCCGCTTCCACAGGGGTGTCAACCCCATTAGGTTGCGGTCTTCCAGTGGTAAAGGACTCGAGGGCCTGGTTGCCCACCACCCGAGTGTTGAGAGAAAGAGTAGTCCGGGAATGAGAAGCAGTAGTCGTAAGCCGGGGGGAAGAAGTGTCCATAGCTAAACAAAAAGAACTTCATCCCCCGCGCGCATCCAGCCACCACCGACTCCAACAAGGGAAAGGCGAAGTGTGGGCACACTTGGTCCCACCGCCGATGGATGTCACGCAGGGGGAGATACACCCACACCCAGTCCCTGTGCCTGAAAGGCGGCCACTCTCATCCAACGCGCGGTGAAAAGTGGCAGGGACAGGGTTAGGGTTTGGGTTTGGTTGGAAAGCGACAAGGGTGCAGGGCAACCACCTCCCACACCCAAGGGCCAAGGAAAGGGTCGAAATCAAGGTCCAAAGAACAACGCCAAAAAAAAAAACCAGGGAGAAGCCAGAAAGAATGGGTTAAAGGAGAAAGAAAAAGAAGCAGGAGATCAGCCGGGTCCCCAAACGGGCCCAATGGTCCACGAGGGCAGAGAAAGCCCTTACACCGAAGAAAGGTGTATTCCCACATTCGCCACAGAGGGACGCGCCCTATAGCTCCGGACAAAGCAAAGGGTAATTGGTAATGAACAACATAATTTTAGCTTGTATAAAAGCTGCAAAAAATTGTTAAAAATAAATTTTTGGTTGATTTTTAAAATTTATTTATAACATGCTACCCACCCTTTTCATTGTTTTCATTTATCAACCATAATATGACGTTTAATATTAAAAAAAAATTGGGGGTTTTAATGTCCAGGGGGGGTATGGGGTCAAGCAAATGGGGGAGATGGGGAGTAAAATTTTGAAAATTGCTGTACAAAGCTAAAATTAGTATCATTGGATAGATCTAGTCTTGCTGATTCCAAAAATGTATATGTTCAGTTTATGATTAACTGGATGGGAGGTATTGCCCGTCAAAGTGGGCATGGTAAAGGGGGGGGGCCCCTAAACTTTGGGGGGCCAATAACTTAAAAACCGTTAGTCGTAGAGCTTTTTTGTTTGAATCAGTGGATTTGGAACACAAAATAACCCCTATACCAATTTTCACCCAAATCCGAGTCGGAGTGGTCTTTTTTTTTTTTTTGGTTGATCTGTCATGGAATGCCCCATTAACACACAGTTTGCCATACACAACTTGCATTCGCCGATGAATGTCTATGGAAGCAACACTTTCCGCGGTCAAAAATTCAATTACGGCGCGTTGCTTGAAGCGTTGCTTTACTCCTTTCCATTGTAATCGATACTGAACCAACGTATGGAATGAATGTAGGCTATATTAGGCCTACATTAATACCTCTGCACAATCTGGAATGAGGTGGGGATATTAAGTTACAACACAAAACCGGTTTTATGTGGCTACCTCAACACAATCCAGAATTATTCAAGTGGAGGCATTACTTTTCAGCCCACCCTCATATTTCCGGTGGGACATTACAGTCCCACTGGTACTAAAAGGGGTTAAAAGGAGCGGTACGTCGTCATGTCAGGACAAAGTCAACTAAAATTACGACAACAACGACGACACGCGAACGACTCCTTTTTATGAAAGTAAAAAACGGAATCTAGTTCATGATACAGACATAAATAAGAAAAAAAAATCAGCAAGGGAAAACCAACATCAGTATATGAAAATAAAAGTAATTCTTGTTATAATGTAGTCATATCGATTTAATTAATTGGTTAACACCATTAATAATGATGTCAGAACGGTGTCCAGACAATTCGTCCTGGACAATTCGTCGCCGGACAATTCGTCGCCGGACAATTCGTCCCTAGGACAATTCGTCCCTAGGACAATTCGTCCCTAGGACAATTCGTCCCTAGGACAATTCGTCCCTAGGACAATTCGTCCCTAGGACAATTCGTTTACAGACAGTTCACCGCGTACAAATAAAATTTATTATCTAAGTTAGGTTTTAGAAAACGTAAAAAACTTCTAATATTTACTATTACATACAGTTACATACAATACATTTTAATAGTAACAAACATTAAAAACAGATAAAGTGAAAGCATAAAAGGCATTTAAAATTTGAAATTATGGGCAACCCCTTTTAAGAACTGAAGCTTATTTATCGAGTCATACTTTTCTATTAATTTTAGTATACGACTATCTGGATCTCTGTATTTTTTCTTCTTAAAAACGACTTCCCCTGAAGAAATTTCTGCATTTTGCTTCTCGCCAAACCTTCTTCGCGTCGTAGCACGTCTATAAGAGTCCATATATTGGGGTGGATTGCGCTCACCGCACGATTCAGGGCACTGTGAAAAGCTTCTAAGCCGTTTATGGTACGGGGTTAGGTTAGGTTAGGTTAGGTTTTTACTTGTTTTTAAAGCCTAACTTAAATAATAATTTTTAATTTATGAAGGTTTTATGAAGAAAAAGTTGCCGGTGTGTCTTACTTTTATTTTGAAGGCGACGAGTACTTAAGGTCATATTACAATTTAAAACTTAAAAATTAATTTTGTAGGCGACGTACTGTCCGGGGACGAATTGTCCTAGGGACTAATTGTCCGGCGACGAATTGTCCGGGGACGAATTGCCCTAGCACCGTCAGAACATACAGCACCGAAAATAGCAGAGTACAATAAGCACCCAGAAAAATTGTTGTAACAGTCAATTTGGCATACAAGGCCCGTGTTCAGGTTACAAAAAGAAAGTGACGCGAGCCAAACGAGTTTGCAGTTTCTGAAATATCCCTCGTACAGATGGCGCTCATGATATAGACCGCCATTTATCCGTAGTTACATTATTGGACACGCAGACCATGATTAAGTGAGAGGTTAATTAACCAAAAATTTGGGGGTTGCGGAGAACAAATCGCATCACCATCGCTAATTTCGGTCAGTCAAATAAACGAGAAAATAACTATCGACCAGCATCGTCATCAGTTACAGAAGGAAAACAGACAGCTCTTGCACGCCAGCTGAGGTACAATCCATGTAGACACGCGCAAATAACGTCAATTTGTCATCATTTACATGGACCTACTTTACAGTGGATGTATGGCTTGACGGAAACCCGTTTACAAACATGAATTCAAGGCGAAAATTGCCAAAATCCCATCTTTCCACTGCTCCAACCTGGTGTGTATTATAGTTAAACACGCACATGGCACAGTGCAAGCCAGTTTTATGCCACTTGTCAAACTTGCATAACCATTACTCAGTAAAAGAGAAAGAAAAGGGTTTGCAGTTTTTTCTAGGCCCCTAAAAGCCTCGACACGAACCCTGTTCAGTACTTTTGCAAGAACTTTAATCGTCAGTTTCAGAAACGAAGATTCTCCCACGTGTATATGATGGCTTCAAAGAAAACTTTCAATGAACTTTTATAGACTGTTGACAATGCATTGAAAAGACGTGTCTGAGCCCTTCATGAGACTCGTGAAAAAGAAGGCTCCATATTAAATGATCATATTCTTGTTTTGCTACATCTCAAGTTTATATTACGTGCCATTATAAAAATGACTTTTGTCAAAAGAATGATCAATGCATATAAATAGAGATCAAACATTTTCTGCATTGTACTAAATTTTAAATTAAAACGTGCACAACGCAATGAAATACCAAGAGCAGCGATATTTTGCAATCATTTCTGGGGCTTCTTCAGAAAGAATCAGCCCAGAAGTTGGGTGCAGATATATTTATATATATTCCATAAAAAATAATCATTATATCAGTAAAAAAAGAGGCGCATTCTCTAAACGTTTTAATGGAACACAGTGCTACTACCTTAACGCAAGCGTAAGTGATTACAAATTTGAAAAAATAAGAGAGATCACCTGTAGCAGCTATGTAACTTCAATGACCACCGACGAAAATGTAGGAGGGATTTGGCCATTCAGGTTCAGGAATACTACTATACATATAACTAAAAACGTGTATCACACACTCGCCAGATAACGAGGCCTTCTAGCCTACTACACTTAAAATACTATCTTTAAATTTCCAGAATGTACTCGCCAGCTCGTATATTTAACTTTCCACTGGCGAGCACACGCTTAAAATTAATTTATATAATGTATATTAAGCAGAAATACCGGCTCCTCCCTCCCACGATTCGAACCCAGGACCTCCTGAGCAGTAATCACGACCGCTACCATCACATTACGCAGGAATGACAATTAACATAACCTGTTGTATATTTAAACGACTGAGAAAACACTTAACGCTTTTGCGTTCAAAGATGTTTTATTCGTGATGGTCTTACTCGAGGTAATGGCAGCATTTAAATGCTGTCATTACCTCGAATGCGGGCGGGTTAACATCGTAAAACACCTCTGGACGCAAAAGCGTTAAGTGTTTCCTCGGTCATTTAAATATACTGTACGAAAGGTGGTGTTAACTTACTCCCAGTCGTAATGAGATGGTAGCATTCCTCAGGAAGTCACGTGTTCGAATCCAGATGGAGGCTTTTTGTTTCATAAAAACACGCGTACTAATGCATGTTATTCCATATATATATATATATATATATATATATGCTACGTCGTAGCTAATGTCGTAACACTGCATCCCGTTGATCAGCGAAGTTAAGCGACATTGGGTCGGATAGTACTTGGATGGGAGACCGTCCGCTGCGTCGACTATGTAGCGACCCGTGACTCGGCTTCCCACGTAAAGCTGTCGGTCCCCTCCGTCATATGACCTCAGATGTTGCGAAGGTGGTTAAACAAAACCAATAATTAAATTATATTATATATTGTTCGAAGTGAGCCGGTACGAGGCAGTACGCAATACCATCACATTTTTTATTAGTTTTATTGCGTTCCAGACGCTCGTTTCAAAGTACATGAATAGATAAGGAGTGTGTGTGTGTGTGTGTGTGTGTGTGTGTGTGTGTGTGTGTGTGTGTTTAAACTCCTCCATAACAAAACAAAAGTCACATGATGGACGAGACCTACAGCTCTTACGTGGGATCCAAACCACAAATCGATACGTCATCTGAATGAAGAGAACGGTCACCCAACCAACTACTTTACTTTGCTGATCGGCGGGAAGCGATGTTACGACAATGGCTATGACATAGGCCTAAGCAAGGGGTAAAAAAGAAACTAAATTATAGGTAGTAAAGTTGAAAATATATTGTAAGAATTATTATGTTTCAGGCATAGCAAATGAGATAGTATAAATCTTGATAATTCATAATCATGAACAGATAAGTTATAATAAAAGACAAATATATGAAGAAGCATTAACGATAATGAGCTTTAGTGCAGCGGACAAGTATGTACTCGTAGCTTCAAGCAATTTAAAATACAAACATTATTTTAGCAATTTTTTCTTCTTTGTTTTCCTTTTGTGTATATATATTATATATATATATTAGGGTGATTCAAAAAAATCAAAGTTTTTTTTTTTAATTGTTCAACCTGTATTTTTGTTCCCTATGACAAAAAAGTAGTGTATGCCAAATTCGGTGAATTTTAAATAAAATTTACTATGTGCTACCAGGCGTCAAAGTTTCCCTTTTTTTCAATTTGTTTGTTTTTACAACTTATGATTTTATGTTTAATTGTTTATATTTCAGAATTTTTAATTAATGGTTTATATACTAGCTTGCTTTTAATTGTTGCTTGGAACTTGTAATTTTGGTACCAATTAATCGATTATGGAAGCTAGGCCTAACTCACCATCACCCAGTTGCTCAGTTGGGAGAAGTTCTACAAGAAAAGAAACTGAAGTATGGCTAATTGGGCAGCCCTCTGCAGTACTAAAAACATACGTATTACCATCAGAGAAGGAAATGATGGCCCTCTTCATGCATTACAGAAATATTAAAAAGCGAGGCATTAGAGAATCATGCTGCTCTACTGCGGATGATGTGCTAGCAGTTTGGAAAAAAGCAGGAATACCAGCAAAACAAAGAATACATGTAGTAGATAAAATTCAAGGAATACTAAAGGAATGGCAGCTGCTTAAGAAAAAGAAAGCAAACAAATTGAAAAGATCACAAAATTTAAATAATAAAGAAGAAAAATGGAAAGATAAACTGGAAAACTTATTTGACATTGCTCATGAGAATGCTATGCAGCTTATAAAAATAGAAGATGATAAGAAATTCTTGAAAATGCAACGTGAGAAAGGACGTCATGGAAAAATGGGTACCATTGATAAGGCTGTTGCTAAAAACGAGCAAAGAGCAGCAGAAAAGCAACAACGTTATGAAAAGAGGAAAGCAGAAGAAGAGATCAAAAGAAAGAAGAATGAAGAGGCTGTCATACTCACCAGTACATCATCAGAATCAGAATCAGAATCAGAGGAGAGTAAAAGTGATGAATCTGGTTTCTGTGCTGCACAACCTTCAACATGGAAAAGTAAGGTAGGCAAACGTAAAAAATTGTTTGATGATAAATTAATTATTAGGAAGTCTTGATGTTGCAAAATTGAGTGACAGAAATGCGTCTCTAGTTTTAATGCAAACAATCAGACATCGCTTGAATGGGGCATCTGCGAACAAATAAAATGCGTGTGTTTCGATACAACTGCAGCCAATATTGGTCCTAGAAATGGTGCAGCTATTCTTCTAGAACAAAAATTCGACAACGATTTATTGTGGCTGGCATGTCGACACCACATATTTGAAATTATGCTGGAAGCTGTTGTTTGAAAGTCTTTATCACCATCTTCTGGCCCAGATATAGTCCTTTTTAAGAAGTTCAGAGAAAAATGGTCAAGCATTAATAAGGAGGACTACGAAACAGCATTATCAGATCCAGATATTTATGAAAATATTCATGACATCAAAGATGACATAATTATATTTGCAGCAAATCAACTAGATACATTCCAACCAAGAGACGATTACCTACAACTATTGCAGTTAACAATTATTTTTTGGGGAGGTGAACCAAAAGGTGGAATCAAATTTAAACATCCAGCTGGACTTCATCGGGCTAGGTGGATGGCCAAAATTACATATTCATTAAAAACTTTTATGTTCAAATCTCAGTTCAAAATTTCAGTAAAAGACAAAAAAGGACTAAAAGACATCTGTCTATTTGCTACTCGGTTATATGTAAAGGCATGGTTTACAGCTCCTGTGCCATCTTGCGCTCCTCGTCTTGATCTGGAATTATTACAGAATCTTGTAGTCTACAAACAAATAAATGACACAATTGCATTTGTTGCTATTAAAAAACTGTTAGGTCACCTCTGGTACCTATCAGAAGAACTGGTAGCCTTGGCCTTTTATGATGATGAAGTGCCTACTGAAACGAAAAACAAAATTGTAAAGGCCTTACAAAATACAACAGAAACTCTTCCTGCAAAACGGGCTTTTCTAGATCCTGCACTTATTCCAACGAATAAATTAGAAGATTTTGCCACATCAAATACTCAAAGATTCTTTACAATAACAGAATTTAGTTCAAAACTTTTACTCAAAGATGCTAAAGAATGGCATAATGATGAAGAGTATAACTCCGCTAAGAAATCTATCAAACAGTGGAAAGTCGTGAATAATATAGCGGAAAGAGGAGTAAAATTAATGGATGAATATAATAAAATACTAACACATGACGAAGATCAAAAACAATTCTTGCTACAAGTAGTGAAAAACTACAGGGCTGTTTACCCTGATAGAAAGAAAGAAACATTGATGAAGTAAGGACAGCTAATGTCTCAAATATCATGCTAGTTTAATTATGCATGCATGTGGTTGTGGTAGGACCTACGGGGGAGCTTTCCACATTAAAAAAAAGCAATGCGCCTTGTACTGTATCCCCTGGGTGGTGTGGGAAAATTTGACAATTTGAGTCGTTCTGTCAATTTTTAATTGCTGGTAGCAACCCCTAAAAATTAAAAATTTGCTAAAATATTTTAGGATAGTTGTTTTTATGCTGAAATGAACCATTTAAAGGGTTGAACACATTAAAATATAAAAAAAAATTTTTACCCCCATATTTGAATCACCCTAAATTATATATATATATATATATATATATATATATATATATATATATATATATATAAAATGATACGAAAGGAACCAGGCTTATATAGTCACTGGTTCGCACTCCTTAAAAACCTACTCTATTGCTAAGATATAATAAAAAATTTAAGTCATTATCTAGATTTATAAGATCTCTAAATTTTATACTCTATGGGCAATTTTACCAAAATTTTCAAATGTTTATTTTTAAATGATAAACTATTCTTACCTTGTCCGGGTGAAGACAACATGAAACGCAATACTCATAAATCGCGCAACATCCATGTTTGTTGCAAGTGTCGCAAGAATATCTTTGGGTTGTTTCTACTTCAGTATTGCAACAACCAGTGCCAAGTTGGTCAACCCTGTGACAAACGTACCCTACAAAAAATATTCGTTCACACCATCAGTTTTTATGAAATACTTTACGAATACATTGTGTGTAAAGTTGCTGACACCTTTTATTCCTCAAATATTTTTTGCAATTATTAAAAATACATTTATAATGGCAACTCAAATGGTATAAATTACTGTACAATAGTAAATCATTACTAGCAAAAATAGTACAAATTATCAATGTTTATATTCATTACAGGAGTACCAATACACATAATTTAGGAACAATATTTCACTTGAATTTTTAGATGGATTTCATCTCAATGATCCTAACTTTTATTTAAAAGATTTTTGCAAAATGACTCTCTCTTTGAATATTTGCCCACACCTAATTATTAATGTTTTTCTGTTACAAAGTTTAATTTTTCGGAAATTAATATAATAGGTGCAAAGATTCATTTTTCATTTAAATTATATAGTATATGCAAGTATACTCTACTAACAAACGGTATTGGACCAGTTGCACACCCCCGTAATGATCTTATTTCAGTTTGCTTCCTTAATTTTAATATAAAATACTAGGTAATGTTCAGAAAAGGATTTGTATTTATTTTTTCCATTTGTCTTTGATACAACGCATTCATTTACAATAAATTTCAATTTTGAAAATTTGCTAGATGGCGCTGTGAAACTGCAAAGTTATCAGATTATCATTATATTCAAATGTTTGATTTAATTAGGCATTCCCATCTCATTTTGATAAATGAAATAGTCAAGTTCACTGACCTTTGATATTTACTCTAGTTTCTATCTTCACAGCTCTTCAAATAAGTCTTCTCAAATTTTATTTTAAGCCTTTTTATTTCATAAACCCTAATGATTGGCAAAATCAGGCAAGCTTATCTTTCTTTTCCAATGAACATCGTAACTTTGTCTAAAAAAAAATTGAACTTTGAAAGCAGTGAGGTTATGATGATTATAAATCATTTCTCTCATATAAATGAAATCCCTTTCATTAAATGAGCTATGCCTGAACAGGGTTCATACGCAGGTTCAAGAATAAAGTTTCCTGATAATCCCCTGATATTTCAGATCTGATCCCCTCATACATAAATATATATATATATAAATTACATAAAAATTGCATAAAAGTGTAAAAAAAATTCACATTTCATATAACACAATTAAAACCTAATTTTTATTTTAACTACTCTTAAAAAACTTATGCAAAAATCCCATGGCAGGCTAAAAAATTAATACTAGATAACAAAATGCACGAGTTTTATATAATGTAAAACAAATAGTGCTTGTTTTTGTTAAATTACTTTATATTAACATTTTAAATTAATTTATAGTTAAATTATTTATAAAATATTTACAAATAATCAAGTCCTAAATATTTCAAAAATTCCCCTGATATTCTCAAAAAATCTGAAAAACCCTGATATTTTTGCAGGTGTGTATGAACCCTGCTGACATTCACAAATAATTTTCTTTGCCACGTTACTGTCTTAAGTTATGGGCTATTTGAGGTTAGCCTGAAGTTTACTTCATTATATGACAGAAAGTGATGAAATAGTAATGATGAAAATATAATAAATTTCAATGGCAAACATATTTATAGAATTTAATTTTATAGCGAAGAAACTATTTTTTTGGTTTCAAAATAAAGCCTGAGTAAGCCCAGTAAAGCCTAAAGCTTAAGGGCCAAATTAAATAAAATAAATAGTCCAGCTTCACAATGACTTATGTCATTGTAAATTGTATAGCCAATTTATTTATTTTATTATTAATAAAGGGTATTCATTTCAATTCAATTCAAAATAGAAGAGAGTTAAGGAAGATTAGTTTATATTATAAAATCATACTGTAGTTAACAAATATTAAAATTTAGAAATAAGTTTGATAAAGCAGTTTTAATGAATCTTTAAATAGGCCTAATTTGTAATATCTTCAAATCAAGATCGTGAAAAAGTTCATTGTTGATGTCTCAATAACACCCAAAACTACTGAGAAGACATTCTTATTGAAGTGAGAAGCAGACATACATTTGCTAATTCTTTGGCTTGTATGAGTACCTTTGGAGTCAGAAATAAATGTATTAAGATCCTTGAGGAAGTGATTTTATCATCAGTCAGAGCCATGGCACTGCCAAATCTAGAGCACATATTATTATTGGAAATTATGTCTAATTCATATATCAAGAAGCATTCATAGTTTTGTCAACAATGTATATGAACATTTATGTTCTTTTCTACCATTTTCATTCATATATATTTATTATTTACTACAATTTAGAGCGTCCGAGTTGACATTTAATGTACTTTTAATAAAATTTACAAGTATTCAAGGAATTCAGCAACTGTACCTATAAAGGAAAGCATAGCAGTAACATCCTGTATTGGTAATTTTCTTAAAATTTTACAAATGTACTCTATATTTATGCACAAACTTTGTTAGACATTAAAGATGTTAGAAAGGATGTTAGACATTAAAGATTTTAGAAAATTCAGATATTAATTACTCAAACAGGCTTGTCATGTTTTGGGGTTGTAGGACAGAGAGCTTTAGTCTTAGAATATGGAAGTACTTCAGATCTGAATTCAGAATGAACAAATTTTGCTTTTAATTATGTATGCACCCTATATATACTAGGGGCACTCAATATATTTTGACCCAACCTTTTTTCTTAAATAACACAGGTCAACAAAAAAAAAATTTTGTTTCGTTGCCAAGGAAATTCGTACGAATTTAGGGTATTTTGGGGTTGCTGAATTCCAAAATGAAAGTAGTTTTTCCGATTTGGCTCTAGTTCTTGAGATAATGAATACCCTCAATTAATAGGAAACGTAACCATAACGCGTGCATATGGGAAACTACCGGAACATTCTAGATGGTGAGACACGCGAATATTCTTAGTGTTTACTCCGCGATCATTCTAGAATATTCCCCCTCCGTATATAAGTCATCGGCCACCCAACCAGTAAGTAGCTCCGCCTGAACATTAAATTTTTTGCATTTTTACGTGTTTCAATGGGGTACCAATTATCTCATAAATTAGAGCCAATCTAGCAAAACCGATGTCATATTCGGAATCAGCACCACAAAGTTACCCCAAAATCACTCTAATATGATTGGCAATAAAATGAGTGTTGACCAGTGTAATAGGCCATGGGGCTGAAATGTCTTTTGGGCCATAAGTTTGAACTTTCTGTGCTTCACATAACTGGATTTTTCCAGTTTGAACCTCCCCTCCTTGTGCAAAACTGATGGTTAACGGAGTTTCAAAAATGGAGTCTGACAGTGATTTGCATCATAAACAGAGAGCTGTTATCGAGTTCTTAACTGCAGAGAAGGAAACAGTTGGAAATATTCACAAACGTCTACAAAACGTTTATGGAGATGCTGCTGTTGATCGAAACACAGCTGGATGCTGGTCTAAACGTGAGAGATTATCAGAGAGGGAGAGCCAGCCTCGATGATGAGCCACACAGCAGTTGCCTGGCATCAGTTGTGACATCTCACACTGTGCAATGTACTAACAGCATCATTCGCTCAAATTAGTGCATCACATACAAGGAGCTATCACTGGAGCTAGGAATTAGTGAACGAAGTGTGAATACAATAATTCAGCAACTGAGATACTCAAAAGTGTGTTCATGGTTTGTTCCTCACAAACTGACTGACAAGATCACAAATAAAAGAAATTGCTTCCGAGTCATTGGTTTGATACAAGACAGAAGGGGATGACTTTCTTTCATGAATTGTGACTGGGGATGAGACTTGGGTACAGCACTTTGAACCTGAAACAAAATGACAATCTATGGAATGGCATCACACAGTAGGGGTGTGTCAATTTCAGTAAAGTCAACAATTCAAAAAAACTATGTGACCAAATGATGCATTTTTATGTGCTAAATCGAAATATGGCTTTAAAATCCAGATCTGACCACTCCTAGCTACTTATATTTGAAGTTAAAGTTCACGAAAAATCAGCAATTTTTGTAAGTATTTTTTTATTGCATATAACTACATTTTACATACATTACATACAATTAAAGCCATTTTGATTGTATTCCAATATTAAAACTTAGAAATATAGGTAGGTTTCTTGAACTTTGCCAAGGATGCCATGTCTACCTTGCTCTTGTTCCTGGACATGAGCTCCCTACTGGCCATCTGGCCACTGATGTACGCCTTCCTCCTCTCTTGTCAGTAAACATGTGCTGCTTCAGTTTCATCCTTACACACCTCTCTACTGACTGTGTGTGTGAGGGCCGTGCAGGAACTTCCATTGGTCTATCCAGAAACTCCTTGATTGCAGCAGTGGTGCGGGAGCAGGTCAGAGGAGGGTCAGTCATGCCAGAGTTCCAGTCAATAAGCTCCGAGAGTTTGGTGGCATCTGGGTTGATGTCAGGAGTCTTCCTGGGTCTGACACTGCAGTCTCCTACCTGCGTGTCCTCATCTTCTTCACCTCTGATTTCCATTAATTTAGGGTGTGTCAATTTTAGTAAAGTCAACAATTCAAAAACTACTAATGCTCAAATGATGTCATATTATCTAGCAAACTTAGAAATATCTTTAGTGTTTAAAAAAGACATTTGCCTACTTATATTTGACCATAAAGGTTTGAAATATAACCTAAATATGACTGTAGCATCGTATATCAATGTGCCATTGATATGTGTGGTCAACTTTGGTTATTTTTGGTGTGCAGTATTGGTTTCTAAGTTTCACATAGTCACAAATGGTGGAGTTTTGATTGTGAATGCGTGAGTGCAGGAGGCAGGGAGGAGAGAGGAGGACGAAGACTTCATACCAGACTCAGTCTGGTATGAAGTCTTCGTCCTCCTTCGTCCTGGTCAAATATAAGTAGGTAAATGGCTTTTTTAAACAACACTAAAGATATTCTAAGTTGCTAGATATGACAACATTTGAGCATTAGTAATTTTTGAATTGTTGACTTTACTAAAATTGACACACCCTAAGTTACTGGAAATCAAAGGTGAAGGAGATGAGGACACACAGGTAGGGGACTGCAGTGTCAGACCCAGGAAGACTCCTGACATCAACCCAGATGCCACCAAACTCTCAGAGCTTATTGACTGGAACTCTGGCATGACTGACCTTCCTCTGACCTGCTCCCTCACCACTGCTGCAATCAAGGAGCTTCTAGATAGACCAATGGAAGTTCTTGTATGGCCCTCACACACACAGAGTCAGTAGAGAGGTGTGTAAGGATGACAACTGAAGCAGCACATGTTTACTCATAAGAGAGGAGGGAGGCGTACGTCAGTGGCCAGATGGCCAGTAGGGAGCTCATGTCCAGGAACAAGAGCAAGGCAGACATGGCATCCTTGGCAAAGTTCAAGAAACCTATCTATATTTCTAAGTTTTAATAATGAAATCCAATCAAAATGTCTTTATAATTGTATGTATGTAAAATGTAGTTATATATGGCATCCTTGGCAAAGTTCAAGAAACCTATCTATATTTCATTTCTAAGTTTTAATATTGAAATACAATCAAAATGTCTTTAATTGTATGTAATGTATGTAAAATGTAGTTATATACAACAAAAAAATACTTGCAAAATTGCTGATTTTTCGTAAACTTCAACTTCAATATAATTAGCTAGAGTGGTCAAATCTGGATTTTAAAGCCATATTTTGATTTAGCACGTAAAAATGCATCATTTGGTCACTAGTTTTTTGAATTGTTGACTTTACTAAATTGACACACCCTAATCACGCAGACTCCCCATGCAAGAAAAAGTTCAAAATAGCTCCCTCTGCAGGAAAGGTTATGGTCACCATCTTCTGGGACATGAAAGGGGTGATTCTGGTGGACATTATGAAGAAAGGACAAACAATCAACTCAGAAGCATATATTGCTACCCTACAGAGACTCCAGAGATGTATAAAGCGAGTTTGACCAGAGAGAAAACTGGAAGACACCCTTCTTTTACATGATAATGCAAAACCACAAACCACACAACAGTTTGCAAATAAGAGAGGCCATCACAAAAATGCACTTGACTTTGTTACCCTACCCTCCATACAGCCTGGATATGGCATCATCAGACTTCCATTTGTTTGGGCCAATGTAGGATGCTATTCGTGGAAGAAAGTTTCAGAGTGACGATGAGGTTATTGAGGAGGTTAAGAGGTGGCTCCAGTAGAACCCAGTGGACTTTTACCAGCAAGGAATAAAGGCCCTTGTTTCGAGGTGGAGGAAAAGTCGTAGAAAAGGATGGAGACTATGTGAAAAAATAAAAACTTGTAAAAAAGGTATGTAACTACTTGTGTACAAAATTTCTAGAACTTACAAGGAAACTTGAAAGAAAAAAAAGGTGGGACAAAATATATTGAGTAGCCCTTGTATTATATATATATATATATATATAATATTCAAGAGAAATCCAATGACAAGGAGGAATGTAAATGCCATGAAAAGTCTTCTTTAATGCAACGTTTCCATTGTATTAATTTCAAATTTACTATATGTAATTTAAAAATAGCTTTTTAAATTTCTTGTAATTTTATATGTAAATTTTAATAACTTTGAATTTAACCTTCTTTTAGTCGTTTTAAATTTTGTTTTTAAGAATTGGTCTTATAGAAACTGTTTTGTCTTGTTTTAATTGTTTATTGATTTTAATTTCATATTATTATTATTTAGCTTGAAGATGAGCATATTGCTCGAAACGTTGCATTAAAGAAGACTTTTCATGGCATTTACATTCCTCCTTGTCATTGGATTTCTCTTGAATATTAAATTGAAGCTTTTTAGGAGCAACCCGCATGAATATATATATATGGGAAATACTAATACTGACCTAATGAAAAATGTTGATGAAAAATTTTTAAAATTGGTACCTGGTAAAGCTGTTCCTCCCCCACCCCCCCACAAAAGAAAAATAAATCACTTCTGTAGACCTAGTATGAGAACATGTAAACTAATAATCAGACTAAACCTTGATCATCAGCAAGAAGGACTTTCCCTTGAACAGAATTCCTGCAAGTAGTGACCACAGACCGGAATCATTCAAAGTTCTTCTGATCCCCATCTGAATTCCTGAGGTCTTCTAATTGTTCCAGACTCAGATTCAATGAGGTTTTCATTGTCCTGTTGGAAAAAAAAATATATCTAAGTGAAATGAATTCAGGAGTCTTTTATAATTTGGTACTTTACAGTACAGCAACCTGTTAAGCCTGTGATCAGAGTAACTAAGGAAATATGAATAGCACAATTTTTTAGGTTAAGTAAGATCTAACCACATTAAATGTAAGATAAGATTCTAAACAAATATGACTAGAAGCTCTATTATTACAACATTATTGCTATTAAGATTTAGCGAAGCCAAAGTATGAGAGAGCTTAGTGTAGTTTGTATGGCTGTCATAAACCCAAATCAGGCTATTCTCAACAGAGTTAATTGAGTATCATTAAACTGTAACAATTGCTATTCTCCATCTTCAATATTTTAATATTTTAAGAAGCAGACCCTTGATTTCACATTCATTTTTAATAAACTTAGCATGTGCTAATATCTATGTCTAACATTGACCATAAAGTAATGCAACAAAATTTGGCTGAATCCTAACTTTTCAAAATTAATTATAACTTTATCATTAGAATGATATTGAATTATGTTCATAAAAGTAATTTTTAGATAAAAAAAATGAGTGTGAATTTAACGCACATATTTGCAGAACTGTGTCTCAGTCAAGAATGTGCATATACAAAGGAACTTAAATTGCTTTTGAAAGCTTGTTTCCACCGATAAAGTTGCAGATGTAAACAAATAATTGATACTGGTCAATATCTAAATTAGGCATATTACAGTGTTGCTAACCTAACTTGTAGACATTACATATGGGTAACATGGAGCCCCATCTGAGTTTATCAAAGTTAGATAAGTGGTTTACAGCTGTATTACAGAATTTTCAAATATGCAGTAAATTTTAAGTCAACTAATTATCATTAAGCTATTCATGAAACTACTGTAGTACATACATCTATTATGCCTTAGCTAAAATATATGGTATAGTACATTGTTTTGCAGTTTAAAATTATGATACTGTATCTCTTTTGTTCACACAAGTGTCTAGGCCCTCAAATCATACAGACAATCATATAGCAAAAATCTATTACTCTATGTCTAAAAAATAGTCTTTTCACATATTCAATGTACAGTCTGTTTTATAAATTTTTTATGTCTTCATTTTATGTTAGACTCCAAGAAGAAGTTATTTACATCCAAACTATTTAATTCTGAAAATATTTGAACAGTCTATACTCAGACATTTTTTGAGCAAATTAGTTTGGGAAAATTTCTAAAAGTAATACAGTAGATGCTGTTTATAGTGTCCCACTTGGTGCCAAGCCTAAAGGACACTATATCCACAGTTTGGTCTCTCGAGGGTTGCAAGGTTAAAAATAGTGAATATATACTGTAGTATATCAATATATTTACAACATAAACACCTTTATTACGCAATTTCTCATTAAAATTGTATTTACAATTCAACTGAAACATCAAAACTATGTTCATTTTACATTAAAACAAAACCTTTTCCTTCCATGGCCATCTAGTAAGCCTGTAAACAGCACAGCATCACAAATACAAGTGTAAACTAGAGCTGCCAAGTAGACTATACTAGCTGAAAAGAGTCACTATAAGCATAATCAGAGACTCTATCCATAGCAATTACCATGTAAAAGTACCGTAACTGTTTCCTAGTTTTGAGACATTATAAGCAGCGAGACACAATATCCAGTGACACTAAATCTGGCATCTACTGTACTATGCTAACCTAAATTCATCAAAATTAAAAAGTTATATGGCAGTACTAACTTTTTAATATTCAATTAACAAAATTTAAACTACAAACCAGATACTCAATACTAACATTTTGCTAATTTTTAACCTAAATGCACCATAGCAAGAGTTCATACCAAAACAAGTAACCCTCATCCTGGGCCTAGTAATCCCTTTCTGTATAAGAGGTCATTAAATTTATGCTTAGTCTAACATGTTCTTAAGAGCTTAATGGCTGGCAAAACAAAAAAAATTAAGATATTGATAAAATGTGATATGTATTTTGGTTAAAAGCTCAATTCTATGCACAATTAATGGTAATAACCCACTTAAGCTCCTGTCTCTCCAATTTTCATAAATTATATATATATTGGTAGCTTTGTTTCTTCATTAGGAATGTGATTTAGACAGTCTCTAGCAAGGGAAATGCTTCAAAACTTAACCTAACCTAACGTAGCATTTTGAAGCACAGCTTGCCTTACTGTAATGCCAACTGTTTTGAAACAACCTAACCTAACATTACCCAACAAAAGCCATATGTACATTTCCACAATTAGTGTGGTGGGTAGAGCTGGGCTGCTGTAATGAGGAAGTTGGCATTATAGCAAGGCAAGCTGTGCTTCAAAATGCTAGGTTAAGTTTTGAAGCATTTCCCTTACTAGAGACTGTCTAAATCGGATTCCTAATGAAGAAACAAAGTTACCGATGTATAAGTTATGAAAATCGGAGAAATGGGAGCTTAAGTAGATTATTACCCAATTAATTATCACAATTAGGTTTTTAACCCTTTAAGGACTGAAGGTACAAACTGTTAACATTTCAAATACAAGCATTCATAACTTAACCCTACAAAAATTCAGGGCTTAAAGGGTTAAGCAGCTATGGTGCGCAAATATAATTTTTAATAGCAAGTAAAGGATGAAAATTGATCTGTAAGAAAGAAAAAAATTAAAAATGAAATGAAATAAAAAACTTGCTGAATTTCCTGATATGGTGGCCTTAAAAAATATATGGTATATCTTTGCTAACTGTGCTATAGATAGGGCCTAATTTTCCATTTGTCAAAATTTAATATGGCTCATTCCATGACAAATCATGCAGAAAAAAAAGAAAAGAAAAAGTGCACCATACCTTCATAGATTTTGCTTAAATTTGGTTCATAGAATGGTCTATGCAAGTAAGTACCAAATTCTAAATATCAGCTCAATCAGAGTTATGGTTCAAAAGTTCTGCTCCCCCCCTTTTTGAGTGGGGGACAAAAACTGGAAATTTTCAAACCACCATAACTCAGTCCCTAATTGACATAGAACAGTGATTTAAAGTGTGTATGAAAGGTAATTGCACACATAACAAATTAGCATAAGCAGAAAAAAATGGCTAAAATTAACAGAAAAAAAAGTCACGACACTTTATTCCATTTGAAGGGGTCCTGCCCCCCTCCCCTAAATTACAGATTTTTGAAATTTTCATATGTACAAAAAATGAGTTTCAACCTTATTCTATGAATATATGAAAGAAATATGTGTGTATTTGCGTATAAAATAGGTATTTACAGATTTGAAAATGATTACTTTCACTTAAGAGACAATAATTTCTAGCAAACTGTTCAACATTCTCATTGACTTCTGGTATATAGATTGGCGTACTTGTTAAAATGTAAATACATATGTTTAAACTAGTATTCTAAGAATTAAACATAAAACACTAGTACCTACCATAAAATATCTTCTCCCATTCAATTGGGTAAATTGGTTGAACAAAAAACCCCATGTGAACATTAAAAAAGTGGCAATCCTACCCAGGATAACTATTGCCTAACTAGAGATATCTTTATTTTGTTTTCTGTGATGCGCAAAGCATTCACTGTGTTCTCATTTAATGTATATATTTTTTTCATTTTGAACAGATTTATGTACATATATGCATAGTGTTTTAAATAAGTACGTGTGTGATGAAAATGTCTACACATAAAAGCTATAACAAGCGCTGTTGCAACCCTTTTGAACTGCACAAAAAGCCTATTCTGCGAAACTTGAGGCCACTTCCAGAGCTTCTTGTTGAAAATAGTGACCCTAAATATAATTTCAGTGATGAATCAGAAGTTTGTATAAATTGTCTGAAATTAATTAATAAATACACAAAACCTGAAGAATTATTCAGACTGCCAGAAGCAATAACTAGTAGTACTGAAAGTACGACTACTTCACCTGACATATCCCGAGAAAAAATTTCAAGAAAATGTACTGAAACGGATAAAGATATTCAACAAGATGATCTTAATGCAACTTTGGAGCAACTTCATGTTACCCCAGTGAAATTACGTAAGTAACTAGCTATTAATGTGTGTACAGATAATGCATTTTTATACTGTCAGCTGAAATTTAATTCAGATATAATTGTCTTATACCTAATACATATATATGAAATTATCTAAAAAATATACTTCAGTTCAGAAATTCAGATTGTTGCCACTAGATATGTCATATTTGTATTTATTAATTAATTGTATTTCAAATATTTTTCAGATGCCCTGAGCAGTGGAAGCAGATCAAAGGCAGTTTCACAAATACAAAAAAGCTTCAACCTCCCTCAAGAAGAAGTTGGAAACTGCATTTGCCACTGAAGTTCAAGATGTTGGTGAGACACTGAGTAAACAGCATCTCAAAGAAGCAGTTTGGAGAGGTAAGAAACTAAAATAATTAATGAGATGACTTTGAACTATTAATGTATGTATGTAAATACCTGTATATAGGTACAGTATTATAGGTTGTCATGTTTGGATATATATGTAGACATTAGCTATATTTCCTAAAATGTGACATCATCCCATATACTAAATATACTGGTATATGTTCCAATTCATGAAGTACAGTACTTCCTTAATTCTTGAATAATATAAATCATGTACTTACATCCTTAATATTGTACAGTAATTTGGGGTTATGTTTTTTTATAGGTACAAAAACCTCATGAGTGATCTTGTACAAGACTTCAAATCCACATCATCATACAAAAGGAGGCTTTGACAGATACTTACACTCTCACCATTTCCTATTTCTAGGACAATGGATTTGTTTGGTGCAACCAGATACATGGTTGACAAAGCCAGACATTTGAAACATACATTTGGTACTATGCCACAGATTCCTATCTACAGTAAAGGAAGAAAACTAACTGAAGATATAATCTCTGAAATAAAGGAATTCTACGAAGATGATGAAGTCAGTCATTTGTGTGCAGGGAAATCTGATTGTGTTAACATAAGAAATAAAGATGGTGAAAAAGAGTACAAGCAAAAATGTCTATTACTAGGAAATTTAAAAGAATTATATTCAAAATATAAAGAAAACAATGATAATAGCATAGGGTTTTCTACCTTTGCCAATCTGAGGCCTAAATGGTGTGTAATTGCTGGAGGCAAAGGAACCCACTCAGTTTGTCTTTGCACCCACCACCAGAATCCTAAACTCATGGTATCAGCAATTGCAGAGAAAAACTCAACCTATTACACACTTATGGAAAAAAGTGTTTGTGATATAAATTCTTCTACATGCATGTTACATGGATGTCGAGAATGTCCTGGTAGCATAGGCATATTTAATTTCTTAAATACTATACCTTCCTTGACAAGCAGAGATTCTGTCAAATATGTTCAGTAGACTAATACAGATAGATCAACATTGGAAACTCATATAGCTTCTCCAGATGAATTTACTGAACACCTTTCAGAAAACATTTTTTCTCTTACTAGGCACCACTACATTGCAAAAAGCCAGAGTCAGTATTGAAGACTATGAAACAGAATCTTCACTGTGATGAAATACTTGTGCTAGGGGATTTTGCAGAAAACTATTCATTCATCACTCAAGATGAACCACAAAGTTTTCACTGGACAAATGACCAGGTGACCCTCCATCCATTTCTGGAGTATCACATGAAGGATGAGGAATTAATTCATACTAGTTACTGTATTATTAGCGATTGTCTTGAGCACTCAACATCAGCAGTTCACACTTTTCAGCAATATTAATGAAGGATATTAAACAGAAATTCCCCAACGTACAAAAAGTAATTTATTTCTTTGATGGGTGTGGAGGCCAATACAAAAACAATATAATTTCAGCAATCTATGCTATCATGAACAGGATTTTGGTGTGAAAGCTGAGTGGAATTTGTTTGCCACAAGTCATGGGAAAAATGCTTGTGATGGTATTGGAGGAACTATTAAAAGAGTTGTAGCAAAGGCTAGTTTGCAACATACTGATACTGGTCATATTCTAACACCAAGAGCTTTCTAGGATTTTTGCAATGAACACTTTAATTCAATTATTTGTTTGTATGTTACAAAGGAGGAGGTTCATGCGGATAAATTCAATCTTTCTAGAAGGTTTAATGAAGCTTTACCTGTTAAAGGTACACAGGGTTTCCACAGGTTTGTACTAGAGTCAGAAAACCTAATACAAGCTTATCAGACATTTGATTCTGATAATTGTAAATTGTTTAGAATAAGTACTGGGCCTGAACCAGATAAAGACAGTCAACTAGTTGAAAAAGATGAGTATCAAATTGGCCAGTATGATGCCTGTAAATATGATGATAAAGTTTGGTTTGGAATTATTTTAGACACTTCAGAAGAAAATGGTGATTATAAAATCAGTTTCCTCATCTCATCAGGATCTACCACTCAGTATTATTTTCCGATGAAAGAGGATGTTTGCTGGATAAAACAAAGTGATATGATTTCTATCATGATGACACCAAATATCAAGCCTGGTGTTAAGATAGATGTTGATGTAAATTCAGGGTTTCGGAGCCGGTAAAAAAACTTCTGGCTCCGACTCCGGCTCCGGAGCAGAAATTTTTTACAGTCTGGCTCCGGCTCCGGCTCTTTTATAGTAAATTCTGTTAATTATAAAATAAATATCTAGATTTATATAACTAATTGTCCAATTTAAAATATTGCACAAAAATATTTTATTATTAAATCACTTTAATACAAAATTTAAATTTCTTGTGATTTTAAATTAGGCAAATATAATGATAGAATGAAGTTATTTAAATAACTAAAGGAAAATGATGAAAACTAAATGATATTAAATATTTATTAACAATGGTAGCTTATATAAATTAGAGAAACTTGCCTCCTAATTAGTTCAAAGTTCAAACTTAAGAATTCTCGTATGGAAAATAGTAACAATCAAACTTTCTGAGATAATATATGCATCTTTTTTTAAGTGTTGAAACTTGAAAGCTTCATGAAAGCCAACTTGGCTTGAAAAAGAGCTGAATATTTCAAAAAATTCAGTTTTTAAATTTTTAATAGGTTATATTATTTACTTAAAAAGAGATTTTCTTTTAGTCAAAAAGTTTTGTAATTTAATTAACAAAAGCAATTCAACTAAAAGTCAAAAGTTCAAACTACTAATACATATTATAAAAGAAAATTTATAAAATCATTTACCCTACGCTTATAAAATCAATACTACTCCTTGGATTAACAAATGAAAACTAATGCAAAATTTTTTTTATTCTAGCTAAGGTATAATCAAACTAATTTTAAACATAAAATCAAGATATTCTTCTTGTAAATCTGTTTCCTTAAAATAATTGAAAATGAAAATTACTAAGTTTATTTATAATTTTTTTTTTAAAACAAGATGGCCTCAATTATATTTTTTTTAAGTGTAACCTTAAATCAGACTTTATCTTTAAAGTTCAAACTACATATTAAAAAATTAAAAAGTTTGCAAATTCAATGATACATTTACAGTATCATAAATCATAATACTCCTTGTATTAAAAAATGAAAGCAAAATAATAACTTTTGCAGAAATTTTTACTAATGTAGCTAAGGTAGGAAACTAATTTTTAAACATAAAATCAAGATATTCTCCTTGTAAATCTGTTTCCATAAAAAAAATTATGAATTAAAATTATTTATCTAAGTTTACTTATAAACATTTGTTCTTAAAAATAACATAGCCTCAACAATATCTTCTTTCATACGTGCCCTTAAATCAGATTTTAAAATTTTCAGTGCTGAAAATAGCGGTTCAACACTGACTTGTGTTGAAGGCATAGCTACTAGAAGATTTGCAACATCTCTTATAACTTTAGGATACCTTTCTATTACTTGTTCAAAAGACAGTTTTGACGAATGGTCAAATTTTTCAATCTCAGGAAAAGATTCCTCAACTTGCAATTTGAGGGTACACATTGGACTGAGAGGTGGTATTAGTTCACTTTCTAAACGAGGACGTTTTGATTTCTTACCATGTTGAATATCAATAATTTTTTCAAAATCAAACTCGCTGACATCAGAAGTGGTGGAAGATGATGATGAATTTGACGATGATGCAATAATCTCGGTTCCACATTCCTCTCTTAATAGAGAGACTTTATTTGAAAGGTCTAGGTTACTTTTCATTCTGATTGCTATATTGCATAGGGCATCCTTGGCTTTAACTACCTGTTCAGATGTTAATAAGCATCTATATCTAGGATCTATATAAACAGCAGCAAGCAATACTTCATTATCAAGTAAAATATTTTCTCTCCTTTCCATGGAACTTTTAATGTCATCAGCTATGGTGCCTTCTATCTTGGAAAGAAAATACATCAAAGATTTCCACTCTTTCAAAAATTGACCGGGAGTCAAATCTTCACTTTGAATTTTTTTTGTTACTATATATGGCTGGTACAGTACTCTTTCCAATCTTCTTGCTTGTTCCCACATTATTTCTGAAAGATTCACATTTGAATTTGCCATGTCCAAGAGTACAGGTTTTAATTCTAATAAGCGCTCTATCATTAAATAAGTGCTGCCCCATCGAGTAGGTTGATCTAAAATAGCAACCTTGCCTGCACGTCTTTTAATTATTTCTTCCACTTTTGGGTTTCTTGCTGCTACTACAACCTGTCTCAACTTACCTATGAGAGAGGTAGCATGTTTATCTCTCAATCCATCGCAAATAGCAAGTTGCAAGGTATGTGCACCACAACGCATGTGGTTGATTCTGGAGAAGTGTGAAATTTCAGATACAATACTGTCAATTTCTTCTACACAAGATGCCACTTCCTGAGTGTCTGTTGAATCATCATCATGTTCACCAAATGTTTGTATATCATCTTCTGAAGTTGCCTCTTGATTATCATTCAACTTCTCAACAGTTTTAATCATATTTGATGCATTATCACTGACAATGCAGAGCACAAATTCTTTCGGTATGCCGTACTCTTCCAGAGTTCTCATAATTAGATCATGCAGGTAGTCACTAGTTTGCTGAGCATGTGTATCTTTTACTGCTATAGTGCGGGTGAGGATTTTATTATCATCATCAATAAATCGGACATTGATGGCAAAATAATGTGTCTATATTCGTGTGCAACCATCAACTTTTAAATATATGAAGCGCCCTTTTAATTGCTCTTTGAGAGCAAATTTTTCTTCTTTTGATTTTTCTATCACTAAATGACGATATTGTCTTTATCTAAACTAATCTTGAATTTCTGAGCCATTTCTTCTAGTAGACTGCGCATAGCTGGCTTTTCAAACATGGATAGAGGCATAGAATTTTTAACAACTAACTCAATTATGCTATTTTTAAAATTATCTGTAGTCATTGAGATAGTGACTTTTTGAGACATCAAAAATTTAGTAATGTTTTGCTGGTTTGCTTTAGTTTTTGAACTGGCAGAAGTACTGGGTCTTGAAAGCTCAAGCATTTGCTTCTTTTCTTCCATCATTTTTGATATTTCAGGATGTAATCGACTCAAGTGTCTTTTCAAATTATATGCTCTTGAGGAGACATCAGGCTTTTTGCTTTGAGGCTTGGTAATTTTAGTTCCACACGTTGAAATATTTCCCGAAGCATCAGAAACTTCACAAATACAAACATAGTGTTTCTTATCTGAACTTTCAGTAAAATACTTGAATATATCAGACTTCTTTATTGAATCTCTATCCATTATGAAGGGTCATAGACTGATAATTATAATTAAAGAATCAAGTACAAATTACAAAGAATCTGAAAAAAAAAGAAATTTAGCAATACAAGATAATTGACCTAAAAATAAAAATAGTTCAATCCAAGTCAGAAGGACCAACCTTACTAGGTATGTATCTAGGTAGTTACCTACTTAGATAAATAGTTAGTACCTACCTACCTAAGGTCTCCACCGCCATAAAAAAATTTTTACCTATATAATTAAGTGTTGTTAAGACAAATCTTCCCAAATATTTAATGGTTAAAAAATGGAAATTTGCAGATTATTCCTGCAACTCCCACACCTCCATAAAATCCAAGAATCCTATGGTACCATTTTTCGTAATATATTACAAGAATTATAATTTGCAACTAAACCTATATTTAACAAATAACAATTTAGGTAGCAATATATCGCCCGGAGCCAGACCATGGAGCCGTATTTTCAAGGTTTCTGGCTCCGGCTCCGGCTCCAGGTAAGCAAAATTCACTGGCTCCACACTCCGGCTCCGGCTCTGAAACCCTGGATGTAATAGACCATAATATTCTACTTAATAAGTTATATTGTTACAGCTTTAGAGGAGCAATCAGTGATTGGTTTAAAAGTTATTTGTCCAATAGATATCATTTTTTATCAGTAAATAAGGTTTACTCAACTAAAGCGCTTGTCAAACATGGTGTGCAACAGGGCTCAGTTCTGGGTCCACTGTTATTTTTTATATATAAATGACCTTCCACATTCATCTAATATACTGAACTTCATAATGTTTGCAGATGATACAACTGTCTCTTTTTCTTGCAAAGATGTTAATACATCTAAGAATTTGGGGTGCAC
This sequence comes from Bathynomus jamesi, assembly GCA_023014485.1. Taxonomy (NCBI): domain Eukaryota; kingdom Metazoa; phylum Arthropoda; class Malacostraca; order Isopoda; family Cirolanidae; genus Bathynomus; species Bathynomus jamesi. The sequence goes on from JAJOZX010003686.1 coordinate 174,431, forward strand.
TGATATACAAATTTGGCCAATACCGATATATCGATATCGGGCAGAAGCCGATACCCGAATATCGGCCGATATACCGATATATCTTTACCTAACCTAATTTAATTAAACTAGAAAAATTGCTGTTTTATTAAATTAATTTCAATTTATATTTTTACTTATCACTAAATGTGCACTCTGGCAATTTGGAGTTTTTACTTCGGACTTCCTAAGAGTGATATTATCCAATTAATATAATAAATAATATAAAAAATTTAAAATTAACTATATAAACTTAAATTCTAACTTTAGATTTACTATATAAACATTACTATAATAAGGAATGCATGATACATTTTAAATAAGTGCAATAGGTATTAATTACTTTTATTTTTTTATTTTTTCAGACTTTGATAAATAAATAATAAATATTCATAGGATAAAATGATAAGATAATTTTAAATGATTTGCTGTTATAAATAGCATGCATAAATTTTGATTTTTGTCTTTTGAAGTTCTGAATATTTTGATCATGTCAAAATCAATGTTGTCCTCTTTGGGCTTATTTTGGAGTTCTAGTTGATTCTAGCAAAGCAAAGTGCCAGGTGTGTGGTACTTCTGTATCAAGAGGAAGTAACATTCCCCAAAAAAATGATGACATCAAATCTAAAGAATCATTTGAAAATTAAACATCCAGCAATTTTCCGTAAAGTAGAAAATCTTGCTAAGGGTGACAGATCAGATAAAATAGATACTTCATCCATAAGTCTATTTGGTAGAAAGGTGGAAGAACAAATCCAGTGCAGTAACAGTTCTAAATCTGAAATTGCACCCAATATTGAAACAAATCAAATAAAGTCATCCGCGAGTAGTGAGGAAACCTCAGAGGTTGGCATGTGTGTTAAACAACAAACATTGAAAGAGGTTCTGGAAAAGAAGCTCGAATGGAAAATAAATGATCCTTGGGCTGTGAAATTGCACCACCTCATTGGTGAAATGATGGCTACTGATCTCCAGCCATATTCAGTGGTAGAAGATTTGGGTTTCCTGAGAATCCTAAACCATTTGGAACCAAGATATAACATTCCTTCCAGGCAGTACTTTTCTGAAAACATTGTTCCCATGATTTACAATAGAGTAAAAATCAAGCTCAAAGGCCAACTACATGTTACACAATACTTAAGTTTAACATCTGATATATGGATGGCAACTCATGGCATGTATCCGTTTATAAGTTTAACTGCCCACTGGGTTTCTCCTACATTTGATATGAAAACAGCAGTTCTCAAAATTTCACATTTCCCAGGATCACACACTGGAGAAAGAATATGTCAATTTTTCTAAGAATCCTTAACAGAATTTGAAATCAATATTACTAAGGTACACATGTTAGTTACAGATACGGTAATGCTAGCAATATGAAATTGGCAGCTAGTTCAAGTTTACTGGAGGAATCTCATCTGGGCTGTGCTATCCACACCTTGCAACTATGCATTCAGGACAAACTTTTTAAACAGCAAAGTATCACTGACATTCTGGCTATTGCGAGACACATCGTGGATATTTTAACCATTCCAGTGCATCAAGGGAATTATTGAGAGAGTTTCAGAATCAGCTCAAATTACCAACACACTCATTGATCCAGGATATTCAAACCAGATGGAACTCTACTTACTATATGCTAGAGCATTTGGTTGAACAAAAGAGAGCAGTCATCTTATTTTGTGCATCAAAGAAACGCAAATGTTTGGATGATAATCAATGGGAACTAGCTGAAACATCAGTGATGGTTCTGAAATACTTTGAAAATATCACACAAGAAATGAGTAGCGAAACAGCAGTAGCTTCTCTGATAATAATTTTCCATCACTCTAATAAAAGGTATCTCAATTATGCTGTTCAAAATGTCAGTGGAATTAAAACCATACTTGGTGATTTGAAAACAACATTCAAACAAAGAAAGATTCAGTGCCTACACAACTAACAAAAAATTGATTCTGGCAACAGTGCTGGATCCTCAATTCAAAATGAAATGCTTAATGAGCAATGTTGAAAAAGAGAAAGCAAAAAGACTACTCTGGGAATCTTTTGTTTCACTCTTGAACTTGGATCGAAATGAATGCACTTGCCAAGAAGGAGACTTGAGAGAGGAGTCAGAAAATGAAAGTAGTGGGACAGAGGGGGAGGGCAGTTCAAGCCCATCAACTTCTTCACCAAAGGCTAAAAAAATCAAAAATATTTGGGCATTCTTTGACAAGAATCAGAAACATGAAAAGCTCATTCAAGAACAAGAAGCATCAGCAATGGAATCAGATTCTGTTAAACCTGGGTGTTCAAGCTCAAGAAAAAGAAAGCACTCTAAAAATATTTCTCTAGTTCAACTGAAACAACAGGAGACAAAAAAATGCTTAAATGAAATTGAGACATACCTAAGCCTACCAGATCTTGCTTGTAACATGTGCCCCTTCGAATGGTGGAAAAATTACCAGAACACAACAACAGGCACATTACCCATGTTAGCCAAACAGTATTTGAGTGCTCCACCATCATCAGTTTGCAGTGAAAGACTTTTTAGTACTGGAGGTAATATTTACGAGCCTGCTAGAAATAAGCTCACTCCAGAACATGGAGAGCAGTTGATGTTCTGCCATTCAAATCTCAAATTATATAATTTCACTTATTAGTTTTTATGTTTTAGAAATGTATTTCTCAGTTTTTTGGTATTTGTTTTTAATTGAGGGGTAAAGCAAAAGCAGCATCTTTTATATATATATATATATATATATATTTTTATATATATATATATATGGGGCGTTTACCGCCATTTCCCGCTATACGCTAGCGGATATCATGGCGAAGCAGAATATGAGAAAGAGAAACGGAGACGGGGGAAAGGCACTAGAAGTGGGAGGACCGCGGACGATGGGTGAGAAGTCACCTAAAGCTCAGAGAGGAGGCGAGATTGGGAGAGGAAAAGGAAAAGACGGTCAAGCGAAAGAGAGGGCTCTCAGCGAGCATAAGACGTAAACGATCGGGGAGGGGGAAATCAGAGAGGAACGGGAAGGCACGACGACGTACTGACGACAGGGTGGGGCATTCCACAAGGATGTGAAAGACGGTGAGGGGCGACTGGCAGGAGGCGCAACAAGGAGCCTCCTGCCGGGACTAAGATAGCCGTGCGTGAGGCGCGTATGGCCGATGCGAAGCCGCGCAAGGACGACTTCTTTGTGTCGGGAGCGGTGGAAAGAGGACGCCCAATATGACAGGCGGGGGCGGATGGACCAGAGTTTATTTCCGGTGGCATCGTCCCAGGACTGCTGCCATATGCGGTTGTAGAGGGACCGAAAGACCTGCACATAGTCAGAGAAGGGGAGCGGACGGGGGAGGGGAGGCATCGAGGCGGCGGACCGGGCTGTGCGGTCAGCCGCCTCATTACCGGAAACACCGACATGGGCAGGAACCCAGCAGAAGGTGACCCGGATCCGGTGAACGGTGTGCAGGACATGGTACTCCTGTTGAATAATGCGTACGAGGGGGTCCGGGAATTATAGCGCTCGAGCGCTTGAAGGGCGCTCAGCGAGTCCGAAAAGATGGTACAGGAAGACCGCGAAAAACCCGATACCAGACGGAGGGCTTCCAGAAGGGCAAAGAGCTCCGCGGAAAAGATGGAGGCCTGAACCGGCAGGGGGATACCCGGGAGGTAGGTGACAGCGATGGAGAGAAGACGGCGGCCGCGACACCTGCAGGGGAGCGCGAGCCGTCGGTGTAGACGGGAACATCGTCCGAGTGTACGGGAAGATGGGCCAGAAAAGAAGACCGGAGGACGGTAGGAGGAGACTCCTTACGCAGGCCACGGAGCGCCTGGCAGCGGCAGATAGGGGTGGTCAGCCAGGGGGGCGACAGGTCGAAGGAGAACGGCAGAATAGAGGGTGGGGGGATCCCCAGGGACGAAAAGACGTCGGCCAGGGAGGCAGCGAAATGCCACGTGTCAGGCCGGGGTAGCGCCTGGGAGATCGCGGAGAAGAGTAGGGACCTCGGGAGGCGGCAGATGCGAAGGTAACACTTCGCCATGAGAAGGCCCCGGCGAAGGGGCAGGGGGGGGGTGTCCGCAGTCCACCTGAAGACTAGCGACAGGGGACGAGCGGAAGGCACCCGACGCAGGCGAAGGCCACGGTGGAGAAGAGGATCCAGCATACAGAGTGCCGGAGAGGAGGCGGAGCTGTAGACCACACAGCCGTAGTCGATGCAGGATTGCACCAGGGAGGTGTACAGGCGCAGCAGAGTACGCCTGTCCGCCCCCCAGGTCATGTGGGACAGGTGACTCAAAAGGGAGAGGGTGCGGCGAGATGATTGCCGCAACCGCCTAAGGTGTGGAACCCAACCGAAAAATTCGTCGAGGGTCATACCCAGGAATCGAACGGATGGGACGAGGGGAAGAGGAGTGCCGGCAAGGGTAAGGGCGAAGGTATGCGACAGACGGAGGCGCCGAGGACGGAAAAGCATACTGGAAGACTTAAGAGGGTGAGAAAACATAGCCAACCGAGGACGCCCAGCGAACCACCACGTTGATGGCTAGCTGGAGTCGACGTTCAGCCAAAGACGGGAGGCGGCCAGAGCAATAGATAGCCAGGTCATCGGCATAGAGGGAGCTACGAACGGAAGTAGGCAGGACCGTAGCGACTGTGTTCATCACTAGTGAGAAACACAGGACGCTAAGGACACTACCCTGAGGGACACCCTCCTCCAACGGAAAGCGGTCAGAGAGGGTAGAACCGATGCGGATGCGGAAAGAACGGGCGGACAAGAAGTTATAAATAAAGGAGGGGAGAAAGCCTACGAAACCCAGGGAGCGTAAGCAGTCAAAGACCGCGCTCCGCCGAGTAGTATCGTAGGCCTTCTGGAGTCGAAAAAGACGGCGAGTACAAAGTGACGCCGGGAGAAAGCCTCCTGCACGTCGTGGCTAAGGAGGAGGAGGGGTCGGTGGTAGACCGGAAGCGCCGGAAACCAGCCTGGGTAGCAGGGTATTGGTCACTCGCCTCCAGAGTAAAAGACAGCCGCGAGGCGACCATCGCCTCCATAACCTTGCAGGCGCAGCATGTCAGGGAAATGGGGCGATAGTTCGACGGGAGTGAGGGGTCTTTATCGGGCTTCGGGATGGGGACGACGATGGACTCACGCCACCGGTCCGGGAATGAACCCTCCAACCAAATCCGGTTATAGAGGTCCAGTACAAAGCTGAGAGCAGAGGGGTGGAGGTGCCGTAACAAGTCATAGGGGATATTATCGGGGCCGGGTGCGGAGGGCCTCCCGAAGCTCCGTCATGCGGAAGAGGTGATTATAGGGGTCATCCCTATGAGGTGGAAATCCGGTGGGTCGCGGCGGGAATGGGGGGAATCGGAACTGGAGATGGCTGCGAAGTGCGCCGCGAGTGCGTTCGCGACGGCCTCCGGATCGGAGACGAACTCGTCGTCCCCGACCCGAAGCACCGGGGGTCGAGGGGGGACACGGGTCCCCTCAAAGCTACGCACCTTGCGCCAAACAGTCGAGGGGGCAGTCGTGGAGGAGATCCCGGACACGTAACTCCGCCAGGAGGTACGCCGGGCCAGTTTCAGGACCCGACGGGCCACTGCCTTCAGGCGCTGAAACTCGATCTTGTGCTCCAGCTGGCGGGTCCGGTAGAAGCGGCGGCCGGCACGGCGCCGCTCCTGAACGGCATGGGACGCTTCGCGGCCTGGGGGAGCCAGAGGTACGGGGGATGCAACTGGCGGCAGCCGAGAGGATCTTACTCTCGAGGAAGGCGAGGGCCTCACTGACGGAGGGAAAGGCAGGAATTGATGGCGAGATCGCCGTGCCCCTCGCGTATGAGGCCCAGTCTGCTCGGGCGAACAGAGGTGGGGGGGAGGAGACGGGTCGGGGTAAGACACACTGGGAAATGGTCACTGCCGGAAGAATCCGGCAGGACCTCCCAGGTGAACTCCGTCACGATTTCGAGGGAAACCAGGGAAAGGTCGATACAGGTGAAACTGTCGTGGGCCGAGTGAAGGCAGGTTGGGGAGCCATCGTTCAGAAAGGTGAACTCGAGCTCGTCCATAAGGGAGAGAAGGGTCCCGGAGAGAAAGGTGGAGCAAACGTCCCCCCAGGCCGGGTCCCGACTGTTGAAGTCCCCGAGAATCAGGAAAGGGCGGGGAAGCTGAGAATTAGGTCACGGAGAGAATCGGGTGGAGGGCGTACGTTAGGGGAGAGGTAAAGAGAGCAGACCGTGAGCTGGCGCCCCAAGGAAAGGCGCACGGCCACAGCTTGCAGGACTGTACGGAGCGGGAGGGGGCGGAAAGGGACGGAGCGGTGCACGAAGACCGCGGCGCCCCCCCTCCCCGCCCCATCGAGAGGCGGGGAAGGGAGCCCGCAGTAACCGGACACTCGAGGGAGGGAACGGGATCCCAGAATCGTCTCCTGAAGGCAGAAACACGCCGGACACCTGGAGGCCAGGAGAGAGGAGAGACTCTCGAGGCCTACCAGGAGCCCGCGGATGTTCCACTGCAGGAGCGAGGTATAGGGAGGGGTAGGAAAGTCAGCGTAAAGGATGGTTATGGGGTGGGGGTGGGTGGGGGGCCGATCGGGGGGGCGGGGGGCCGAGATTAAAGAGGGAATCGGAAAGCCCCGGAGTTCAGCGAGGGACGCCGAACGAGGGCGAAGGCGAGGGTCACCCCGACGAGGGGGCGATGTGGAACCAGACGCCGGCAAGTCCTCCAGAAGAGGAGTCTCCCGGACGTCCGGGGGAGAGCGATGCAGAGAAGGGGATGTGAGAGGTATCCAGAATGCCCCTCCCTTCACCGGAGGTGCGGGGGAGGCAGGACTACGAGGGGGAGTGGAAAATAATACCTCACCCAGAGGCATTGGCAGGTCGAGGAGAGAGATGGGGCGGGTCAAGCGCGGGGGCGTGCACGTCCCACCCACCCGACCAGGCGGGCGAGTTCCCCCTCCAGTGGGTCCATCGACCGGGCCGGAGAGGGGTGTATCTCAGCCCCCACCACGAGGGCCGTCGGGGACCCCAGGGGGGAGCGTGCATAACGGTTGCGCAGTGGGGATGGTGAGGACACCGGGGCGGTAGGGCGAAGGGGGCGTTTGTGTTTGGGAGAGGAAGGTGATGCGAGGCTTATGGCTTCGAACCTTTCGGGGTCACCACTGGCGCGGCGCTTGCGGCCCCTACCCCTCCGTCGTGCGGCCCGCATGGGTGACGGCGGGTCACGATCCGGAATGGGGGTGGCCGAAGGCGCCGGTGGAGAGGGCGTAGAAGGGGCAGGGGGGGTTGCCGACGAAGCATCGGCGTTCGCGGGGGGAGCACGTGGGGACGCGCTGGTAGTACGGGGAGCCGCGGTAGGAGTCCGCTGGGCGGCAGAGGATGGACTGGGAGTAGCGGACACGGTGGGTGGAGGCGCGTTGGGAACCGCCGGTGAGGACGGGGTCCGGGAACGGAGAACCTCGGCGTACGAGGCACCACGCCGGGCCTCGCAGCCACGCAACCGGTCCCGCGCCTCCCGAGCGCTGAGAAACTCTGATGAACAGAGGGCCCGAACCTCCCTTTCAAAGAGGAAGGACGGGCAAGAGCGGGATGAAGCAGGGTGTGGTCCATGGCAGTTGGTGCAGGAAGGCGGAGCAGTACAGGGCAAGGGGTGGGGAGGGCCGCCGCAACGGACACAAAACGGGGCCGGCTGACGGCAGGAGCTGCTCACGTGGCCAAACCTATTGCACTGAAAACAGCGCGTAGGATCTGGCACGTATGGTCGTACTGAGAATTCGCACGCTCGTCTCTCACCAAAGCCCCAGAATACCGAAACGGGGGGCACCAGTGAGTCGAAAGTGAGGAGCAGGCGAGGAGAAGGGGCGGTTGGGGATCGCGATCTGTCGGGAAAGCGGTACACCCTCACAACACCCTGGGAGGCGAGGTCAATCTGGAGGTCTTCCACCGGGATGGGTAGAAGACGAGCAGCGTAAATTGTGCCCTGGCACTGATTGAGGCGGGGGTGGGGGGACACCGTAATCCCGCAGCCCAGGACATTGGGGATAGCGAGCAGAGAGGAGGTTTCGACAGAGGAACGTGACCTTATCAGGATGGAGCCATCCCTCTGAGGCCGAAGGTCAAAACGAGCCGTCCCCGTCACCCCATGGATCGCTCGAAAGAGGCGTTCATGGTTAGTGGGGAGGGGCTTGGAGGAGGAGGGGCGGAGGACGAGGAACTTGTCCACCGTCCTAAGGCTGAGCGAAGACGTCGGGCCAAACACCACCGGTACTTCGAGGGGACGGGAGACGAGAAAGGCGGACGGCGACGTCGGGTCCCACGTCCCCCAGGGGCCGAGGGGGCCGGGGGCGATGAGGCCCGACCGGAGTGGGAGGCGACCGGGGCCGCGGGCTTCCCACCTGAGGGCGAAAAGCAGGTGGGTCCCTATCGGGACGTGGAATATGGGGGGATCCAGGGGTCGGGGGTCCACTGCAGGTCCATCCGCCACTGGCGGGGGTCGGGCAGCGGCGCCACGAGCCTGGGGAAGAGAGGGAGAGGAGGTGTCGGCAAGAAGAGCAGACGGGGTGGGCGAGGGCTGCCGACTGCCCTTACCAGACCCAAGGTCCAAAGAGGTAGTCAGAGGGAGGTCAGATGCACAAGCCGGGTCGTCAACGAGGTCCATTAGATTTGTAAGTGTTTCCATAAAAAAAAATTTTTTATTGTTTCGCGCCCGGGGCCGCGGGGAACCGATTACCCGGGGCCCAAGGGGACCAAGCGCACGCCGGCGGGGGATGGGTGCCTCGTCCCATGTAGGTACCCCCGTTTCAAAAGGGGCCCTTGCAGCGTCGAAAGTTCTCCCCCGCCGGCAGCAAAGACCAAGGCCCCCCAGGGTCCCAGGCCTGGGCACCCTACCAGCCAACTTAGTCCTGCCCCAGCCATGGGAGCGAGACCCCCAGCGACCAGCCCCGGCAGCCCACGGGGCGCGTGAAGTGAGCAGAGAAAGTAGAAAAAACAGAGGGGGCAAGGAAGAGGGTAAAGAGGGGAAGACAGGAAAGAGGGGGCTGTAGGATAGCAGGGTATGCTAAAAGTCCACTTCGCAACCGGGCGGGGGACCCGGCAGGGCCCCCAGCCACGGCTGACCCCCCTCGCCACATGGAGGCAGGAGCCCGCGGGCGATCCACCCCAGAAAGACCACCCGCGGGGAGGGGAGAGATATATTATTATATATATATATATATATATATATATATATATATATATATATATATATATAATGTGTGTGTGTGTGTCTAAATATACTCCTGCTTAGTAAACAGGGATATAGCTATTTTTATTTTTGAAAAAAGGAGCATTTTTTTATTTTGAAATTAACATGGAGAGCAGTTAATGATCTGTCATTCAAATCTCAAATTATATAATTTCACTTAATAGTTTTTACTTTTTAGAAATGTACTTCTCAGTTTTTGGTATTTGTTATATATTTCATTCAGTATTCATCAGGGTAATGAAATGGTTGACCACCAATAAACTCTTCTTAAATACCAGTAAACCAAATTTCATGATTTTTACTAATAAAAGAAATGTATATCTTGATGAACTTAATGTTAATGAAATCGCCATAAAGGAGTGTACTGTAACAAAATTTCTTGGTGTAATGCTAGATAAGAATTTGCAATGGAGTGATCATGTAAATTATATCGCGAAAAAGATTTCAAGGAGCGTTGCTATAATGTTTAAACTTAGAAATGTAGTCCCTAAACAAGTTTTATTAACTCTATTATACTCTTGTTTTTCCTTATATAACATACTGCACCCTTGTTTGGGGAAACTCCACTAACAACACATTAAATGGTATCTTTATCATCCAAAAATGAGCAATAAGGTTATTATCTGATGCTGATTTCCTTGATCACTCTAGTGCATTATCTAAAGAGCTTAACCTACTAAAGCTCAATGATATAACCAAACTGGCGCATTTTATTTTTATTTATGAGTGACTTTTTTTGAGTGTAAGAACAAAATCATTAATTTGCAATAGGTAAATAGATATTTTGTAACTCATCAAGAAATCCACTCGTATCAGACCAGAAATAGATCAAAGCTTGTTATACCTCAATTTAGATTGTCTTCATCTCAAAAACTACCCATTGTCATGGGATTGAAACTATGGAATGACTTGCATGCCGATATAAAAAATATTGTGAATGTAAATTTGTTTAAAACCAAGTTGAAATCCTGATTAATAATGGCATACTAACAAAAATCTAGTATTAATGTCCACTAATATTGTTTAATATTGTCCATTAATATTGTTTAATATTGCAATACATGTTTTAAATATTAGTAATACTTATTTACTTATTTATTTATTATTATAATTTATAACAACTAGCTGCTTTTTTTTAATAAGAGCCCAGTAAAGCCTAAAGCTTAAGGGCCAAATAAAATAAAATAAATAGTCGAGCTTCACAATTATTCATGTCATTGTAAATTGAAAAAATTTATTTATTTTATTATTATTCATAAAGGTTATTCTATTCTATAAGATTATTTACTCCTTCAATCCAAAGCAAGTTCAAGAACTTAGTGGGAGTTTGGAACCAAAACTAGGATAAAAATCTGTTGAAAATTAACTATATATAAGCTTAGGTAGGTATAGATTATTAGCATTAAGAATTATTGCACCATGTGTAAACTGCAATGTATTAATTACCTAACAACTTACATGAATTTGTAAAAATTAGTCTTTTAACCCCTTAGCTGCGTGAGGCTCCGAACGAAAACGAACGCACAGTGCGGAGTCATTTTCCCCAAATTTTGTAAATTTGGCATTTACCGAAATTTTGTTTGTTGTGTTGCTTATATAGTTTTTTTCGATGATGTATCAACATTTATTATTGTTCAACTTGATTTAGACTATATATATGAGGAAAATATATTTGTTAAATACAGAAAAATACAGAAAATTTTCTAGACCTAGGAAGTACCCTTTATCCAACATATTTTCCATAAGTGAGATGACTATGTTGGTTGAATGGGACTGTTTTGTTTCATGTACATCACCAACATTTATAGGAATCTGTGTTCCTTTACCTGTATATATAATAAAGTTATATATATAGCCTGTTTTGGCTTCACAGAGCATGAAACATTCCACTCCAAATCTTGCACGTTTGAGGGGAATATACATTTTCCAGCTCAACCTTCCCTTCCATAGTAATAAGCTTTCATCAATTGAAATGTCACGAGAAGGGACATAAGCTTTTTGAAAGCTTTGTTTATATAAGTCTAATACCTCATCAATTTGTACAGTTTATTGCTTGAATCAGTACTGTCTGAGAAATGCAAAAACCTCATCACCAACAAAAATCTATCCCTTTTCACAATACTATAAAATATGGGCGTATCTAGTAGAGGTTTTCTAGAAAAATATGATTGTAAAGTTGTTTTTTGTACAATTCCCATCAAAAGCAATATGCCTTCAAAAAGCCTTATTTCTTGCACAGAAACATCACTCCAGTCATGAAGCCTACTCTGTTTAGGAATTCCAAATGGTTGCCCTCTCTTTTCTGAAATACACTTTTCAGCATATTTATTTGTCTCATCACAAATAAGTTTTATTATTTCATCAGTAACTATACATTCATAAATTCCTAATACATCATTTGCTTCTATATTTACTAATTTTAGGGCCACTATCACCCGTAAATGGGAAAGGATTGCGCACATTACCATTTGGACGCCATGAATCTGCACTTGAATTGGCTATATCCTCAGATTCACTCTGATCAGAATTAGATTCAGTATCGGAATTGAAATCATCACTATCTGTATCAGAAAGACGCAAACTATAATCATCATCATCATCTTGTTGTAATAACAATCGCAAATCACTATCACTTTGAGGTTTACGTTTTGCCATTGTCACAAATAAGGGAGGCAAAAAAAACACTTCACACGCACGCAATTTCTGGCAATAACTGAAATACAACAGTTCTAATTTATGTACTGATATTTTTTAACCAATCAGAGTGTGACTGACGTCATGAGTTAAAACAAAATCAACGAATCATAGATGAGCACACATATTTGTGCTTTCCGCAGGCTGTTATTCACGATAAATTCATGGCGCACATATATGTGTGTTCCGCAATACCTCGTTGATGACCGAGCGCACAATATGTGCGCTCCGCAGTTAAGGGGTTAAGTAAAAGTAACCATTTTGAAATCTGTAAATACCTATTTTATATGCAAATACACATTTCTTTTCATATATTGATAGAATAAGGTTGAAACTCATTTTTTGTATATATGAAAATTTTAAAAATCTGTAATTTAGGGGGGACAGGACCCCTTCAAATGAAATAAAGTGTCATAACTTTTTTTCTGTTAATTTTAGCCATTTTTTCTACTTATGCTAATTTGTTGTGTGTGCAATTACCTTTCATAAACACTTTAAATTACTGTTCTATGTCAATTAGATACTGAGTTATGGTGGTTTGAATATTTACAGTTTTCACCCCCCCCCCCAATAAGGGGGGAGCATAACTTTTGAACCATAACTCTGATTGAGCTGATATTTGAAAATTTGGTACTTACTAGCATAGACCATTCTATAAACCAAATTTAAGCAAAATCTATGAGGGTGTGGTTTTGACCACTGCATGATTTGTCATGGAATGACCCATACCCGAGATCTTGTAATGCAGATTTAATGCCAGGAATTCCAATCTGGTTAAGACAAAATCAAATTTGGTTAATATTTGGCTGGACACAGGGGCTAATGAGAAATGAGAGGTTGTGTTTCATTAGCACTATTTTTCATGCTCTTTACAATGGTACTAATCATTTTTTGTGCTAGTGCACAGTTATAAAATTCATTTAATATATAATTTTTACGTGGAGACTCCATGTGTGTATGTATGTATGTATGTGTGTTAGCGCTCTGTTCATAATTGAACATCGAACGGAAGAGTGCCTTCACGCCTTCCTAAGGGGAGTAGCAAAGCTCTATCCCCCAGAACAGTGAAACCCAATCCAGGTAAGTTTTATTGATCTTCACATGGCTTAGTATTGCCTAACCCAACCTAACCTAACCTGTTAGCAGGTTAGGTTAGCTAGTTTTTTATCAGAATTACATTTTCCTGGTGTAGTTTTCTCTGCTTTGTTGGAATTTGACACACATTTCTTGGGCAAATGAGTAGAAACACTCCGTATTTTGGAATGGAAAAAAAAATAGTTTCTATTCATTTGCACGAGAAATGGGTATCAGATTCGAACAAAACAGAGAAAACTACACTAGAAAAATGTAATTTTGATAAAAAATATAGCCCCATGCATCCAGCCAAATATTTGGATAATATGAGTATCGTCACATTCAGAATATCAAAAGCAAATACAGTGAGTGAGGCCTTGCATAACGAATGCCTTAAAAAGCAAATTTTTGCTTAATGAATTACCTCCATAAGGCTCCATTGATTTAAATAATGATTTTATCTTGCGGAACGAATTTGGTAATGAAAAATGTAACAACACGTTTTCTGTTCAGTTGGAGGTTGGTAGCTGTTGTGAACAACACAATTGCTCACTATTAAATTTTAATTTATTAGCTTTATAAGTGTATAAAACGTGTAGTCATGGCCCCTAAAAGACCTTCATCATCTGCTAATGCTCCAAAGAAATCCAGGAAAACTATCAGTCTCCAGATGAAGCAGGACATTATTAAAAAAAGTGAATCTGGAACAAGCACCAAAGATCTTGCTGCTGAATATGGATTGTCTGCCAGTACAGTTTCGACGATTTTTAAGAAGGAAGAAATTATGAAAACTAAAGTAAGTGATGCTACAAGTAGACTTATGAAAGGAAGGGAAGCTATTGTTGAAATGGAGTGTTTTACTGATATGGATTAGAGAAAAGGAAATGAAGGGGGAATCCATTACTAAGGCATTCATTAGTGACAAGGCAGTGCAAATATATGAACAAATTAAGGAATCCCTTCCAGCATCAGTTGAAAGATATGAATCATTCATGCAAGTCGTGGGTGGTTTGAAAATTTCAAGAGGAGGTCAGGAATTAAGAACATTATAAGGCATGGTGAGGCTGCAAGTGTTGATACTGAGGGAGCAAAGGAATTTAAAATAGAATTTGCAGAACTTGTTGAGGAGGAGGATTATTTGCCTCAACAAGTTTTTAACGCCGATGAAACTGGCCTATTTTGGAAAAAGCTACCGAACAGAACCTACATTACTAAAGAGGAGTCCAAACTGCCTGGCCATAAACCAATGAAAGACCGGTTTACTTTACTTATGGCTGGGAATACATCAGGGGACCTGAAGATTAAGCCTATGCTTGGTGTATCATTCCCAAAATCCCAGGATATTCAAGCAGAAGGTGAACCCATTTAAAAAATGGGTAAACAAGCGCAAAAAGGGTAAAAATTTGGGCTCTGGAACGAATTACTGAAAATCCCATTGAACTAATGCATTGCATAATGAATTTTTCAGTTAACAAATGACCTTCTGGAATGAATTAAATTCGTTATGCAAGGCCTCACTGTACAATTATAAAATATTAAAGCATAATTTTCTCATCATTTTGATATAAGTCACTATGTTCGCAAATGCGTCCTTACCAAATTATGTAGATTTGAATATTATGATATTTTTATAGTGAATATTTCCTGTTTTGGCTATAATGTACTTTTTTTCATAAAATATTTTTACTGATTGGGCTATTTTTCGCTACTCTGCGACTTAATTAGTTTGGTTGTTCTGTTCTGTCTATTTTTTTTTCTAATTGGATTCAGTTTGGTTGTGTTTGTGATAGAATTATGACGTGCTGTTCGTGTGGTTTCTGACTTTGAGAACTTGATTTGTCATGTGCCCTAGATAAAGAGAAAGCATTGGATGTTTTTATCAATTACAGCATTATTCTCTCATCCTTAACTTGCCTGAAATGTGACAGTGAGTGCCTAATACGAAAAGATCAGAAGATATTTAGGTGAAATAACCAATATTAACTGGTTAGGTCAACTGTACACCCTTTATGAATTAGGGTGGAGTGTATTTTTATGAAAATCAATATTTAAAAAATTAGGGTGCTAGATAGTTGTCAAATGTCTAAAAATGAACATTGGTAGTGGTTTTGGGTGATTGCAAGTGATACTGCATCAGCAACCACACCCTATATGTACCACATCCATACGCAACTATAAAAAACCCTGTATTTTGCCTATTTTGGGTTCTATAATAGGTAGAAACACAATCTAAAAACTGTTTCTTATGATTTTTTTTTATGCTGACTGATAAAGTTATTTCCAAAAGTGTAAAACAGAGTTTTAACACATTTTCATGAAAAAGTAATGCATACTGACCATATATTACAAATTTACACTATAAAATTTCATCAAATAAATGTAGAATCTAAACAAATTCTTGCTTTGTATTAAACTTTTTTATCAGTTTACAGGATTTTATACACTGCTGGATCATGCCATCTCTTCTATTGAACCCAATGACAGCTGCAGATGCCTCAGTCACAAGCTTGATATGGCATTCTACCACTTGATTATAGCATGGCTGTTTGAACTTCAAAGGATTTTTTCTAATGTTCGTAAGTTCAGTTGATGTAAGATGGGTAACTATTGGAGGCTCTGCTGTCAAGTTATCAAGGTTACTCATCTTGTCATATGATTTAGCATTATCATTGATTATAGGCACCTTAAATTTCCCGACAGTGCAGTCTCTTGTATAACTCAAAGCTAATACGATATTAGGCTTCATAGCGCGTAATTTCAAATTTAAATCAAAGGATATTATATTGCCCCTTTACAAGTCCTAGTATGCCATTCAGTTTTGGTGCCTGTACTTGCGTGAGGATATTGATAGGTTAGAAAGGGTTCAGCGTCGTGCCACGAAACTTATTCCGTCATTGCGCAATAAGCCTTATGAAGATAGGATTAAAGAGTTTAGACCTGTATTCACTCGAAACTAGGAGATTAAGGGGGGAGCTTATTGAAGTTTTCAAAATTGTTAATAACATTGATAACGTAAATTTTGATAAATTGTTCACTTTCGATAATAGTAATACTCGCAATAATGGATTTAAGTTGCGTGGCAGACGTTTCATTACTAATATCGCTAAAAACTTCTTTACGTTTAAAGTAATTGATAAATGGAATAATCTTCCCGCGTCAGTCATTCATTCTTCCAGCGTTAATATGTTTAAGAACCATCTTGACAGACATTTTAAAAATATTAACGTTGTTTAAAATTACAAAAAGAAAGTTAACAGGAGCTCTGGTGGTGGTGGTGCTCGAGGATGAGTCTGTTGACGATGAATGCCAGCTTGTGACATGCCAGCGTGTGATGCAAGCAAAAAAAAAAAAAAAAAAAATTAGGCTAACACGAATGTAGATGTAGCTTGTAGCGTAAACTAACCCACTCTTTGTTTAACTTTACCTACTTTTTTTTTTATCTCCTTACTTTGCATGTCTCTAACTCTTTCCTTGCATGTTTGTAGTTTGCATGGTATGACAGTGAGTTAAGACTGTGTTTGCATGGTTTGTAAGCGTTCTTATTTTACTTCTTTTCATCTTTCACCCCTCTCCTATTTTCTCGGACTATTTTTCTGACTTGTCGGCAGTGGCTGGCGGATGATGATGGTGAGACTTTTTTCCTCTTTTTCTGAATGAATGTTAACCCATAAGTGATAGGTGTTGCTCCTTACTTAACCCCTTATTCTCTCTCTTCTCTTAACCCCCTACTCTTTCCTTTCTCTCAGGCTAACCTTAGAGTGGATCTTAGGGTCTTTGTTAGCCTTAGCTTCTGTAGATCTGTAGATCCTCAACTTCCAAATCTCTGCCAGTGAAATCCATTTTGACTCTGATGTCCTGGGTTGTTTTCTCTACTTCACCCCTCAGTGCCAGGATCTTATTTACTGCAGTGTTTCTTCTCTCCCTGTCCTCATCACCAAGCATTGATATTATAATGTTTTCAGGGTGAGCAAGAAAAGCATTCCTTCTTAGGTTTTTAGGGCAATGTCTTTTACTTTCTTATTAGGAAACTTGGAGATTCTGCTCAGCATTGAAAAGAAGTTTCTTGAACCATCAGTTACTGAGTGATTCTTCTTGATTTCAAACCAGCTGGGGAAATACACTTTTAAACAGAATTCAGCAACAGTTATCAATGCTGAACTCGGCTTTTTCTGTGAAACATAGAATCTGAGTATTCTACAACCTAATGTCAGCCATCTTGAGTGATTTAATGGCCCAACTTCTAAAAGCTCAAGGTTCTTTTCAATAGTCCCTAGCATGACTGTCATGCATATTCTATAAGCATAGTATTGGTCATGACTGAGATCATCAATTACATCATTGGGCAATATAGCGAAATTCTGATTTCTGATTGGCTTAAATTTGACAACATCCTATTCAGAAACCATACAACCTAGCTGTTTTCCTATTGGCCCTGAAAAACTATCAGGGCTCTTCATAGTCCCATCGAGCTCCATGAAAACATGATGAAGAGGTAGCTCGTTACAATGTAAGAGGCATATGATCCTTTGCAGTGGTCTTCCAATAAGCTCTTCAAAGACTCTGATCACCCCTGAATTATGTCCAGTCATCACTGTAGTTCCATCTGACCTCATGACTTGCAGGTTGTTTTCCAGATCAGTGTCCTTCACTGCTTCATAGAGACTTAGTGCAAATGATACACTGTTCCCATTCTCTGGGGTAACATGTGTCAGATAATGTCCTCCTGAAACATTTTAAACAAAACTTAAGGAAATAATAAATGTATTTGAGATCAGTAGATTACCAGGTATGACCAATGAACATATATAACTATCGCATAGTTCTTACTCCTTAATGTGGCTTACCCGGTTCTCCGACTATAACATAGTGCTCTTCTACTTTGGTTTGTTGATAATGTCACCCCTCTAACTCTGTAATTGTCACAGTACCATCTTGTCAGCCATCAACATAAATGCTGTCCACTAAACCAAAGAATACTTCTTCC
This sequence comes from Bathynomus jamesi, assembly GCA_023014485.1. Taxonomy (NCBI): domain Eukaryota; kingdom Metazoa; phylum Arthropoda; class Malacostraca; order Isopoda; family Cirolanidae; genus Bathynomus; species Bathynomus jamesi. The sequence goes on from JAJOZX010003686.1 coordinate 192,422, forward strand.
TCAGCTCTGATCTGTTCACGGTACTTACACCGTTGCCTTCGTAGTTTACTCCTGTATTAATGAAATTTTTTTACAAATTTATAAGGCTGGAGGTAGCACTGATAAACAGGAATATGTACAAAAGGAAACAATGAAGAGTGATGGGCTAAATACACTGACTTTTATGCCTGAGCCCAATATATTTGAAATTTATTTTTTCATGTTACAATGTATAATATGTATAATTAAATAAAATTACTTTACTTCTTATCAGTAGTAGTAATTGTAATTTTGTTAAAAAAGCTTAGGAAATGTGGATGAAAATGTAATCATGATAATTTTGAAATCTTACCTATCAATGACGTTAGTGTTGTCATCATCAATGATAATGCCAAAATCTTTTAAAACTGCTGACACTACTGCTGCACTTGCTCTGTCGGAAATTGAATACCTACAAGATTGTATTTTGAAGTTGAGAAAAATGATACCATTTTAAGTCTACCGAAATGACATGGCACATACAACTAAGTACAGTTATTAAAGAACAATCATAATTCACAAGTGCTAATTTACCTATCAACAGCTCTGCACAGGTTCTCCAGATCTTGGTAATTACAATGAGAGGAACCAGCAGGCTGTGGATCATCTTGAGAGTCTTCGGATGGAGTTTCACTAGAGCTACCAGTAGTGTCTGGACTGTCTGGTTGAGGTTGTGATGCACTTGCCTCTTCTCTCTGGCCTCATTCACTGAACAATTAGTATGACTAGATGACTAGATTTACTATGCCAATATATATATACATATATACACTGTGTATATATATATATTATATATATAATAATAAAAAAATATGAAAAGTTTAATTAAAATGGTTCAAGTCATGATGTACTCTCTGCCTAACCATAATTCCATTCGTTATTCGGCAATTATTCTTCTCCTGTATCTAACATCTGCCTCTGTGAGCTTTTCCTCAAATCTTGAACAGTATCCTAGCCTCACAGATTTTTGATCCTCATGGAAGGAGAAATCATCCTGAGTCATCCTCAGTTTAAACTCCTCCTCCAATTTTCATCGTTGAGAAAGATCCTCAGAAAAAACATCAAATAAACAATCAAGCTCTTTGACAAACAATTCTAGTTTTGCCAAATAGGTTGAACCTCTCTTTGTGACAGAGTATTGATGAAACCTGTTGATGCATTTTCGAAGTTGAAATATTAAAAAAATCAATATTATTTTCTTAATTAGAAATTAAAAATTGTGGTCACAAATCGCTTAAATATTTTTTAGTTTAGAAATTTTGGCTGAAATACATAGATAAATTAATTCACAGGTTTACAGAGCACATCACAACAAAATTATATTTAAAATAAAAAATTTACTATTGGCTAAGAAGACATTGCAAAAACATTTCACTTTTTCTATGTGAAAGTCACAATATGATAATAAAAACCCACTCTAATAGACAGAGTTTATTTCCACAACAGTTTTGATGCCCACTGGCATCCACTTTGGGTGTATACAGAAAAATGAATGAACCAAAAACAAGAGGGAAAACAGTCCAGAGCCTTTAAGAAATTCGCACATAGATTAGGTCCCATTATCCCGACAGTGGAAGGGCATTTTATTAAAGGGACCCGCTTTTTAAATACATTCGCATAAATTTAAAACTATCTTCTTGTTGTATACATATAGATTCTATTATTTTACATAATTATTACATTTATTATTAAATATATTACATTTAATATTGTATTATTATTTATTACAGAAATTATAAATTTATTACTACATTGTTGTTTATTATACAAAAATTATAAACCAAAAAACAAATGAAAAAGGGGGGGCGAGAGGGAACAATCAAGAGACCACACTCAGAGAGCACTCAGGATTGTAGCCCACATTTACTAGACCTGGAAAATTCTAAGATTTGGAACATTTTTAAGGATTTAAAATATCTTGAGTGGTTTATCAGAAAGGTGTATTTTAAAGCCAGAAAAACTTTTTATGCCCCTCGGGAACCGTGAGTTAACCAAAAACAATTATGTGAGTTTGCCTTACATTGCCAGCTTAGAAAGAGTTAAACCATTGACAAAAGATTTTAAGTTTGCTTTGGCATTCAAATATTCATCTACTGTGAAAAGTAAATTGGTTAGGAATAATGTTGCAAAACAGGAACAAGCCTGTGTCTATAGCATTCCCTGTAAAAGTTGTGATTTAGTATACGTAGGAGAAACTGGAAGAAATATTGCAACCCATATTAATGAACACAAATATGCCTTCAGAAGTTGTAACACCAATAATGCTATTTTTCATCATGCCAGCCAAAATAATCATGCTATAGATTGGGAATCAAGTACAGTGGAACCTCAATATACGAACTTAATCCGTTCCTGAGGGTTGTTCTGATATCAAATTGTTCGTATATTGAATCAATTTTTCCCATAAGAAATAATGTAAATTGGATTAATCCGTTCCAGACCCCCAAAAGTTACCCCTTATGAAACATTTTTAAGTCAAAATATTGGTTAATTAAACCTGTAAAATAAGACTTACATGCATAAAATCATACATGAAACCTGTAACAACAATAAATAATGCAATATTATACAAATAAATGAAAATTTAACCTGAACTTTACCTTTGCTGAGGAGTGATATTGGCCTAAGTGGAAGCTGGAGAGGAAGGTGGGGTGGAGGAGGGAGATTATTGTTTGGAAGAGGAGTCACCTTCCATAAAAACATCTGGCTGGAGAGAAACTGACCGGCTTCTTTCGGTTCGGATATGAGGGAATGGTTCGTATACAAGAACAATTTTTCTCAAAAAAGCTGTTCGTATACCGATTTGTTTGAATAGAGATGCGTTCGTATATTGAGGTTCCACGTAAAGTACTTTATAAATGTAATAATTATGTCAAAAGAAAAATAATAGAATCTGTGTGTATAGAACAAGCAGATAATTTTAATTTGTATGAGGGTACCTATAAGTTAGACCCTTTAATGAGATTCTTGGTCAAAAAATCCCTTACAGAGTTGGGTGAACGGGTTCTAACATAAGGTTAGTAGTGTAAAGGTAATAATAAATGTTTAAAAAAAAAAAAATGTAAATGCAATAACCAATGCAGTAATTATGTCAAAATAGTAGAATCTGTATGTATGAACAGGAAGATAGTTTTAATTTGAGCGTATGTACTTATAAGTGGGACCCTGTAATAAAATACCCTTCCGGTTTCGGTTTACAATTTCTATATAATAAATAACAATAATAATCAATAAATAACACTGGTCAACACTCATTTTATTGCCAATCATATTAGAGTGATTTTGGGGTAACTTTGTGGTGCTGATTCCGAATATGACATCGGTTTTGCTAGATTGGCTCTAATTTATGAGATAATTGGTACCCCATTGAAACACGTAAAAATGCAAAAAATTTAATGTTCAGGCGGAGCCTACTTACAAATCGCATTGAAATTGTCTCAAATCATACAAAAGTAAACACATGAAATACATAATGGCATTTTATTCGGTCTCACCATCTAGAATGTTCCCGTAGTTTCCCATATGCACGCGTTATGGTTACATTTCCTATTAATTGAGGGTATTCATTATCTCAAGAACTAGAGCCAAATCGGAAAAACTACTTTCATTTTCGAATTCAGCAACCCCAAAATACCCTAAATTCATACGAATTTCCTTGGCAACGAAAAAAAAAGGTTTTTTTGTTGACCTGTGTAATCAATGTAATAATAAATTTATAATTTCTATAATAAATAGCAATGCAATATTAAATGTAATAAATTGAATAATAAATGTATAATAAATGTATAGAACAAGTATATAGTTTAAATTCATGTGAATGTACCTATAAGCGGGTCCCTTTAATAAAAATGTCCTTCTGGTGTCAGAAGAATGGGACCTAATTTATTCGTAGCGGTCTCTTGATTGTTCCCTCCTCACCCCCTTTTTCATTTGTATTTTGGTTTATAATTTTTGTATAATAAATAACAATGTAATAATAAATTTATAATTTCTGTAATAAATAATAATACAATATTAAATTGTAACATATTTAATAATAAATGTAATAATTATGTAAAATAATAGAATCTACATGTATACAACAAGATAGTTTTAAATTTATGCGAATGTATTTAAAAAGCGGGTCCCTTCAATAAAATGTCCTTCCACTGTCGGGATAACAGGACCTAATCTATGTGCGAATTTCTTAAAGGCTCTGGACTGTTTTCCCTCTTGTTTTTGATTCATTCGTTTTTCTGTATCCACCCGAAGAGGATGCCAGTAGGCATTGAAACTGTTGTGGAAATAAACTCTGTCTATTAGAGTGGGTTTTTATTATCATAAGAAGACATTCTTGTAATTAATTTAGTACTACCCAGGATAGAAAGTTATGATGACTTACCATGAAAAGTCTGCTGCTAGTTTGTCCACCTTCATCTCAATAGTGTGCAAGGATAGTGGATAAACATTACACCAAATCCATTGTTTCCTCAACTCATCTGCAACTTTTGTGATGTTTTCCTTGGTTTTCCAGTTTGGCTCCTTAAGTAGACGCTGAACAACTTGTCCAGCGGTAGGTAATTTTCCATTAGGAAAACTGTCAATGGATGGAAAACTATGGCCACCATGTAAGACTTTTGTTGTCTGGCTTCTACGTTTCATAAGTAACTAAAAATCTTGAAGACGTTAAACTAGTGTTAATTGAATAGGTTATAAAAATTCTGAAAAATAGAAGTAAATATAAAGTAGGTTGGACAAAAACAGCTACTGATTTTAATTTAACTCTCAAAAAATATGTTTATACATCAATGTACACTTTTGAAAATAATTGTTGTTGTTCTCAGCATCAAAAAATCATAAGATGCACTTTTTAGATTGTGCTTCTAGCTATTATAGAGCCCCAAATAGACAAAATAAAGGGTTTTTTTTGAGTCGCATGTGGGTGTGGCACATATAGAGTGTGGTTGCTGATGCGATATCACCAGCAACCACCAAAAACCACCACCAATACTCATTTTTAGACATTTGACAACTATTTAACACCCCTGATTTTTTAAACTAAACAATCACTCCACCCTATAATGATGATTGATTAGGTTAAGTAATGATATTTTCGTTAGTTTTAGGCTTTTTAGGTTACTACCAGGGCTGTGGAGTCGGAGTCAGGAGTCGGAGTCATGGAGTCAGTCAATTTTGAGTGGAGTCGGAGTCAGTGCAAATCCTTCAACTATAACCATAGCAGCCTAGGCCTAGGCCGAGCTCAATTTTATGAATAAAATAGATTTAACCTAATAAGGTTTCGTACCTGAAAGGATTTATGGACGAAACAAGGGTGGACATCGCATGCCTCACAGAAACTCATCTTAAAGATTACCAAGGAAATTGTGAAAACTGCGAACATTGTATTGATAAGAGAGAGATAAATATAGAGGGCTTCAACTTACTAAGAGCGGATAGAACGACGAGACAGAAAGGTGGCTGTGCTATATATGTACAGGAAGGTCATATGACAGAGACGATAATAAGTAAATCAAACAGCTATGTGGAACTCCTAGCAGTGAAAATAGAAAAACTAAACTTGATAGTAATAGTCATCTATAGACCTCCAAGCAACCCAACCAAAAAATTCTCGGAGGCCATTGATGACATTAGAAAGCTAATAAAGGCCATAAACCCTCCATCCCCCAATATAATGATCTGCAGAGACTTTAACTTCTCATTTATAAAATACAAAAAGGTGAAGAGGAATATATATATTCACCAGGACAAGGGGGGCACAAGAGAAGATCAGGAACAAGCAAAAATGTTGATGGCTCTCACAAACGAGTTTATGCTGACACAGGAGATAACAGAAAATACCAGAAAAAATAACTGCCTGGATCTGGTATTCAAGAATAACACGAACTTGATTACTGATATAAAAATAACCCCAACCATTATCTCAGACCACAACTTAATCGAGATATCAACAAATATGATGGCAGCATTAGAAGACAATACACATTGTGGAAAGAAGTAAATTTGGGGCCTTTAACTTAAACTTGAAGACTATAAATCGGGAAGCAATCAGATCGCACATGGCCCAAATAGAATGGAGAACAATTTTCGAGAATAAAACAACTGAAGAAATGCTAACAACCTTGGAGGAAAAAATGCTGAGAATTTTAGAAAAATATGCTCCGAAATCACAGCCAAAAGGAAAGAGGAGCTGGCTAGAAAGGCAAAAGAGAAGACTATTCCGCAAAAGAAAGAGAGTGTAGGCGAAATTAGGAAACTGCGGAGATAATGGCAGGAAAACAATAAAAGAAAAACTGGAGGGTATCGATAGAGAAATAAAAGCCCTGATTAAGGACCATACAGAGAGGGAAGAGGAAAAGGCGGTAGAAGCAATAAACGAAAATCCAAAATACTTCTATAGCTATGCAAAAAGGAAAACAAAAACACACGCTGCTATTGGGCCATTAAGGATGGGAAATAATGAACTAACCGACGATCCAAAAGAAATATCTGATACATTGAGAGCTCAATATGAATCAGTTTTCAGTACCCCAAAAAGTGACAAAGCGATACCTGACATAAATGCATTCTTTGAAGGAATTGCAAGGAGATATATAACAGACTTTGAGTTTACACCAGAAGATGTAGCGAGAGCTATAGGACAAATGAAACTACATTCAGCTGCAGGTCCGGACAATTGGAATGCATTATTGATTAAAAACTGTAAAAATGAAATAGCTACACCTTTATACTGGATATGGAGAAGATCCCTAGACACTGGGGAAATACCGAGCATCTTGAAAAGAGCAAACATTGTCCCTATATATATAAAGGAGGGGACAGATCTCAAGCAAAGAACTATAGACCAGTGTCATTGACGTCCCACCTCACCAAAGTATTTGAAAGAACAGTTAGAGAGAAAATTTATGATTTCCTGGAGACACGGGAAAGATTCAACGAAAATCAGCATGGATTCCGATCAGGTAGATCATGCCTATCGCAACTAATAGAGCACTACAACAATATCCTAGATGCATTGGAAGGCAATGACAACTACGATGTTATATACACAGATTTTGCTAAAGCTTTCGATAAATGTGACCATGGTATAATAGCACATAAAATTAAAGACGGGAATAACAGGCAAAGTGGGAAAATGGATCTACAACTTCCTTAGTGATCATCTGCAGGTCGTCAAAATTCAAGGTATATCATCATCAGAATCGGAAGTACTCAGCTCAGTACCACAAGGGACAGTACTGGCCCCACTCCTGTTCATTATCATGCTAACAGACATAGACAGCGGAGTAAACAGCAATAGTATAGTAACATCCTTTGCAGACAATACAAAGATCAGCAGAAAAATCAGCGATGTACATTGTACATGACATGGAGGCCTTGTAGAGGGACACGAACAAAATATACAAATGGTCAGAAGACAACAACATGTCATTCAACACCGAGAAATTTCAGCTCTTGAGATATGGTAGAAAAGAAGAACTTAAACAGACTGCATATTATGCTCCAGATAGACAGGAAATTCAGAGAAGCATGAAAGTGATTGATCTCGGGATAATAATGACAGATGATGCGAAATTCGAAACACAAAATCAGATAGCGATAAATAAAGCAAAAAGAGTCGCCGGACAGGTTCTAAGAACGTTCAAGAGAAGGGACAGGACAGTAATGATTCCCCTGCTAAAAACACTGATTATACCAAAACTTGAATACTGCTCAGTTTTGATGTCCCCATATAAAAAGGAAGAAACTAATAAACTAGAAGAAATGCAAAGGCATTTCACAGCCAAGATTGATGGCTGCAAAGAACTCAACTACTGGGAAAGACCACGTAAACTAAATCTGTACTCACTAGAAAGAAGAAGAGAGAGGTACATCATAATCTACATATGGAAAATGATTGAAAAACTGGTACCAAACCTAAAACTAAACCCAATTACCATTCAAACAACACTGGCAGAATGTGTGTTCCCAAATTAAAAGCACGACAAGGGACCTCCTCAACCCTGAAGGAAAATAGCTTGGTTGTCAGGGGACCAAGACTTTTCAACCAGCTTCCTAAGGACCTCAGAAACGTAATGGGGGTCAAAGTTGAAGTCTTCAAGAGAAGACAGGATGCCTGGCTCAGGACAGTACCAGATGAGCCGGGCGTGCCTGGCTATGTACGGTGGAGAGCGCAAGAAAGCAACTCGCTCCTCCACCAGGCCAGACCTAGAGGCAGGGCCACCAGCTTGACCTCCGTGTGAAGAGAGACCAACACACGAAACAACATAAGGTTCATAAGGTAAGGTAATGTTTTAATATATAATATAATATATAAATAATATATAATATATAAATATATAAATATAAATAATATATAAATATAGTTGCTTATAATTAATAAGGATTATAATTAATTAATTAACATAATTAATAAAAGGAAATTTAAAAATTTTGTACTAGCAACCCTAACTCTTTTTCAGATTTCAATTTGATAAGTAATGATAACAGCGTAATGTCACATCAAAAGTATAAATCTGCTGTTTTTGAATATTTTTCACTCACTGCTGATGGAAAATATTACGTATTACGGATGTTTATAATAATACAAAAACATCTTATTAATTTGCTAAACCAATAATAATCTTATTTTGTTTAAGCTTCAATCAGTTTGTATTTTAGGATTTATTGTAATTTTTGAATAAAGAGAAAAAAGCCATTAAGGCATAGTTACAGCCACTAAGTAACTGATGAGTCATGTGGTGGTGACAAAATGCCTTGTTTATGAATCTCCATTGGCCTAATAAAGCTAATCATAATCAATTTGGCCTTAACATTCCATCAGAGTCGGAGTCGTAATTATACTTGTAAGTCAGATTTCTGGAGTCGGAATGTTAAAAATTTTGGAGTCGGAGTTGGAGTCAGCAAATTTTATCACCGACTCCACAGCCCTGGTTACTACTCCCACTTATGTTAGTTTTAGGGTTGGGTTAGGTTAGGTAAGGTTAGGTTAGGTCAATTAATACCAATACACATTTTTCTAGTAATATTTGATGTGTTTTGCTTAGATTTTGACCTCCATTTCCCTTGAAAATGAGCCAAACTTCAAAGTACTATAACTTTGTTGGATCTCATTTCCGAGGGAAATGGAGGTCAGATTTGAACAAATCAAGGTAATGGTTCAGAATACGGGTGCCACTTAATTAAGCAAAATTTCGAAAAATACCATAGAGACAAAGTTGTTTCTCTCATCATTCATTCACTTCAGTTTGAAAATGGCTTTGGTCTGCGACAGATGTGCGGTGACGCTAGTAGAGCTCGCATGGTGTTCTCCCTTTAAATGTAGCTAGTGTGTCCAATTTGTATAATTTAGGTCTCAGGGGTATGGGGGCAGAGCCCCCTAAAGATCACATATCACAAATTGATCAGTATAGGGTTTTATATTTTTTAGGTTAGTTAGGTTAGATTTTCTATGAAACCTAGGTTTTTCTCATGGTTTTTGATATGTTCCATGACACGTATTTTTTCCTCCAAAACATGCTACAACCATTGGTTTCCTGTTGTTTAGGATAAATCTGACAATCACTATTACAGTAAATTATTGCTTGTGCTGTGTTCCCCCACCCAAAACCCCCAGTTCCCACGATGGTCCCCCCAGATTGTAGGAGGGGTTGGGGGGGGTGAAATAACTTCAAGCAATAATTTACTGTAATGGCGATGGTCACATTCATCCTAAACAACAGGAAACCAATAGTTTTAGCATGTTTTGATGGAAAAAACACAAAAATTGGGTGGTGCCCCTATTCTGAACCGTTACCCAAATCACATCAAATACTACTAGAAAAATGTATTTTGGTGTGTAAAATGACTGAACGTGTCTATATACAAAATTACAAATATTTACCTCAAATTTAGCTATACTTAAACAAAATCAAACTTAACTGTACTTACAGAACTCCAAACTAAAATGCTGAAGATGTACAAAATTCCAATGACAGATATTACAATCAATGTAATCTTATTTCGTAAAATCCTCATTATTTTTGCCATTAAATACATAGCTGATGGTTGACAAGGCTGAGTAACTGACTTATTGTGACAGCTTAAATATCACATACTACTAGCCATGTGAATAATAACTGAGGCCTATGGCAGTACATTACTGATTAGATCAGGCCTAGTTAGGCCAGTCTATTGCTAGGGAAGGCAGAGATTTTAAATAAAAGAACAAAGGTAGTCTTCTATGAGCAATATAGAATCTGGAAAAAAAAAAAAAAAAAAGACCTTTGAAATGATGGAAAGGAAAAGGATCACCATCTTCAAAATTAACTGGTTCAGCTACAAGACTAAAAAGCCAACTTAATTGACTCAAATAGAAATAAATTTTAAAAATGTATCCTACCAATTGAAGCTGGGACCTACAGCAAGCTGAATTTTTACAAAAGGTTTAGCATATACAAGGGTTGATCAGAATTATGAAAGCCCTTACAGTTTGATGCTGTAGTTTCCAAAATCATTACTAGTATCATATAGACCTTATTTCATTACTTATTAAATCAATATATGGATGCATATATTTCTTGCTAGGAATGCAGGTCATGGCATTTACAGCATATTAACCATTTTTAGCATACCCTCCATACCAGTTTGCAAAATTTAGAAAAAACCTACTACTTTCTCTAGGCATAAGTATTTTTTAAGGTGCAGTAGGCCCTACAGTATATTTGTTAAAAAAAAAAAAAAAAATAAAAAAAAAATAATTCCAAGTGCAAATTTTCAAAATTAAAAAAAAAAATATTGCAAATTATTAAATATTCCAGATTTTAGATACACTTTCTAATAATAAGCTTACAAGCTTATTAGGCCTAAATAAATTTTGTGAAATGTTTGCCAAACTATGCAATGTAAAATTTTCAAGGTTATCATAGGTCTAGAACACTAAGCCGAGAAGTTTGACAGAAATATACCACATCTAGTGCGTCACTTTTCAAGCTAAAATAAGGCCTATTAGTTTCATATTTGGTGGCCACTTTTTAAATTAATAATAGGCTACTATTAGATGCATCATTTTTCCCAGTTTTCTCTTGGAATTCCTTCACTTTTCTTTCAGAATCTGCGTGTCACTCCTGCCAAACTTCCCACACTGGGCTATGGTTTAGTCATATTTTTTAACTAGGTTTAATTCATTAGCTAGGTTTTAGGGCTTACAGCTGGTAGCCTAAGCTCAAAAGCAACTTTTTGGCTTGAATTTAGGGCTTATCATAACTAATAAAACCTAGTTGGCCAGACTGTTTAGTATTTAGGCTACGGTAAGGCTTGTGTTTTTAAAATAACTATAGTCCCAAGTACAACTTTTTTGGAGCATTTAAAAAGTTTCGACAAAATATACAAGAACATTAACCCTATCAGTGCGGAAATGGTCATAAGGGATAAAAGATGTCTTTTGCAAGGACATCATTCATAGATGCTTCGTTTAAACAAAAATAAAATAAAAACTATGATGATATGCCATACTGCAGTTTTTTTTATAATAATAATAATAGTTTATGTATTAATTCATGCAGCTTTGCTACATTTTCTTCTTGGCAAAGATCTCCATAAATGTATGTCTTTAACTAGAAAATTATATTATCCGACACTTTATAGAGTTTTCATGGAGTTTCGTAATACAGATATCGAAGTTAGAGGACTCTGGTATGTCTTTTGTCCCTTTATGTTTTCTTTGAACAAGCCTGTGACCTTAGTCTATAAGATTTAATACCTATTTGTAGGTCTTAACCTAATTTAGTGAAACTTTCAGGAGGCACATAGGGAGGCAAGAGCATCCCAATAACTTAGAGCTGCACATAATTTGTAGTAGTTACTAGATCTCTCCATGTATGTACTGTTATCTCTAGTAGTTTTCTCATTTTATACAGGGTGTTCCTAAAGTCGCGCAATCTAATATATACGTATATATTTTGTTGTGTAACTTTAGAAATACCCTGTATAACTCCCATTCAAAAAAAAATAGAAACAGAACCACCAATCGAGCCTTTGGTCTCGTGCGACCAGCATCGTTTATTTGCTGGAAATGAGTTTCTGGACCGTTATCTTCGCTGTTATTATAGTTAAGAGAGTATATAATATCTATTTTGATTGTGTTACTTTGTTTGGTTGGAAAACAGGGCCCAGGCTTTTGTCTTGGGTAGGCATACAGCATAAGTTAAATGTGAGGTAGCCTACTTCTTTAAACTTTGCTAGTGATATTATCACAGCCTGGGATCCTAGGCCTTTAACATTAGGTTATGGTAAAGTAGGGTTAGGACTAACTAGTCGATTTTAATACTAAATATTAACACACATTTTTTTCAAGTGATGGCGGGGTAAAATCTAAGATTGAGGGGTTTACTTGTGTAAATATATTCAGGGCCTAGGCTTAGGTCTTCAAATAAAAGTAGACGTTGTAGACCTAGGCCCTATACACTTATTCTTATACGATAGGCTACATAATACGGTCGACAGTCCGGTCTACTGTGTTTGTTTTAAATTTATTACATTTGTTTTAGCATGAGCCAAGAAGCTTAGGCCTAAGATATAAAGTCCAACATTAAGTCAGACTGAGAAATTTGGTAGGATTTTAGCAGAGCCAACTTTACCATGTAACTTTTCAAGCTAAAACATTAACTTAAGCCTAACTTTTGCTTAATAGGAATTAGGTTGGTTGGTAAATATTTACTATTACACCTGTCTCTGGTAGAAAGTTTTCAATGTGCTCAATTAAAAAATGATACTCATTTCCATCACAAATGATTTGTTAGAGTTATTGAAGCTTAAAGCTTTTAAAAAGTTCTTTTTACCCTTTTTTTCAAAAACTATAGGAAAAACAAATTTCAGTCTTCAAAATTGGCTGAACCTAAAATAACCTAAGCAAACCTAACCCCTACCATTATCCAAAATTATAAAAAATAAAAAATTCAGCATATTGAAAACCAGCTTTTAAAACTTTCTACCAGAGACCGGTGTAATAGTAAAGAAATACCGGTTGGTCTGCAAGAAGTTTGGTCAAATAACCATTTAAGCTCTACACCTTTAAATAAATAGGCTTCACCTATGAGTGGGAGGCAAGAAGGGGCAAATTGTAAACAAACTATCAAGGCTTGATAAATCATAAATTACTTATTAATCACCATTTTGTTTAATCCTTTGAGGCCTGATAGTTCCTCCTGGGACTGAGTAAAATATTTAAAATATTGAACCCACAAGGTGGTACAAAGCAGTCTCTCTGTTCACCTTCTATCACCCCCAATCTTTGAACACCCCCCCCCCCCCCCCATACATTCACAAGGCCCTGAATGGATTACAAAATACAACTTGTGCAAGAAGTATGTGCCCAATATATTAGTTTTGTCCACTGTGTGTGTAAATTAAATGAGTATCGTACTTAGATGGGTTAATATGTTTTAAATGACTGGGCTGGACCTGTAAATCAAAATAACTTTTTATGAGGAAGTTTGTCACTTTATTCAAATTTGTCACTCGTTTTCTGTGCAAATGCATATTAATGGTGAAAATTATGATACTAATAATATATATATAAATACAGTATTCCCTCGAATATCGTGGGGGTTACGTTCCAGAACCCCCCGCGATAGGTGAAAATCCACGAAGTAGAAACGATATGTTTATTACGTATTTTATGCCTTTATAAACCTTCCCTGCACTCTTATAAACCTTTCCCACGCTCTTATAAACACTTTCTACACTCGGAGTATGAAAGAGACTAACAGTATTTTAAAAAGAAAACATTTGTATATACAGTATTTTTTAATAATTTTACCAACATTAAAATTTTGTATGGGTACTCACCAGCGAAGATACTAAAACTTGAATGATGACGATGAATTAGCTGTGCAGTACTGAATGATGAAGGTGATGACGATGATGAGATGAATGTACTGCACAGCAAAGAAGAGCATTACATCTCTTCTAAAGGCGCCGCTTCAGCGGGCGCTTCATCAGGTGGTGCGGTATCTTCGTCGTTGGCGTTGTCCGTAACTTCGGTTTCCGCTGAAGGCGTAGGCGCGTCTTCTTTCTTTTTGCGGGTGAGGAACATAATGTACCGAATCGTAGATTCATTGAGATTGTAATGACGGCCTAAAGCCACGTAGCTTTTTCCTTCCTTTAACATGTCTAGGAGTCTAACCTTCTCTGAGATAGTAAGCATCTTCCTCTGGCGCTTGGGTTCATTGCCAGAACTCTTAGAAGGCACAGAACGTTTGGGCGACATCTTAAGGGGTTGACACAAAATCACTATTAAACACAAAATGCACAGAAACACAACACCGAAGAGTTAGACTACGCGAAGTGAATAACACGTGGAAGCGAACTGAGCAAGGCGAGATGCTGAATGCTTCGGTAGGCTGCAGATCGAGATGCGACGAACGCTAAGCCAATCAGCGCCCAGGATACTGAACAGCGTGCTCTGATTGGTCGCGTCTCATCCATCGGCCAATGGTGTGCCGTGTACGGTATCATATAGGCAAAGTAGCTCAAGCAGCACAAGCTTCGCTGGTTTTCCTATCTCGCGGTTCTTTGTCAACTCAATTAGAGTACGTATTTTATTTCGGCTAGAAAAAACTGCGATGTACCGAGTCCGCGAAATGTGAACCGCGATATGGCGAGGGAATACTGTACACTTATTTTTGGTCCAATGAGTATAATTTTGGGCTATTTTTTCACTACATGGTAAACATGGTAAAAATTTTATAGTGAGCACACTAGGGGCCCTTTGGCCCATCTGGGTGGCTCCACTGTTAATATAAACAAACCATAAATACAGTTCCATGCAAAATTAAAATCCAATTGATCTCTGCAAACTGCAGATTGTCACACATCTACTAGCTGTACATTAACTTTGAATCTCGTGGATCATTCATCAATACCACTACTATACTAATTGTAGACATCATATGGTTATCTCATCACAAGAAGATTTACATGGATCTATATAGCTATAACTTGAATAATATAATACAAGCTCTACAATTAAGATAAAAGGAGTAGGTGGGACTGTAAAGACTGTATAGAGTATTTGAATGTACACCCATTCAGGGTCTCCCATTTAAAGGTGTCTATGAGGCAAGTGAACATACGGTATGAGTCTTTCATACATACAGTGCTATGGGGGCATTCCAGGAGAGATCACCCAATGCATGTCACCACTCCGACTCAGATTTTGATGAAAATTGACATATGGGGTTGTTCTGGGTACTGATTTCACTGGTCAAAATAAAAAAGTTCTATGACCCATAGTTTTTGAGATATAGGCCCCCAAAATCTTGGGGACCCACTTTACCACCTAACTTTAATGGGCAATAACTCCGAAACGAGATCTATTAAATGATACCACATTCAAATGTGTAGAACAATAATGAAAATTTCCCCTTTTTTTTTTAATTTTTATTTTAAATTTTTAATTTTGACCCCCACCCTCCCTAGGAAGTGAAATCCAAAAAAAAATTTTCATTTATTAAACTTCCATTAATTATTAAAAGTTACGAACAATATTTTAAAAATTATTGAAAAAATATGTACATTGTGAAATTTTGACATTTTTATGCCTGCAGACTAAAATAGAGAACTACAAATGTTATATTCACATGGATGAAAATAAACAGCAAAAATACAAATTGAACACATATATTACATCAAGTTGATTCATAATTACATGAGTTTTTTCAACTCATTTTCTGGGAAAACATATTGAATATGCATTGTTCCTGGCTTTAAAGTTGGTGCGCTTAATAAACCTAAAATTTTATCTCTTGATATGTGGCATGTATCTCTAATTTGTGGAAAGTAATAGTTGTTGTTGTTGTTGTTTAGCCGATCAGCCCACCCTGATCGAGCAAGCTGGCGGCACGCAGGTAACCGATCGCCCTCTCTGGAGTGGACCAGAGGTTCAGCGCACTCGTGATGTTCTGTTGTGTTCGTTGTTGTGCTAGAGCGGTACAGTCTGTCATAATGTGTTCAATTGTTTGTGGTGTGTCTTGGCACAGGTGGCAGGTGTCGTCTATGGAGTTGTCTAGTCTGTGTTTATATGTCCGTAAGTTGGGGTGATGTCCACATCGGAATCGTGCTAAGTTAACTCGATCCGATCTGCTCAGGCTGATCTCTGACCTGTTAATGGGCGGCGGCTTCGCACCTAGGACCGCATTTGGACCGAGTCGTGTCAGTGCTTTGTGGGTTAGGTGTGTGTGTATGTGTTTTCTGTACTGTGTGATGTCTGTGGGGCGTGGTATGGAATGGAGTATTTGGTTATAATGTGTGTCTGGTGTTACCTTAATGGTGCGAGGTGTTGGTGCATGATTGTACATGTAGTGGCAAGGGTGTTGTGGGTTAGTTGTCGCTGCTGCCATGAATTGCGTTCCCCTCATGTCTAAATGTTCCCTAACTTTTAGTATTTTTGTTTCTGTGTGCAGGTGTTCTATTGGTGTTGTTTGAGTGCATCCTGTAATGATACGAAGTGCGTTGTTTTGTATTGTTTGTAAGGTGTTTATGTGTGTGTTTGAGATAATGGGTGCCCAGCATGGGCTAGCATAGTCCATAACTGAGCGAATATATTGTTTGTAGATGAGTGATGTTGTTTCCTGCTGGTGTCCAAAGTTTGTGCCTGTTAGTACCCTAAGCGTGTTAAGTCTTGACGTACATTTGTTTTTAATGTCCTGAATGTGGTTTGCAAAAGATAATGATGTGTTGTATGTGACACCTAGTATTTTGGTTCTGTGAGTGTGTGGAATGTTGATGTTGTTTAGTGTAAGTTGTGGAATTACCTGGTGTTCTTTTGTGTTGCTTGTAAGCAAGGTGATGGTTGATTTTGTGGGCGCTACTTTGAGTCTATTGTGTGTGAGCCAGTCTTGTATACTGTTTATGTATGTTTGTAGGTTATTTGTAGTGGTGTCGATGTTGTGGGTGGATGTTAGAGTGATATTTGCATATGATGATAAGGTAAGCTTGTTATCTATGGGTTGGAATGTCATGCATGTATAAGTTGAAGAGTGTTGGTGAGAGAACAGAGCCTTGAGGGACCCCATTCGGAAAAAGCTTGTTTTTGGATGACTTGCCATTAAATGTGACATGTGAGTATCTTCCTGAGAGATAGTTGCTCAGCCACCTTTTGGTGTTATTGTGCATGTTTGTGTTGAGTATTTTGTTTATGAGAGGGAAGCGTGGGATAGCATCAATGCTTTACTAATGTCTATTGTTGCTAATAGTGTACGTTGAGCTGGTCTTCTAGAGTTGATGCCATCCATGATGTGCTGCGTGAGGTTAGTGAGTAATGTCGTGGTTGAGTGGTGAGGTCTGAATCCATGTTGAGTAGGCGATAGTGGTATGTGTGGGTTGGTGATTTGTAAGATTAGTCTTTCTGTTACTTTGGAAGGTGTGCATAGTAAAGTAATGGGTCTATAGGAAGCTGGTTCTGTTGGATTTTTGTTTGGTTTGAGTAGTGTAATAATTTTACCTTGTTTCCATATGTCAGGAATAATACAGTGTTGGTATGAATATGTGCTGATATTTGTGAGAGCTAGTATTCCTTGTGGGCCCAAGTGTTTAAGGTGTATGTTAGATATGTTGTCTGGTCCAGTAGCCTTTGAATTTTTAATGTTTTTGATGATCTTGGTGGTCTGGTCTGTATTGAAGGGTGTAATGGTCGTGTTGAATGTTTTGTTTTGTTTGTGTACGAATTCCTCATTATAGGAATGTACAAATCCCAACCATTTCTGATCATTGTAAGTACAAATTATGTACTCTCCTATTTTTGGATTAACTTCAGCATTATCTTCACCCAGAAAAGCTTTGCTTATAATCCTCACCTCACCAACTTCATCAGAAGATAATTCAAATGTTTTTTTGTTATTTGCATTAATAGGTACAAATATGTGGAATTTTTGTGTTCCTGTTAGCCGCATACTTTTTTCATATCTGTCACTTAAAAGTTTTTACATAGCTTCAATTTCTTCAGAATTTATTAAAAAAAAATTTGTGCTGTCACTTATATTGTTTGAACAAAATTCAAACATGTCTTCTGGTGGTAATATTTGATTTGCGAATGTTCTCTGCATACGGTACTCGCTCTGGCTACAGATCTTTTCACTGTCCCCCCAATCCCATCACAAGCGCTCTTACCATGGCTTGTGGCAAAGAAATGCCACTCACATTCCAGCCCAAAATCTTCTTCATGTTTACAAATGTTAACAAAGTTGAAACAAATTTTTATATTGTCCTGCACATCTGTCAGTAAAATAATGTAATTTTTTGATATGAAGGTGGGATTTTCTAATAATA
The DNA here is from genome assembly GCA_023014485.1 of Bathynomus jamesi. Taxonomy (NCBI): domain Eukaryota; kingdom Metazoa; phylum Arthropoda; class Malacostraca; order Isopoda; family Cirolanidae; genus Bathynomus; species Bathynomus jamesi. The sequence goes on from JAJOZX010003686.1 coordinate 210,743, forward strand.
GGTATGAGTGTACATATTTAAAAAAGTGTAAACCATTGTAGTGTTATGTTTTGTATTTGGAGATAAAAAACAATAACTTGAATGTTTTGTAAATTACTTTCTGGTTCCTTATAACACAAAGGGATGCACTGTGCATTGGGTATTTTCCCAATGAAAACCTTGGGCTGCATCCTGTACTACAAATGAGTAGTTTTCTGAAAAGTCACCAAGAACTACAGCTGTATGGCTATTTAAATTATTCTTCAAGTTTTTTAGAAATGCACTCTGATTCTTTGCTATAAAGTGATGACATGTCAATTTGACAATTTTTGTGCTTAATGAATTTATAAAATCATCTACAGATTGTTTTTTCAACCATATTGCATCGATCTGTAGTAACCCATTGTTTATATTTTATTTCCTCACATTCAGGATCGTTAACACTTGGAAAAGTGAGCAAAAAATTCTTAATAACTTATTCTTTTGGACAGAGATTACATATTTGCATCATGCAATTCCTGTTGTTATCACACACTGCTTTTTCCATAAGAGTTGTGTATTCCAACCCTTTGACACCCAAAGCTGAGATTTGTATTTTGGCATTCTGGTGGTATGTACATACACACACAATGGGTACCAGCAGCTCCAGCTAAAACAATGTCTGGGGCAAAGGCTGGCAAAACTAGAGAAGCCAATTTGGGGACTATCTGGATTATTTTTATAGAGACTAAAAGCTTCTTTCAGATTCATTAACACCAGTCTTTTCTGCACAGATTCTTTATACCCACTTTCATTTCTGATACTCAGGCAGTCTTTTGTACCTGGGCACAAACAACTAATTTCATCTGATTCAAAAAATTTCTGAACAGAATCTTTAGTACCTTTAGTTATTACTTTTCCTTTTGACATGGGTTCAATTTCAGGAATAATTCCAAGTCTTTGTTTTATATTTCTGCTTTTCTTAACTAAATATTCAGTTGTCTGAAATAGATTTATAGTTTTTTATATGGTAAATGGAGATAATGTCAATATTTTGAGTTTCCTTTCATAACTGTCAGTAGAATGGAAAGCTTCAACCAGTTCATTCATGAGATGAATCATTGACCTGAAACAAATTCATGAATGTATAATAGCTATAAACAAAACATTACATGTGCATATTAAATTTTTTGAAACAAATTCATGAATGTATAATAGCTATAAACAAAACATTACATGTGCATATTAAATTTTTTGGATTATAATATTGATTTCAAGTGTAACAAAATGAGCATTCTTTGAGATAATCAAATTAAGCCAAAAATTATTTTGTGACCAAATGAATTCCAAATGATTTAATGGGCCCATTGATCTCCAATCTTTAGGGAGTTGTGCTTCTAGTTTCTACTATCAAAGGTGAATACCTACATTTTGTTTTTATGCTTCAGTTTTAGTTTAGGTATATTCCTACTTAATAATAGCGTATCATTTTAAAATTCATACCTTTGAGTTCATGATCCAACTTTGTAGCTTTTGATGGGCTTGGGATCTCAATTTCTAAACTTGTTTGTAGCTTTTGTTTTAAAGAATGATGTGCTTTTTCTATTGTTTGAATAGCTTTTGCTTCTTTTCTTGAGGAACCCAAACCATCTGAAATTCTTGAGTTAATAAATATTTGACTCCATTTGATATATATGGACAGTAATAATTAATGTCAACATATTAATTTCATATATTTAATGTCAACATATTAATTTCATTAAGTTTTTCAGCAACTGCTGAAAAACTGTCTTGAAAGTAAATGCATTATAAATAAATAATATAAATAAAAAAATTATAAATATAAAAAGTACCTATCATTAAATACTTACACTTCTTCACTGGAGTCACAGCAAGACTTTCTAGAACTTGAGAAACCTCCTCTTTGGCATTACTTGATATACTTGGATCATCATCATTTTCTGAAATAACATTCTCAGAAGACTGATTGTGATCAGACTCTTCACTTTGTGATGTTGATAGCAACTCTGGTCTCTGGGTCAATAATTTTCTACAGTTGCTACATAGTACAGTATTCATTTGTAGTTTCCATTTACAGTGATCATAAAGTGATTGGCTGATGGTTCTTATATCCTTGTGTATCTTTTTCTTATGTTTTTGTAAAGGATCATCACAGTACCGTATCTAACCATTTTTCATTACTAAAAATACACAATTGTAAATCTCAAAAATAAGGTGATTTGACTCAAAATAAGCACATCTATAATAAAAATAAGCATAATTAATAAACATTTGAGAGAGAGAGTGCGTGAATATGAGTTATACATAGAATGTAAATGTATCCTTTGTAGTTCTCTATTTTAGTCTGCGTAAAAATGTCAAAATTTCAATGTACATATTTTTTCAATAATTTTTAAAATATCTTGCAACTTGATACCCACATTTTTTATTGTTTATCTTTTAACAATTAATGGAAGTTTACTAAATGAAAAAAAAATTTTTGGATTTCACTGTCTAGGGTGGGTGGGGGTCAAAAATAAAAATTAAAGGGGGGGGGGGGGGGGGAAATTTTTCATTATTGTTCTACACATTTGAATGTGGTATCATTTAATAGATCTCTTCATGCTGATTCTAAAAATGTATAGTTTTATAGGTCTACAAGATGATGTTTGGGAGTTATTGCCCATTAAACTTATGGGCCCCCACTTTACCACCTATCTCAAAAACTATGGGTCAGAGAACTTTTTTATTTTGACCAATGAAATCGGTACCCAGAAGAACCCCATATGTCAATTTTCATCAAAATCCGAATCACAGTACATGTCAGGTGTACCGTACCATAGCCATCCTACATGAATCATAGCGTAACTGTTGAGAGGAATGCTTTGTGAAGTGGATGCAGTGAAATGAAGAGTGGAATCTATCAGCATAGGAGTGGGTAGGACAGGAAGTGAGACTTAATAGATCATTGAAAAATAAAAGAAAAAGAGTGGGTGACAGGTCAGAACTCTGAGGAATGCCACTATTAATAGCTTTAGAAGAACAGTGGCCATCTACAACAACTACAGCTATAGATTGGCCAGAAAGGAAATTAGGGATGAAGGCTCAGATAGGATAGAAACTGAAAGAGAGCAGTTTGGAGATTTGTGCCAGACACACTCAAAAGCTTTTGATATGTCTAATGCAGTAGAAAAGGTTTCACTGAAAAGAGGATGACCAAGGGTCAGAGGTATGCAAGAAGATTGCCAGTGGAGCATCCCTTGCAGAATCGATACTGATGATCTGAAAGCAGATTGCGAGAAGAGGTGTTTAAGAATCTTCCTGTTAAGGATAGATTCAAAAACTTTTGAAAGACAAGAAATCAAGGCAGTTGGATGGGTAGTTGGAGGGTTGAGAGTGGTCACCCTTCTTTGGGACAGGATGAATGAAAATGAACTTCTAGCAGGAAGTAAAAGTACCAAATGAAAGACAAAGATGAAAGTTTGCTTAGGCAGGGTGTCAGCACAGAAGCACAGTTCATGAGAACAACAGGAGGAGGAACACCATGAGGACTGTATGCTTTCTTACAGTTAATCCCAGATAGGGCAGAAAGGACATCTTTGGAAGAGATTCTAATTTCAGACTCATAAAGTCAGAGGGAGGAGGAGATGGAGGAACAGCACTGGAATTATCCATGGTTGGGTTGGAGGCGAAAGTTAGTGAATAGTTCAGCTTTGTCAGAAGAAGAGAGAGCAACTGAGTCATTAGAATGAAAAAGAGGAGGGAAATAAAGTTGTTGGGGAGGTTCTTAGCTAGATGCCAGGAAGAGTGAGAAGAATTAGAATGGGATAGGTCTTCACATTTGTCAGGTGTAGTGATGCGAGATGAGAATACACTTAAACTCAGTTAATTTACACTGTTATTTCATACTTTGGGTTAATTCAGGCATTTCTTTGACCCTTTGAAATATCTGAGGAATTTCAAACTTTTTGGTACCAATGTACAAATAATCTGATAGTTGTGCGAATTGTACTCACATGGCCCATGGTGGCCTTCATGTTGTCACATGCAGTCTTTGTGTGTGGGCCTACTGAGGTTGCCAATTAGTATTTTTTCTCCTACTAGGTAAGAATTTCTAAATGGAATATATTTTAGCAATCAGGCAGGAGTGTACTAGGAAAGTATCAAATATTCTAAGATCATGCTAGAAAAGGGGTAAATTTTTTATATAAAAAAAGATTTTATCCAAAATCACTGAAAATTGCAAGGAATGTGATGTTTAGTGTTTGTGCCTGGAATCTGAAATTTAATTTGTGGCTATTTGGAACCAGATAGTTACACCACTACAAAGTGTCGTAAGACCAATAACTAGACTAAGCACTAATAATATACATACTGTACAGTATCACAGTAATAAAACTGTACAGTATTATTACTAATATGAAGAAATAGTTTAAAAACTTTGCACTTAATTTATACAGTACAATTTAGTTACTGGACAGTAGATTTAAGAAATACACCACACATTTGTATAAAATGTTAAAATACCCAACAAATTTGTATACGATACTTCAATACTTCATACTAGGGATGTACCGATATCACTTTTTAGCCGATAACCGATACCGATATTTAAAAACAGTATCGGCCGATACTGATATCCAGCTAGGGTTTATTAGTTTGTCATATTTTTGTAACATATTCATAATTTATTTTCTGTGTTGAAAATTTGGCAACACAGCAATAATTCTTTTCATTAAAGATGGCAATACTGCATTAAATGTCAGTTTTGTTTGTTATACAATTGGACTGCAGGCCTAGGTTGGGCTTATTAAATGTGTTTTTAACCAGCTAGCTAGGTTAATATTGTGAGCTATGACTACAAGAGTTTTTTTTGGTTTTCTAGGCTTTATAACTATTTCTCAAAGGATTTACATTTGTAAACATTGCTAGTACTGCTAGAAATCAGCCCTCCCCTGAACATAGGGTACAGAGCAGCTATTTTTACATGAGAACTTAATCCTTGTGAAAAAATAACGAGTTATGTGAAGTAATAAAACAATAAAATATTGGAAATTTCATCCTCTAAATAGTCTTTGATTCATAATTTTGGAAAAATTGTGCTTTTGAAATATCAGCCAATATTTTTAAAAATCTACTGATATGGATAAAAATCTACCAATATCACTGATACCAATATATCAGTACATCCCTACTTTGTACAAAAGTTTGAAATATCCAACTAGTTTTGTACTGTCCAGTTAATTCATACCTTCTGGATTATTTGACAAGGGTAGAGCCCTGAAAGTGTTGAATTAACTGGATTAGAGTGTATTCTCTGATAGATTATTCTTGAGAAAATTGAGAATTTTACAAAATAATATAATGAAAATATGTTGCAAAGCAGCAAATGTTTACAACTAACATTCCACATAAAATACTATTTACGTATCTGGCAGCCATTGTTTTGTTTACTTTAAGGATATTGGATGAGAACCTCAAAAAAAATAAAAAATTCTTTCATTAAGGATACCCATATATGTGAAATACAACCTTATGGAAGTTTGCATACCAAAAAATCAAATCAACTGGGTGCTCAGTTTTCAATTAAATTATATATTATATTTATTTTTATTGCGGTTGTTTAACCTCCTCCACAATATCTAAGGTCATATGATGGAGGGGACCTACAGCTTTACGTGGGATCTGAACCACGGGTCACTACATAATCTAGGTGCGGAGGATAGTCTCCCATCCAACTACTACCCAGACCCAATGTCACTTAACTTCGATATATATATATTACATAATACATATGCAATGCATAATATTTTATTAATAATATAATTGTATACTACCTTCCACTACCAGAATAATCACCAATAATATAAAAAATCCATTATCTAAAAAATCAATACATCATTGCATTACAAATATATGAAAGTGGGTCATATAACCAATGTTTAAGGCTTTAAATCCAAAAATCAGTGAATGTTTGCATTACCAATAATAGGTAGTAGCGCACAGATGCCATATATATATATATTTATTATACTATAAAGTAGGTAAAATTTTCTGAATGGTAGTAAAACTGAAATTTACATTTCTTTTTTTTAATGTTTTCTAATGCTTTTGCATTTTTTTAAGCCTTTTGCAACTACAATATTTTGCATTAGGAAATAAGAAGTTGGAAACTAATTTTCTTGTGCTTCAGTAGTGTACCGGTATTTGAATAGTCAGTATAATACCATACATGTAATCATTACTGCTATGCTTCTCACCACTTTACAAATAAAAATTAAATTAAATTTTTTTATTTGTTTTGGGAGAAAATTCTTGAAATTTCACTTACACAGGAATATTCTCCAAAAGATTGTTCCTGAGAATTTTACATCACTTGTTGGGTGAATGAATTTTTGGTGAGTTGAAGAATAGCTTCTGCATACTTCCAGGCAGAAATATAAAACTAGTGAGAGTCAGGAGTTGGATGGTGATGGTACTGTCTGAAAGCCTCCTCTCTGTTGTGGATGGCATTAGAGCGAGTAGTTTTTTTTTTTTGCATTAGTAGTAGGAATAGAATATGGAATGTATACTTCCATGCCTGAGAGAATCGCCTCTGTAATGCACTCAGCACATTCAGAAGGGACCTGGCTGCAGAAGTAGCAATCATTCCATGAGAAATCAAGAGAAATATTGTACTGACTGAGGGCCTCCCAATCAGTGGCACCATAGGTGCTTCCTCTTGGGAGGATCCAAAGACTGAATTGGAGCAATAGAACAGGAACCAGATATAAGATTGTAGCCTTAGAAGCCCAGTGGAGAAAAAGAAGGATGAGAGATTAGAAATGAGATAAATCCTGAATGTTGGACCTATCTCGAAGGTAATTGGGGATATGAGTAGGATGCTGTAGAATCTGCTCTAGGTCATTCAGGATAGAAAAGTTATAAGCTAGTTCACCAGGGATGTTAATAAAATGGGAGGAAAGCCAAAGGTGATAGTGAACATTGAAATCTCCTAAAATGGAGATTTCAGCAAAAGGAGTGAGATAAAATGTATTTAAATTTGGAAATGAGGTAGTCAAAGAATTTTGGATAGTCAGTAGAATTGGGAGAAAAGCAGACAGCGCAGATGTATTTAGTAGTGATGTACTGATTCCTAGGGATGTACCGATACCGATAATTAAAACAGTATCGGCTGATAACCGATACCGATATCCAGCTAGGGTTTATTAGTTTGTCATATTTTTGTAACATATTCATAATTTATTTTCTGTTTTGAAAATTTGGCAACAAAGCAATAATCCTTTTCATTAAAGATGGCAACACTGTATTAGATGTCATAGTTTTGTTTGCTATACAATTGGACTGCAGGCCTATGTTGGGCTTATTAAATGTGTTTTTAACCAGCTAGCTGGGTTAATATTGTGAGCTATGACTACAAGATAGTTTTTTGGTTTCCTACGCTTTATACCTATTTCTCAAAGGATTTACACTTGTTTGATTGGCTGGTTGAAAAGAAAATCAGGTAGGGTACAACTTGTGTGCTACATTTCTTAGGATAATAAGTGATAAAACAATAAAATATTGGAAATTTCATCCTCTAAATAGTCTTTTATTCATAATTTGGAATATCGGCCAATACCGATACCAATAAAAACTTACCGATGTTGATTCTTTGCCTATATTTAAAGAAATCAATTCCCTTCATAAATTTTACTAATCTAATGTAAAAACTTTCAATTTTCATATTTTTACATTTGAAATTTGTTTAAATGCTTTTCCTTAGCTCACTCCACAATATACAGCACCAGAATTTGTTACTCATATACTGTAGCTAAAATGATGTTAAAAAGATTTATTACTCACTAAAATGATAAAATATTTTATTTTAGTTCCATGAATTGAATACCAATATTTAAAGTAATTGGTTTTCCTTATGCTGAAGGTATTTTCTTTCTTCAACAATATAACAACAACAAAAAATTTTCATTAAAATTAAATCCTTGGTGGCCAATTTGAATAAAAAAATTGGTTATAAAATTTGGGTTTATAAAATTATTAAAATACATAAAATAAAGTAAACATAATAAGATGGTTTAATATATAAATTATAAAGAACTACTTGATGTAGAACTATTATTAATATAGAGTAGGAGATTACATTTGTTTATAATATTTAGAGATTAGCTAGTTAGAGAAAATGTAAATTTATGGGCAACTTAACTTAAGCTTTGCCTTTTTCATAAATGTAAAATATTTTTATGTAATTACACTTTGAAACGGGTATAAATTATCATAGTGTTTTGTTTTCTAATGAAAATTTCAATTGCTGAGAGAATTGGCTAAATTTGGCTGATGCTGATTAATTGGAACACCACTGGTATTTAGTTTGAGATTGGCATGTAAGCCATAGCCAGAGGGTATAGAATTTGGAGGATTCAAGTTCAGGCAGTAGCAGATCCAGCCCTGCTCCCCAGGTCTGTGTTCCCAATATTGGCAGTACTACTTTGATTTCCTATGGAATGATTACTGCTTCCATGGCTGGGGCTCCTCTGAGTGTGCCGATTGCATCATGGAGGTGTATACAGTATTCCTATTCTATTCCTACTACTAATGCGAAAAGAACTTTGTTTAAATTTGCTTTTCTAATGCTGTCTACAACAGAGAGGAGGCTCTCAGAAGGTACCATGACCATCCAACTCCTGACTCTCTCTTAGCTTATGTTTTCTTTAAGGAAAGCATGCACAGTACCAGACTTTCAACTCCTTCTCTTTCCTTTTCTGTCTAACACTAATGCAAGGGTTAATCAGTATTTTCACTCTTTCATCTACTCGACTGGTCAACTCTGGAATAATCTTCAATTCCATCATTTCCCTGTCTATGACTTCCATTCTTTTAAATATAAAGTGTCCAGGCATCTCAAAAACCTTGGACCTTTAATTTGGCTCTCTTCTTCCTCTATGGGTGGGGAGTGTTTTTGCAGGCATTTGCCCTTGGCCCCTCCTTTCTGCATAAAAAAAAATTATCGCTAGTCATTGAACTATCTAATAAACTGTGAAAATATTCAAGCTACTTGTAAAATTATAACTGATAAACTAAAGTTACTTGGGTAGATTGAAATATGGAAATAAGTCTATTACAGTGGAACCTCAATATACGAACTTAATCCGTTCTTGAGGGTTGTTCGTATATTGAATCAATTTTTCCCATAAGAAATAATGTAAATTGGATTAATCCGTTCCAGACCCCCAAAAGTTACCCCTTACGAAACATTTTTAAGTAAAAATATTGGTTAATTAAACCTGTAAAATAAGACTTACATGCATAAAATCATACATGAAACCTGTAACAACAATAAATAATGCAATATTATACAAATAAATGAAAATTTAACCTGAACTTTAATAACACCAAAGAATAACGGTGGATTCACAAACGTTTCACGGAGCTAAAAAAAAAAAAGCGATGCGCACCGAACGCTGGCTGGAGAGAAACTGACTGGCTTCTTTCGGTTCGGATATGAGGGAATGGTTCATATACAAGGACAATTTTTTCTCAAAAAAGTTGTTCGTATACCGATTTGTTCGAATAGAGATGCATTCGTATGTTGAGGTTCCACTGTACTTCATCAGGTATTCATTGTTGGCTAAATACTTTTAACAAAACATGTTCACAACAAATTATTTAATCTTAGTCTTATGCCACCTAGTGACTTCAGTTGAAATTTGGCAACATATATTGATGGTTAACTGTCTCAAAAACATTTTTATTGTGCACAAAATGTTAACATAGGCTCTATAGTTTTAGATATGGTTTTACTGTAAAGCCTGATGATGTGGTGGGCTTAGTGAGTTGTACTCATCAGTGGTGATTGCCTTTCTAGCTACTTTTTGGCTGTTCTTACCCAATGCAGCAAAATTATAGAGAACCATGGGAGGAGGAGGACAGAGTGAATGAGAAATAGGACAGTGGAGGAGAGCAGGTATCGGGGAAATAGGACAGCGGAGGAGAGCAGGTATCGGGGAAATAGGACAGCGGAGGAGAGCAGGTATCGGGGAAATAGGACAGCGGAGGAGAGCAGGTATCGGGGAAATAGGGCAGCGGAGGAGAGCAGGTATCGGGGAAATAGGGCAGCGGAGGAGAGCAGGTATCGGGGAAATAGGGCAGCGGAGGAGAGCAGGTATTGGGGAAATAGGGCAGCGGAGGAGAGCAGGTATCGGGGAAATAGGGCAGCAGGTATCGGGGAAATAGGGCAGCAGGTATCGGGGAAATAGGGCAGCGGAGGAGAGCAGGTATCGGGGAAATAGGGCAGTGGAGGAGAGCAGGTATTGGGGAAATAGGGCAGCGGAGGAGAGCAGGTATCGGGGAAATAGGGCAGCGGAGGAGAGCAGGTATCGGGGAAATAGGGCAGCGGAGGAGAGCAGGTATCGGGGAAATAGGGCAGCGGAGGAGAGCAGGTATCGGGGAAATAGGGCAGCGGAGGAGAGCAGGTATCGGGGAAATAGGGCAGCGGAGGAGAGCAGGTATCGGGGAAATAGGGCAGCGGAGGAGAGCAGGTATCGGGGAAATAGGGATGAAGTCCTATTGACACAGTAATGAGACACACAGGTGCTAGTTTTAGCCAGCAATCCCCAATATGGCTGAAATGATAAGTTTTCTAACCTTTATTAACAAAATGAAAATGATTCCCAAAAATACAGAACTAAATGAAAATACAGTAGACCCTCACCATTTGTGGGTTCTTTGTTCAAGGATTTGCTTATTTGTGGCCGCGAGTAAACAATATGCATTTGCATCAAGTTTGTATTATTAAAACAAATCCATTTTATGAAAGGACATAATTATGCAAGAGAATATGAAGATGAGCTACATTCTACAGAGTTATCCAATCCCAGTTTGCCAATTTGACAAGTTGTACAGTTATTGAATTATTGATTGTCTACTTGTTTACAAAGTGTTTGTTTGCTTTGATGCACATGAGATTTTGGGAAGTTTTGTCAGAGCCAGCAGCAGTCTGGGCTGAAGATCTTCCCACTGATATTGAAAAGTCTCTCCAGGGGAGTAGAGGAAGCAGGTACACTAAAGTACTTCATTGCTTGTTTTGACAGAGAAGGGAATGAAGTGAGATACATTTTTCAGTATGCCAGATGGTCATTGTCATCCGAGATAATATGGCTGTCCAGATAAGCTTGGAGCCTCCTGTTCAGCATTTGCTGCATAGATGCATGCGAGTCAGCCTTTCACTCATCAACTGATCCTCAGTTCACATTCATAGTTAGTCATCATAGTTGCCTAGTTCCTACTTATGGCTGCAGGGATGTTTGGTATGCATTTCAAGATTGAGGGAGGGTTTTAAAATATGGCAGGTGAAGGAAACATTTTCAACTCCCCTGGAGTAAAGTCAAATAATAGGTAGCTGTTCGTGAAAATAGTCGTTGAATTTGAATACTTTGTCATAGTATTTGAATAAGAATATGAATACTTTGACTTTTCCAACAGAAGTATCTGAATATGAATTATTCAAAAGCTGTATTTGAATGCATTTGAATACAAATACCCCATGCCTGGTTACTAGTTATTAAGATTAGGCTGTATCCTTGTTTGTGGAACTGGGTCAGTCTTGATGAATGTCATAATGGCTCAAGCTTTTTGTAGAAGTTTTTTAGGTTCTGATAGGCTCTACACTATCTTTTCAGAGGATTTGTGTAGCTATACAGCATAAAATTTATTTATTTATTTAATCAGTGCATAATATTTTTCAGGCAAACGTATGTACTGTATTTTATTTATTTATTTAAATATATTTCAGAACTTAATGTAGACCAGTTTACCCAACTTAAAGTTTTACTCAATTAAATTTTCTGAATATTTAACTGGTTCCAATAAAATGGAAGCAGAGAGAGAGAAGTTTCGTGCTTACATTGAAAAGTCTGGCTTAATGTCAGCCTTGACCAATGTTCTTGTAACATTATATGAAGAACCAAATAAACCAAAAGATGCTCTTAATTATGTGATTGAATCTCTCAGCTGTCGACCAAATGATTTCAAGCGTTTAGAAATGTTAGACCAGAAGGTATAGTAAACCATGGTACACTACTGAGATAGGAGATGGGGCTTATGAAGGTAGCTTATTACAACTTAACTAGTTTTGATATTTGTCCTAACATTCAACAGAATAAAGAAAGAGAATTTTGGAGTGCTAACTCATATGACTGTTTATATTTCTGCCCAGAATTGTGCAAAATCTGTTCTTTATTTCTCAAAAATTTCCTTCATCAGACAAAAATGTGAAAACCTATCCTACAGTAATTCTAATTCTTTTCTCTCTGGCATATAGCCAAAAACCTCTCCAACAACTTTACTACTACTTTCCCTCCTCTTTTCCATTCTGATGGCTCATTTGCCATCTCTTCTGATAAAGCTGAACTCTTCACTCAAACTTTTGCTCTCAACACAACCCTGGACAATTCCAGTGCTGTTGCTCCATCTCCTCCCCCTCAAATTTAATTATACCTAAAATTAGAATCTCTTCCAAAGATGTATTTTCTGCCCTATCTGGGCTCAACTGTACTTCTGTGCTGACACCCTGCTAGGCACACTATTTTGCCTGTCTGTTTTTCATCTGGTATTTTTCCTCCCTGCTGGAAGTTTGCTCTCAACTCTCCAACTATTGCCCAATTGCCTTGATTTCTTGCCCTTCATAAGTTTTGAAATCTATCCTTAATAGAAAGATTCCTAAATGCACCTCTACTCACAATCTTCTTTCAGATGGTCGGTATGGGTTCTGCCAGGGAGGCTCTATTGGCGATCTTGCATATCTCTCCGACTCTTGGTCATCCTCCTTTCGTGATTTCAGTGAAATCTTTGCTATTGTGCTAGATATATCAAAAGCTTTTGATGGATTCTGGCACAAATCCTTAATTTCCAAACTGCCCCCTTTTGGTGCCTTCATCTCAGACTTCTTTTCTGGCCATTCTACAGCTGCAGTTGTAGATGCCTACTGTTCTTTTCCTAAAGATATTAATAGTGGTGTTCCTCTGTCCTGTCACTCACTCTTTTATTTGTTCATGATCTTTTAAGTTGCACTTCCTGCCCATTCCTATGCCGATGATTCCATTCATCACCACCTGCTTCAGAAAGCGTCCCTCTCAACAGTCACCCCATGCTTCGAGAGAGATGGCTATGGCGTACCTGACTTCTGATCTTTCTACTATCTTCGAGTGCCTAACAGAAACAGTTCCTTCAACTGTCTCCTTGTCATAACCTTATCTTCAACAGTACACAACTCAGTCTTACATTCTTGGCGTTTCCTTTCCTCATGAGAGATCACGCATACTCTTTAAAAACTGCTTCAAAAAAGTTAGCTGTGATGTGCTGGCTCCGCGGTTTCTTTGCCCCCATTCAGTTGCTGTCTCTGTATAGGGGTCTTGTCCACCCCTGTATGGAGTACGCTTCTCGTGTCCGGGTGGCTCAACCCATGCAGCTCTATTTGACATGATTGAATCAAAGGCTTTTCGTCTAATCCAGCGTTTCTTAACCTTTTTGACATCAGCACCCCCAGTAGTTAGGTCTAGGTCGTCCAGCACCCCTTTCACCTGGTTAGTAGCAAAAAGTACCATGCAAATACAAAACAAATAAGAATGAGTACAATTTATAGTTGACCAATAATATTTTGAATAAAAAGATATAAAGTTAAAGCAAAGTGAACATACATTTAAAAGCAGCACATTTAGAGTGAAAAATAAATGAGGAAAATTTTAAAACCATATTAAGACAAGACACACACAGAATTATATTTGTAAATTCAAACCTAAATACTTTTTTGAATATAACAATACTGTATAATGAAGCACTTGTTCTTGAATATAACAATAGATCAAGTGGCCAAAAGATGTTAAGAATAACAATCAAGAATTACTTACCCCCTAATCTTGGGGTCAAAATCATGCAAAAAAAAAAAAAAAAAAAAAAAAGTAAATTTCTTGTGACACGGAGTCATCGTCTTCCTTCTTAATATTAATGGTGATAATGTAAACGTGCAATAAATCTTTCGTAATTAAAAATATATTCAAATTCTCATACAATGTGTTAATAAAATAGAAAATATTAGGAGTTTGGTTAACGGACCTAACGTATCTACACTGCACATGACAGAAGCCCTTTTCCAGCACCCCTTAAAATCGATTTTAGCACCCCAGGTTAAGAAATGCTGGTCTAATCAGTTCCCTGGAGCATTTTTGGGGACGTTTGCCCTTGGCCCCGCCTTCCTGCATAATGTAGTAAATATTCTGGTAGTTGAGAACGTTTACTGAACATTAGTGGCTGAATTAAATAATTTCGTGCATTTTTGTAGGCGCTAAAGGTTTACTAGTATCTTTGCGTTTCTTTAGGGAAAGTTTCATCTATTATGTTTTCTACTTCAGCAAATTTGTTGTATAGATCTTTAGTGCTCTCACAGGAGTTTGATCGAATTTGTATTTAGGGTGAAAGGAATCGTAGTTTGAGGGTCGAAGTGAACTATCTTACCATATTTTTGTTGTCTCCGTCATACTTATGTCATGTAAATAGAAGGGTACCACTCCGATTTTAAATATTACACATTTGGAAAGCTTTTGTATTTCTAGTCGTGTGCAATTTTGTTTGAGAAATGAAGATAGGAGTAAAGTACATTAAATTGCGAAGGTACAGTTCTAATTATTGTATATTTGCTAGATTATTGTTGGATCGTTTTAGTTGAATCATATATGTATATATAAAAACGGGCTTATCTTATTATTATTAGCAATAACAACAAAGGTTGGCATGCACTCTTGATAAATTATGCGTATTGATGACACTTCGTGAATGTCATTTGAGTGGAGTTAATTCTTAACTTACTATTTATATTTACCCATTTAGTGCAAAGAATTGGAAGTGGAGAACCAAATGCTTAAAGAACAAATCTCAAAATTATCGCAGCTTCAGCACCAACAACTTGGAACTCAAGAAGAAACCATTCTTCAACCAGCTGTTCCTGATCCTGTCTAGGAAACAGCGAAGAAATTTTATTCTTAATGTTAGATAAGTTTTATGTATAGGGAAGAGTATTTTTTTTATAGAAAAAGTACAAAATCATGTTATTCTTTGTTCCCTGAATGTTAAAATTGTTATTTTTAATAAATGGGGATTTGTTTCGGAAATTTCATTGTCTTTGGTAAGTTCTTAAATATTGTGAAGGTGATAATTTAATTTTTTATAGCATATGCCTAAAATTACTTTTTCCTTTCACGAGCGACTGGATACATGAGATGGTGTGAATGTCTTGTACACCATTGGTGTTTTAACTTGCCCACTTGTTACTTTCTTCTTTGGCAACTCTGGCTGGAGAGAGTGAACTCCACTTGGATATCCTTTACTATATGAGTTGCTGAATATTTTACACGTAGAGATGTAAGCCTGGAAAGAACTTCGTCTTTTTTGAACTAACATCCTTCAACTCAATTGTTAAGGAGTAACTTAAGTTTTTAAATCAAACGAAATATTTCTTTTCTTTATTGAACTCAATAAAATAGAACATCTTTTGTGATGGCAAAAGCAGTGTTGGTGGTTATATTTGTGTAATCATACATAAATGGTCTTATCAAATTTTGAACTAAATTACATAACTTCTTACGAACACACCAGAGAAACAATATACATAGTTACAAATTCATATATAAAATAAATGTACTTGAATTATAACTAAACCATGAGACTACAGTTTTTGTGCTTGACTAGTTGATAAGGAATCTAAAAACAATTTTTTTTTTTTTTGTTTTAAATGTCTAAGATGGCATGATTTCTTCTATACTAATTTAATACTGCGTTGGGTAGTGTAGCAAGTCCTGATGAAACGGTGGAATTGGATTTAATATTAAATGCATCAAAACATCCATTATTTACGACCATAGCCTTGTAAACTTTAGCTTTTCTGTTGACTCTAGTAAGGTCCTAGAGAACAGGGGCACGCTTTTAAACTTAAAGTTGTACAAAATCTAGCAACTACTAGTTTAATTTTAAAAATTAAAGAAATACACGGTAAACTTCTATAAATATTACAGAAAACCATAATAACTTAAGAAATTTTATCAGGAACAAAATGCTGTACAGTAAATAAATTTTTATAAACTGGAAAAAGATAAAAAAAAAAGTATTATTGCAGGAAAAGAAATCAAAATAAAGAGCAATACTATAAATGAATTCTATACAATGGCTATGGTTCTGTTGTCTCAGTTACAGAGGCTTATTACGACAAGCCCTGCCTGAAACGATCACACTAATTGGCTCCAACAATCATTTGGTAAACATGGAGGAATTTTCAAAAGATTGGGTTGAAATGTTAAGCAGAGGGAATCTGACCATTTCATTTTAGCATGATTTCTCCATTTAATAAGGAGTATATTCCAAATATGATAATTAAAACCCACTCCAATAGACAGAGTTTATTTCCACAACACTGGCATCCTTTTCTGTATCCACCCGAAGATGATGCCAGTGGGCATCGAAACTTGTGGAAATAAACTGCCTACTAGAGTGCGTTTTAATTATTATATTTTGACCACGTAGAAAAGTTAATTTTTTTGCATTTATATTGAAAGTAATTTAATTTAACTTGATACCAAAATTTCTTATTTGGACTTTATTTTGGTAAATTTTTAAGTATTATATATAATAAAATCAAATGAATACAATTGAGAATTTGAAGCATAGCTACTACTAATATATATATATATATATATTTTAACGCTATATACATAAACATCTAATCAACATTACATATAAATATAGATAAAATTATAACGCCATATATCTCTTTTTTTTAACTACCACCGAAGAACCTTTTATATATAACTTGGAAGGGTTTCTTAATTTTCAGGTGGTTAATTACCTGAATATTGTCCTGGTCCAGTTGTCATTTACGAATCTCTAAGTACAAGTACATAATGTTTATGAGCCTCGGCCCGTACGGCCATAAACAAAAAATTCAAGCGTTTTTAAATAGTTTCAAAGTTTATTTTCTCCCAAAGTTTTCACGTAAAACTTTTTAACCCCCCAATATTCCTTGATTAAAATTTCCAATCCAGATCCTCTTGTTAAGGCATCTAACCTACTTTGGAATTTTCTTCTATATAGTCAACTTTCATTTTATGAAAGCGATGAATTCTCGAACTACTAACGCTCCATTATCGCTCAGTCATGACTTTTGGTCGCGTCTCCATTCATCGCCTCTATCTTCTTCGTCCATTTTCCTTTCTCCGTGAAAGCGTCGTAAGAACCTTTTTCAGTGAAAAGTTGCTTGTAGTGGGTTGTGCAGTACATGTTGTCTCCGCCCCCGAAAGAGAAGGAACCCATGCTGTGGGCACAAAGGACTAATTTATATTTTTTATAATATATATATATATATATATATAATCAAAATAAATAAAAGTAGAGAAGCATTGTGGCAGGTCTAGAGTATATATAGGGTGAGTGGTAGAATTATGAATGCGGTGAAGTCTATGATGATTGTAGTGTATATGTGAAAAATAAGTAAATGAACCGAGTGAATGGTTTGATATAAGTGTTGGTGTACGTCAAGGATGTGTGATGTCCCTGTGCCTGTTCGATCTGTTTATGGATAGAGTGATGAGAGAGGTGAAAGTGTGAATGCTAGAAAGAGGAACGAGTAGTTTGTGATGGGAATAGGTAGGGCCTGTCGAATCTGTTGTATGCGGATGATGTGTGTGTGTGTGTGTGTGTGTGTGATGCAAGAGGCTGTTAAGAGTTGTGGCGGAGAGAAGATTGTTGAAAACGAATGCGAGTAAAAGGAAGTTGCTGGTCGTGGAAAGCGAGGAAATTCGGACTGTCGTGTGATTGTGAACGATGTGATACAGGTGGCATTTGGAATGTTTCGAACAAAAGTAGTACGAGTGCGGATGAAAATATTAGTGGTTCAAGGAAGGTGGCAGGTGCGCTGAAACCTGTTGTGAAGAGGCAGAGACTGAGTAGAGATGCTGCGTAATGTTAACATGGTGTGTAAGTACCGACAATTTTTTGTGTGTGAAATATTGACATGGCATGGAAGGGAGAAGTCAAGGTTAAGAGCAGTTGAGATGGATAACTGTGTTGCATGCGCCGGATTGCTGGATTAAGAAGTCGTGTGGTTCCGCAGATGTGGTGTTCAGAAGTTAGTGGAAGTGAAAATTAGTAAGGTTTAACTGTTAAGGTGGTTTAGACATGTTGAAAAAAGTGAAGTTTCTAGTTGTGAAAAGTGTATACAAGAGTCTGAGAAGGTGGATGGACATGGTGAGTAATCGTGGACTTGATGTGGGCGATGCAT
This sequence comes from Bathynomus jamesi, assembly GCA_023014485.1. Lineage (NCBI taxonomy): Eukaryota > Metazoa > Arthropoda > Malacostraca > Isopoda > Cirolanidae > Bathynomus > Bathynomus jamesi. Next base: position 229,017 of record JAJOZX010003686.1, read on the forward strand.
GAGAAGTGGTTGCAAATAGATTGGAATCGGGGTGGTTTGTTAGAGGTAAGCAAGTTAAGGACTCGCTTTGTTTTTGAAAGAGCCTGGAAGCACTACCATGCATGGCGCATGAATTACAGCAGGTGTAGAATTTAGCCGTGTGTGTGTGTGTGTGTGTTCCTTTTCTCTTCTATATCCGAGCACGTCTACCTTCTCACCCCAACTCATTCTGGAAACGAAGTTTTTGACAATATATGTATGCATGACTAATATCTCATTTCCCAACGAATTGGAGTGAGAAGGCAGAAACAACGTGGATGTAAAATTTGGTCTGCCAAATACAAAATGTGACGAGAAAAGGTAGAAACTGAAGTGTACATATCCATTCACATATATGTCCTGGAGAACTAGTACCCGACTACATAAAATTCCACACCTGTTGCGCTTCCAGGTCTTGTCAAAAATACAAGTGTGCGAGTGTCCCAAACTTGCATAATTGTAACAAACTACCTCCATTCGAATTTAATTGCAACCTTTTCGTGCATCACCCACATAAGTTTACGCTTCCTCACGCAATCATTCGTCATGTCCACCCATTTCGGCCTTCCTCCTCCTCCCTTGTCACAACTCTCATCTTCATTCTTCCAACATGTCCAAACCACCTTAACACTCCTGAATTTTCACTTCCAAATTTCTGGACACCTCATCTAGCCAGAACCACACGATTTGTTACTCTATAAATTCGACGCACGCCACACGGTTTATCCCCATCTGAACTGCCTTCATTCTCTTGACTTTTCCCTTTCATACCATGCCAATGTTTCACACCCATACAAAAATATCGGTACTAACTCCTTCATGTAAAAATATTTTTCTAATAACTCTCGTGTAAGTATACATGCATACATTAATGAACTCGGGATCAGACACTCGAATCAATTGAGAGAATCAAGGATAAGGATCATCACCGCGAATAAAGTACTTCCCCAATCTCAGAAAGCCAGTGTTATTTGTCATAAGGTTGAAGTATACTTTTAAGAGGTGGTCACGCGAGATTAAGGTCTCCATCTACGCACAACACAAACCGCTTCCATTCCTGTTTGTCGTTAGCTCTCCTGCCACAGCTTCACGTTTATTCACACATTTATTAATCATATTCATCTTCAACGTGGTCATCTACCCACTATTACCAGTCTTCATATGCCATCATTATTCATTTTCACACCGCCACGCCAGTTAAGCATACAATTTATTCCTCTCTAATGACTTTTTCACTCCACACCTTTCCCGAACACCCCCGACATTTCTCAGTCAATCCATTTTACACCACATTTTGTATATTCCCTTTTTTTATTGTGCATTATCGTCCCAAACGAGCATCTCGCCTCAGGTTGTTTAATCACCTTCACAACATATAAGGGCATATGACGGAGGGGAAACTGGAGTTTTACGTGGGATCTGAACAACGGGTCGCTACAAATTTGGACGCCGAGGACTGTCTCCCATTCAAATGCTACCAATGTTGCTTAACTCCGCTGATCATGCATCAGAGTTGGCACCATTGCTGCATCTACACACACACTTCCTTCCTACCAAGGCTTTCATTGCACCCAGAATTTGTATGCCTTGCTTTAAACTTTCAACTTCCAATGAATGTACATCTTTTGTCAATCAAACTCCAAAATATTAAGTTCTTGTACTCTCTCTTTTTATGTAATTTACTATGCGTTTTATATAACACATTAAGTATACAGTTATCTTGAGCATGGTATATATGTACGGTTGGTTCAAAAAAGATTGTCGTGAAACTAGGTTTCTAACGTATTTATTATTAAGAAATGGAATTTCATGAGCTTTTTAAATGATTGTACTATATGTTACTATAGTCCGGATACTGGGCCCAATCTACCTTCGGCACAGTGTACTTCAACTTTAATAGGTGATGATCAGAGGTGTAAAAAGTACCGAAATTTGTTACTCAAGTTCAAGTAAACGTACTATTCCTGAAATGTACTCAAGTACAAGAATATGATTTAATACGTACTGTAGTAGTAAAAGTAAAAAGTAGCATCTCGAGCATAATAATAATAAACACTACTTTGCAACAACGATAAGCCGTGTACTAACTATATTTATTAGGTAATGAAAAAACAAATGACTTCAATCGGCAGACGATAAAGAAAGCAGAACGCACGCGATTGGCTAATTTAAATGCCCACGTGTCCTGTGTCCTCCGACTGGTTGATTCAAACAAGGGAGTTTCTAGAATGTTGGGGAAAGTAATGAAGGGTAGAGAGAAATGTGGTGGAGTAAAAGTATTTAAAGATAGAAGTACTTTCAAAAAGTTGATCCCGAAAAGAAGTTACTTAAGTATGGTTGCTTCGTTACTTTATACCTCTGGACTGATGATACAGTAACAATGGGTGGGATTGTTTACCCTCCGAATCACCATCTGAACACAGGGCGATCTCCCATTCAACCACAACAGATTCGCATCGCTTAATCTCGCCGATCGAACGGGAAGAGGTGTTACGACGTGGCCACAACTATGGTACATAAGAGTACGTATACTGCAAATATATTCACACATGCATTTCTGAATCTGTTTTCAAACTGCATACTCACTTAATAATCTGATGAGAATGCTGTATAGTCTCTCTTCAATATTTGGCATGTGTTTTGAACAAGAGGGGTACGAATGCGGATGAAATTAATAAAAGGGTGAATCAAGGGAGAGGAAGCGGAGACCGGGCAGAGATGCTGGGAGATGTTTACATGAAGGTTTGTTAGTACAGACTTTTGTATGGATAAAATTAACAGGACATGAAAGGGAGAAGTTCAGGGTGAAAGCAGTTAAGATGGATAACTTCAGAAGTGTGTGTGGCGTGCGCCAGATTGAGAGAAATCGTATGGTTCTGGACAGATGTGGTGTGCGGAAGTCAGTGAAAGTTGAGGAAAGTGTGTTTCGGTGGTTTGGACATGGTAAAAGAAATGGAGGAGGTGAGGAAGCCGAGAAGGTAGATGGACATAGTGAGTGATTGTGGACTTGATCTGGGTGATGCACGAGAAGTAGCTACAAGTAGTTGGAATGGAGGTGGTTTGTTTGAGGTAAGTTCGGAATACTTATTTTTGACAAATCCTGGAAGCGCTACCACACATGGCGTATGGAGCGCCGTAGGTGTAGAATTTAGTTATGTGGGTTAGCGGAGATGCTTAATGCTTATTGACCAGGGTACCAGTGTGAATGAATGTGTAATGCTTTAGTTTCTACCTTCTCTTCCTCCTCACCTTCTATATTTTATATCGAAGTATGTCTACCTTCCCACCCAAACTCATTTGGGGAACGAGATTTTTGACAATTGATGAATGGATAAATATTGGTGCGTTATCCATCAGGTAATCGAGAACCACTATACTTTGCTTGTAGTAATTGTATTGATGAGGATCATTGGCGAAATGACTGCTATATTATAAACACAGTAGATGAGGCTGTAGGAAATTGTCGTTTACATATGCAATACTTGCGTATAACCACATATTAAGGACAATGTATCATTGATGCATGTGAAAAGGCAGCATGTGGTAGTGCAGCGAAAGGAGGAATGTTAGGTAGTCTGAATTTTGTCTTGACAGTACGAATAAAGTAGGTATTGAAAGGAGGGTAAAACTAGATATAAAAACTCCAGCCCCTCCAAAAGTAATTTCAACGTACAGTAAATCTATGACTAAGTTAAAATGTAAGTGAACTCGTTACAATGACGATGTGTCGTTGTCAGACGCTTGGTACAGGAATTTATCTTATATGAGCGGAAGAAATTGAATAAAATGCTTAGAAATTTAAGGTTCGTGAGAATTAATATGGATAATAACTACATGACAGCCTAGCATCTATACCAGTGGCTCAACCTTTTTTGCTGCGACCCTAAATTGGACACAAACAGGACCTCACGACCCTCAGGCGTCTGATAAACTTAAATATGTATACAAAGTGAATTAAGGAAGTGAATATGATGACCCCCGCGACCCTCATTTGGGTCGCCACCCGAGGTTGGGAACCACTGCTCTATACTAACAGCTAGTGTTGTATGAAAGAGGGGACCTACAGCTTAAATGGGGTTTGACCCAATTATTCTTCAAGGAATATCCAGAACAAATCCTTAATGGCTGAAATAAAAATAGAGCCGAAATTCTATCCAAGACTTTCTAGATTAAGAGCCCAGCTCTCACTCATGCCAAATGCTATATTCTTTGTATGGCGAGTAGTTATTGCGATAATGAATTGGGCGCAAGCAACATTAGTATAGTTCTCGTTCGTCATTTAGAATCTCTTACTGACGTACGTGGACTAAACCCTTAGAACTGCATACCAAAAAGAACTCTTAAGGAAACATTTTCCCATTACCTTAATTTGGTATCGCATTTATGACATCTGAAGCAGGTTTTGTGCAAAATTTTCCCATGAATTTCGAGCTTCTCCATGGCATAAACAGTCTTGTCACAGGCCACACATCGATCACCTCCGCCTCCCTGAAGTTTAATAAAGTCTTAACATTCAAAGTAATTGTATGGATAACAAAACCATGACAATAATGCATACTGAAAGCATTTAAAAAATACTAAATTCAATATAATTGAGGAAAGGCACAACACGGCAAACTCCCAAAATAACACATAATATTATATAAACGTAGATGAAGCATTATGAATCTATCATATAATTTCTTCACACTTAATTATTTGTAAAAGCCAGGGAAAAAAAGGGGTAATTACTATCCTCAATCATGCCAAATGCTGTTATTTTTTTGCATGCCTTTTCATTAAACTGGAGTTTGTTAAAAATAAAAGCTAGAAGTACATTAGTTCATAATTCTACTACTTCCAATCAACCATCAAACTAATTATATATATAATTCAAATTCGTCAGGAAAGCAATTAGTTTTATAACGAAGTTCACATTTTACCTGTGGATTGAAGATGAAAAAAAAAGGTCAGATTCGTTATGGAACTTCAAATAACTTATTAAAATGCATGGCACCATGCTTATTACATCTAATGTTAATAAAAATAGATTACAAATAGGAAAAAACTTTCTACTAAACGAAAAAAAAAAAAAATTAGTCAAATAAATATATCTGGTTTCAGGCATGGTACTTGGGTTAGGTTTTGCATCCAAATGCAACTACGAAATGAGACACGAAAGGGACAGAAAAATCACTCTCGCATCAATGACAAATATTACGAGTCAAAGACTCAAAATTATTTCCATTCAACACTTACCGACTGGTCATTTCAAACAGTTTGATTTTTTTTTATATTCAGTTCCGTTTACTTTTATTTTTCACTTATGAAAACACGTGCACAAATAAATGCATAAATCACTCAACAATGGGGTTGTTTAATCTTTTTTGTAAGATCGAAGGAAGGTCATATATAACGTGGGGAACCTATAGCTTTACGTGGGATCCGAACCACTTCCCCACCAATGAAGACCTGGAGAGGATGATCCCCTTAACCTGAATTGAGTATATCTCGGGAGCTTCGAATTAACGGCTCAGCGGTATTTTACCAATAGGCTACCCCGATGGGTTAAATCAATTCGAAATAAAGTATATAAACTCTCTATGAAGGAGGATATTATAATATTTATAGATTGAAAACATAATATTTTATTTTTAAATACAATAATTTTCATTAATTGCGATAAAAAGTTGACTATTCAAAGTTTAGAAAGCCTTAAATTACAAAAAATCAAATCCAAATTATGCTTTACGATGAACGACAAATTATTGCTTAATGATATTAAAAATAAATACAAAAAGTATTACAAGTTAAATATTCATACTTTCCATACAAAATATTTACCTTTTAAGCTATTGAATAACTAAGTTTTTATCGATATAACAGCGTAACTACAATAACAGCTGAACTAAACGAACAAAAAAAAAAAAAATTTTTTTTTTTTTTAGAAGAAATGTAAATAATAATAAAGTCAAATCACTCGCATTTTTAGTACCGAATTATGTAATGGATTTAAAAGGCGCGAACAGACCTTTAAACTTTTATGCTAAAATCTAAAAAAATTCAGAAACCAAGATTTTTTTTTTTTTTATAAAAAGGAAAATAAATTAAGTGTCATTATACTTCTAATGTAAGTGGCAGGAAATATAATTAAAAAAAAAAAAAAAAAAAGACAAATCTTGGGCATTTCGTGAAGTCTGGAAGTGAGAAGTCTTCAGTCTTGAATCACTGGATATGGTGAGAAACATTTTAATTTTAATACAATGTTTTAACTTCCACAATATGTTAGTGAAAGATAAAAACGTTTTTAAAAAAAATTTGAAGCGAACATTCCTTTAATAAAGTAGAAAAAATAAGTTAAAATGGTTTTACGAAAGTTTTAATCTATATTACTTCGAATTTTAATAATTTTAAAATACCCGTTCCACTGTACCAAAGGGATGGGGGGGGTTAACTAACAATTAATAGTTCAGCAACTAGTTCATTGAAACAAATACGAAAAAAGAATAAATTCTACGAATCTACGGTATTACACAAGCATTAAAACCAATACGCATTTAATGAAATCAATAAGGGAAGACTCCAAATGTTAATTTGACAAAGTTTGTACTAAAAAGAATTTCTCTCTCCACTTTCTTCGAGTATAAGAATTCTTGAATTGATGAATATCAATTATTATAAACATTTACGATTAAAGTTGAAGGGAAAAAGTGATTCTCCACTTCAATTCCACAATTACAAATGTTTTCATTAAAATTAAGAAGAATGGCAGGTTTTTGGTATAATTAACTCTCGAGCACCCCCAAAGAATGAAAAGCAATTATCTTAAAATTCGAGATAAACTGCAAAAAATACATATTCTTTTTTTTTAAATAGTTTTCAGTGTAGATATGCCTTGCATACTCTTCCACAAGTGCAAAACCCAGAATGGTAATTGCAATATCTAATACATTTTAACTTCATAAAAGTTTACGACCATGGTACCGTACAACGTAGCCTAAAACTACCTTCGGTCGGCTTAACATCCACGAAAAAAATGTTTTGAGTTTGGAATGGTTGATAATTTCGGATTAGGACCAGGATTTGTTAGATATTGTGCTTCGTATGGTTATAACATACAGCTTAGAGTAAGAAAACTATATAACTTCATTACTTTCTGAGAGAAGTTGTGTAGAGTATTGTAATTGTAAATAGTAGAGTATCGTATATCCATTTTGATATGATAACTCATGGATGAGATGAGGAGACTAAATACTTCTAGTATTAAGTCAAGAGAGAAACCTCCATCTACACACCACACAAACTGCTCCTATTCCTGTTTCTCGTTAATTCTTGTGGCACAATTACAGTGAAGTCCAGCTTCATCGACTGCCCGATACACCAACTTTTCTAAACCATTAGATCTCAAGCTCCTATCAAGCCTAACAAATTAATAGACCACCTCCACTACTTATTGATCCTTCACCTTCTACAGCTGAATTTACAATATCTGACTATCTTCAGTATATAAGAACCTGTATTCTTTGACTCGGAACTCATCAGTTTGCACTCATACCTTAAGGAAAATCATCAATGAACACCTTTATCGCCAGTGTATGAACTTTTATCTGTAACAATAGTTTTATCGAATGTTATTCTTAACGTATCATAACCATATGACCTGAAGGCCCATTAAACCGTCTTTTCCAATCTACCGGCGGCCCAATTAAATCGGTATAGCGAACCACTACTGTACATCCTTCCAACTTTAACCGGTCTTCCCATACTTTTTACGCCTGCACATTATTATATTCACCTTTTTTGCTATCATTATTTATCCTCTCCACAAGATAATACCAAAGTAATTCTCTGTTCTCATCTCCAATGACTCACTCCACACCTTAAGCTGAACATCCTCATTTCCCATACTGTCAACCTATTTTACACCAATCATGTTTTGGAAATATTAGACTCGACTGCTCTCACTTCTAATAGTGAACTATCCTGCCAAACAAGCGTCTCGCATCCATATATCTGTGTTGGGACCAATACGCACATCTTCATGTGCACTCAAGCACTTTTTTTTACTTTGTCTTTTATCGCACCATGAACTGCTTGCCCTGCATCACTCTTACTTTCAACTTCCAATGTACTGTACAATATGCTGTACTTTTACCTCTTTTGTCAATCAAACACCCAATATTTAAATTCTTAGTAGTCTACATTTTCACCATCCACCGCAATATTGTACGTCGAGTCTTCTCCTCTCTCTCTCAACAAGAACCTTACTTTTATTTGCATTCGCTTTCAATATACTCAACAAAACTTGTCAATACTCTCCTTAATTCATTCCAAGATTCACCCAGGAGCACAACGTCACCACCGTTGAGGTTTTACTCCTCTATCTAGCATTCTTACTTTCATCTAACCCACTAGCCAATCATATACTGTATACATCAAATAGCTATAGTAACATCACAGTTCTGTCGTGTTCCAACATCAACCTTAATAGGTCACTCAACTCCCCATAAATTTCTACACAAGCGCAACTGCAAACATTACTTAAAGCAACTTACCACTGAGTACTGACATCACACAAACACTTTTCCACAAGGCACATCTATTCATTTTATCATATGCCTTCTCCAAATCCATAAAATGCCATATACACCTTTTCATCATCATCGCTTTTTCTCTCTATCAGGTGTTCACGACAAACACTTGATCACCACCACATCCTCCTCCTGTAAAGCCGCTGCTTTTAACTCCAACCAATGGATCCGTAACGTTTGTACGGTGTCCATCAACACGCTTCCATATAATGTTCACAGCTATACTTAAAAAAAGATTAAAACCCTATAGTTTTTTACATTCATTTCATCATTTTTATAGTGATAACTTTTTTATCCAAATCATCTGACATCTATTTTCCCACGCTTTTTCATATATGTTCCACAGCCATTCACTGATTCAAGTACCATTCTACCTCCACATTTAATAATTTCACTGGGAGGACAATACATCCATTAATTCCCGACTTTCTTCAGCCTGCATACTGCCCGTTGAATTTCCTCCAATTTGAGGTCTTCTACGCAACCTAAACCAACTGCATTCAAATTTGCTTCCCGTTTATCTACCTCACTAAAATTAAGTCTTACGTATTTGCATATAATTGCTTACCTTGCACTGACATACATTCCTAGCTTTCATGTTACCAGTCATTCTACCAGCCTAACCCTGCATTTTCTCGTTACTTCACAGAATAGCTTTATTCTCCACATACAGGTCATTCATCTTCCTATTCAACTCATCTGCTCTTTTTTATTACTCGTCAACACTTTTCTCGCACCCCTTTGTACAACTTATTACAGTACATCTATTTTGATCACTTTCTTATTACATCATCTTTGATTACTTCACACACTTTTCATTCAGTGCATTCCTCACCTCACTTTTCCCTTTGCCACATTTCGTATACACCAATGCACATACAATACACCATATGTTGTCATTCAGTAATTCTCACACATTCCATAACTTTGTAAGGTAATCCTGTCATTGGGTAAGAATTTTTTTCCGTGTGTATTTTTTTAACAAAAAATAAATACTGCAAACGACAGCACATTTTTGGGAGAGTGTAGATAACTGTCTATAGGCAACACCAAAACAATATGCTCTAATATGGATGATAAGTGTTAGCATACTCATTAGTGTTAGATAACTGTACACTACAGTCAAACCTAAACAAAAACTACAAGGTTTTAACTACAATTTAGTAAAGAAATATGTAAGCAGCAATTAAAAGGAGTTAGAAGCAACAGCCTGTGAATTTATACTTAATACATTTTTAAAACTAAGGAAATATTACCTAAAAATTAAGATAAAAATTGTCCCAAACAAATATTACAAAGCAATAAAATATCTGCTTTGAAGACGTACATGAATTATTTGGTCAACATAATACTTCACGAAGTAACTAGCTAAGTTTTTACGTTTTTTCACACGAAACTGACAATGTGCTAGCATTATACAAACGAACAAATCGAATAAATTTTAAACTATCTCGAAAATGGCTAGTAATTATTAAAAAATACTATCATCTATAAAATAAGCTAAAACAAATCTTTAAAAATAACTTCAAAACCTGCAAAGCATTAGAAAAGGTAGCAACAGAGGTTTAACCTACAAACAAAGCCTACTGAAATAAAGAAATGAAAATACCCAATAGGTTTACATGTTTTAAAAAAGAGTAAATATCGACTGATGTGCTATATATATCCTTTTCACACGAGCCGAGTTATAATAGAACTTTAAAAGAGTATATATTAAGAATATCTGATATTTGGTCACGTGAGTGAGGTGTGACTTCAATTTGCTAGTAGGACTTCTTATACCCTTTACTGCGAATGGAACAAGACCTTATTTATTTAGTTATATATATTTAAAAAAAATATAAAGTTCAACATTTGACTCCGCACCATACGTAAATTATTTTCCTCGATAGTTTTGAATTTAGATGCGTGTTTAAGTTTTATAGAAGAAAATTTCACAGTTGAGAATCGTCCTTTCTCGCTGCTCTTCTTGGACTCAAAATTTTGAGATGTGAAAAGGGGTGCGTAGGTGCGACTAGTATTTACGGTTCTAATAATACTAGCAAGAAAAGTTCTAAAGTAAAATTCAGCCGTGGAAAAAGGAAATTACACTTTACCTTCGGGATTACGATTAAAAAAAAAGTTGAATGGTAAAAATAGAGAAAACTTTCGTTACTCACCACGAATCTGTTGACTTTTTGAGTGATTGGTTTTGAGGCGACTGGTTTGACCACTTCATTGGCCTTGTGTTCGAACATGGCCCTCAAGTTCTTGGCAGTATCCAGCGATGGCATGCATTCCTCCAGCTCTTCTTTCTCCTTGCTATTTAGTTCGTTCTGATTCGCTTCCCACCGCTCGAACTTGGCTCTCAAACTGGCAGCTTTTCTGGCACTCTGAGAAGGGGTTGCCTTTGAATCCCAAAGCGGTAAACAAAGCGACAAAAAAAAAAGATATCGCGAAGCCAAAATCCAATTTCCAATACCCCAAAAGAGATTCAAAGATATTTGGCAAAGCGAGGCATTTATTACGTTGATGAAAAGGCAGCAGAAAAGAAATGCCCGCATGTACCCATCGATTAATTAGAAGCCAGTATCAAAGCACATCAGAAAAAGAGCCGTATATAAAATGAAATCCGGCGGGAATTGATGAAGGCGGCAAAGCATTATTGACAGAAGAGGTTAATTTAGAGAAAGAATGAAAGAGCAAAAGTGGCAATATCAAATTTGAGGTTTGGGCATTAATAAAAATAAAAGAATTAAAAAATAATAAAAAAATAAGGAAATTTGTAATCAAGCAGAAAAGCAAGAAATCATGCAAAGAAAAGGGAAATAAAAGAACGGGAAAATAACATAAGTAATGAAATAAAATCCTATACATATACAATAAAAATAAAATGTAATTGATTATATATATATATATATATAATATATATATCAAGTAAAGATAAGCACCCCCAGCCTTCTTAAGCTAACTAACGAAAATATCACGACCTGACCTAACCAATCGTCAAGGGCGGACAGTTGACTTAACGATTGGTTAGGTCATGATATTTTCGTTAGTTAGCCTTATAAGGCTAATTAAAGGAGGCTGGGGTGCTTATCTTTACTTTATATATATATATATATTATATATATATAGGGTCATCCCATAATTAATGTTTTTTAGATCGGAATTTGAAGGGAAAAAAAAAACGACAAACTTTTTAATCTAGTATATATATATATATATTTTCAATAGGAGTCAATGACACACTGCCAACGTCCTACAAGCTTTTCAATGCCATGTTTATAAAATTCAGGCGGTTTTCAGGCAAAAAACGTACACACACTGGTGTGCATGTCATCTAAAGAAGTATACCGTTTCTCGTCAAGAGAGTTTTGCAGACTCCTGAAGAGATGATAATCTGAAGGCGCAAGGTCTGGAGAATATGGAGGATGTGGAAGTTTTTCCCACCCAAGCTCCTCAATTTTTGCAGAAGTGATTCGAGCGGTATGAGGACGTGCGTTGTCGTGGTGGAACACGATTCCTTTCCGATTAACCAAAGGAGGTCACTTTTTCTTAGTGCAGTGTTCAATCGATCCAGTTGCTGAGAGCAGACTTCAGCGGTGATTGATTGGTTGTGTGGTAATGTTTCAAAGTGCATTACGCCACCTTTATCCCACCAAACAACACCTGAGGGGTGAAGATTTGGTTTTGGCTGTGGCACAAACCCACTGTCGACGGCGCTTAACATTCTGGTACAGTATCCACTTTCATCACCAGCCACTAAACGGTGCAAAAACGGATCTTCGAGTTCACGGGAACGAAGAACTGTGCTAATGTTTACCCGCACCCTCAGATTGCCGACCGACAATTCATGTGGCACCCATTTTCCTAACTTAGGCACTTTCCCGAGTTGTTGCAAATGTCGATGGGTGGTGGACGGGGATGAATTGAGGTTCTTGGGCCAATTCTTCGACAGTTATTGAACAGTCTTCTTCAAGTGCGGCTAACAGCAGGTCATCAAATTCAGCAGGCGTCCAGAGCGTGCTGCATTTGTCAAACAGTCACCATTCCTAAACTTTTTAAACCATCTTTGACATTTCCTCACATGCAGAATATCGTTGCCATAAACTTCCTGAATGTTTCGCGTTGCTTCTGTAGCACTATTCCCTTTTTGAACTCGTAAAGCATTATATGCCTGATATGCTCTTCTGATACTGCCATGTTTATGAGGGGTTCACAAAGCAAAACACGTCTTCACTGGTCAAGGTCTGTAAAGTATTTAGCGAAACACGATAGATGATCTCTTAGATATAACCTTCGGAAAATTTATGCTTAAACCGAGTAGGACTAGTTTAAACTTAATCTATCGTAAAAAACGACGTTACTTATGGGATAACCTGATATATATATATATACATACATATATATATACACAATGAATCAATAAAATTATCTGAAAATTAAAACCAAATAGAATCTTGTATGATACACGAAACATTTCTTCAAAATAAAACTAAAAATTACGACTGAACAGAACTTATTCGATCAAGTCAACGATCAAGTTCACGAAAAAAGGAAAAAAAAAAAGCTTTCACTATTTCTTAAGCCTGATTGGTTAACGAAAATCCTTTGAACGGATCTGACTTGATTAAACGAATAAGGGTACTGACCCAACCAATCAAAATTAAGAAAAGATAACAGAACTTATTTATCAATCACATTTATTTGGCCGGGTTTATTCTGGTAAATTAGGCTTAGGAGAACCTCCATTATCCAAGGTGTTTATCAAATCCCTGTATTTCAGTGAAAACGTAGCAAAAAGGGTAAAATTCAATAACAATATAATAGAAGGCATACATTTAATGAATACTTACTCATATGATTCTACATAAGCACCATCAGTATCTCTACAGAATTCAAATCTGTCGGCAGCATTGCGTAACACATTTTGGAAAATGACGGGTTATTTTTGTAACTGCCGTTACGATACGAACATGTAAATGTTCCAGCTTCATTCAGATGCATTTTAAACACCGTCGTCTTTCAACAAGATGGGCACCTTGTCATTACGCAAACATTGTTCGGGAGTACCAAAATGAACGATTTCCAAATCGGTGGATCGGACGTGGAGACAACAGGCCTTGGGCGGCTCGATCTCCTGACCTAACGCCCTTGGATTTCTTTCCATGGGGCTTTATCAAATCAAACGTCGATCAAACGAGGGTTACAGATCTACAAGATTTACGTGCTCGTATCGTAAAAGCAGTTACAAAAATAACCCCCGGCATGCTCCAAAATGTGTTCCGCAATGCTACTGACAGATTCGAACTCTGTAGAGATACTGATGGTGCTCATGTAGAATCATATGCGTAAGTATTCATTAAATGTATGCCTTCTATTATATTGTTATTGAATTTTACCCTTTTTGCTACGTTTTCAATGAAATAGATAGGGACTTCATAAAACACACATTATTATATATACAGGGCGTCCCAAAAAAATGTACACACACACTTTAAATACTTATAAAGGCAGTGTTTATTAAAATACATTTCATTTTCAAAATGTAATAGAATCTACAGACATTTAATTGTTTTGTCAACGCCTGTTTTCAAACTGACGTCCGTTCTGGTCCAGGCACTGCTGATAACGCGAAGCAATGGAATCGCAAACATCACGAAACATTTCGTTTGGTATTTGTGCGCATTCTCGTTCAATGGCTGCTCTCAATTCAGCGACTGTTGCAGGTTTTATAGCGTAGACTGTCTTTTAAGTATCCCCATAAAAAAAAGTCTAGTGGTGTGAGGTCTGGTGAACGCGGAGGGTATTCTACGAAACCCCTTCGTCCAATCCACATCCACATCGTGCCAAGTACCACTCGCAATACTCCACTCTTCGGATCATCATCATCTTCATTAATAGCATGGACTAATCTTGGAATGTAACTTTTCCATTGACAGCGCTTCAAAATGCGTTGGACAGACGATTCTGAAATTCCTACCTCACGACTCGCTTGCCGCACAGATTTTCTTGGACTTTGGTGATACGTTTCCAGTACTCTTTCTTGCTTTGTGGGGCTTGTCGATGTCCGTGGTCTTCCGGAACGCTTCTTGTGGACATTCTGAACAGTTCCATCGGCCTCAAACTTCTCTAATTCGTATGATGGTAAGTCGCGTTGGTGGATCTGTTTGAAACTCCCTCCTAAACTGTATTTGCACTTCAACTGCGTTTTCACACTTCCAGTAGCATTTTAGAATGAATTTCCTTTGTTCAAAGCTTAGTCTGACTGCCATTATTAATTCTAATGGGCTTAACTTGGAAAGAAAGAAACATCAATTGAGCTATCAGCTGTTAAAGTGTGTATACATTTTTTTGGGACGCCCTGTATATATACCATTTCATTTGAAGAAAATGTGAAAAGTACAAAACCATCTCAACCAGAACGTTTAAGTAATTTACTTGAAGCTGAGGCATAATGGAGCTAACCAATGGAAGAACTCCTAGGAAACTTAAATCCACACACTGGTACCAAAAGAGGGTTACAAAAAGAAAAGAAAAAATTGAACATTAAAAAAAAATTTTTTTAATAGAAGAAATAGTTACCCGTACCAGCTGCTCCGTCATTCAAACAAAAAACGCGATAAGAGAAAATAACATTAATATATTTTCTATTTAAAATTCATTTAACAGATAGAACGAACAATATTCCAATAGTAACAGTGTCGCAAAACTCTTAAGTTAAAAAAAAGCTTGTAAATGTGATTTGAGAAAGGAAAAATGTTGACCTCGCACAATACGTAAACCAAGCTATGATATACTGTAAAGTGAAGTAAGAGTATTCTGTAAAGAAAACTTAACGAGTGAACGTGGCTCACCATTTGCAAGAGTTCGTCCCTGATGTGTGGCCTTTTGTCATCATCTTCAACATCGTCCTCTTCCTCTTCATCCGTGTATTCCTCATCAGAATACTCTTCCTCAGAGTCTTCGTCGTACTCTCCAGCATCTGGGGGTGGCGTGAAGCGCTTAAGGGGACGAGGCCCATCTGTCGAGCGAAATAATGATACGAGGCGAAGAAAATTTAGAAAGTAATCGGGTCTACAGCTTTATATCGTTCTCGATGTATCACTTCCCGTTCATCAGCGAAGTTAAGCGACATTGAGTAGGATAGTAGTCGGATGAGACACCGTCCTCTGCGTTTTGGCTATGTAGCGACCCGTGGTTCGATTCCACGTAAAGCTGTAAGTCCCCTCCGTCCATACGAGCTTAGAGGTTGCGAAGGTGGTTAAACCTCATTATTATATATTTCTAATTTTTTTTTTTTGTCTCCTTGCTCCAGTCGGGGGTCGTGTGACAAGGGGATCTACAACTATGTGCAATCTTAACCATGGGGGCGCTACATCTGGACGCAAAGGACGGTCACACATTCAACTACTACTATCGTTTAACTTTGCTGATCTACGGGGAATCGGCGTAATCACTGCCACGACAGCCTTATGCATTCATTACATACAAAGAACCTAGAGATTTCGAAGAATTGTGGCGGGTACATCTTGCCAACCGGAGTAAAAATAGGATCACTCAGAGGGAAGCGATATAAATACTTCATAAAAGCCGTTGGATAAGTATAGTTCCATATACGGAGTTATACTCAAGAGCCCGACAAGCTACTAAGAAACGTACCGGGTGTGTATAAAGTAACGCGAGTGAACATGGACAAGTAATACGCGTAGTTATTACATGTACTTTATAACAACTGTTCGAGAGCTTAATACAGACTGAAATAATTACTGTTTACAAGTTACAAAACTTTCAAATCAGTTCAAATCGGATTAGTCTCTTCACTCGTTATGAAACTACGTGTACAGGGTGTCCCCTAAGTCGAACGATTGGGCAAAATGATAAAAACGGCAATAAAAACCCCCGAAGAGACTTTTGGGGACTGTCTGTGGAATGAGCGAGGACGGTAGCGGATGTCATCGTCGGTGGATGTCCTTGGAGGTCCACTGCGTGGTTTCTCTCCTATTGATTCCGTTTCCCTGAACTTTGCTACAAGTTTGCCAACACATCTGCGCGTTATCGGCGCGCGGTCCGGAAGCAATCTGTTAAATTCCTCAGCGACCTCCCTCTGACTCAGATTTCCTACGAGAAGAATTACCTGGATGCGTTCTTCCTTACTCAAAGACGTCATGGGCACTCGCATAAACGGAAAAACGAATTACTTATTTTACCCTATGGTTCCAGACTTATGGAACACCCTGTAGTTTAAGCCAGTTCAAATCAGATTTCTCGGTTCACTTTCGTTACTTTATACAACCCTGTACTTCAACCATATAAGGCAACTTAATTTAACCCACGTAACTTATCTTCAAACAAAGCCAAATTTTGTGTTACTAAACCATTACTTAAGAGGGAACATCGAAGGTGAGTCATCTAGAAAAGAACTAATATAAATGATCATCTATAAACTAAATTCCCACTAACAAAGTAACTTTCAAAATTAAAAAAGTAAACGGCACTTTCGTAATATTTTTCTAAACTTTTTAAAATGTTTACTAGTAGTTTACTTAAGAAAACTTTCTATAAAGTTATTCGACTTCGTAGGGAGTACTTTTAAAAGGGCTCCTCAATTTTATTTTTGAAACTGTTAAAAGCTCCTTTTAAATCAGTGGTCGGGGAACAGGGGGTAAATTACCCAAATGGGGTAAATTTAAAAATTTTGGGGGTAATGCGTGCGGTATGAGAGACTGTGCCGATATTTTTTTCGTATATTTTTATTTTATTACATAAATGTGGCGTTATTCTAAATTTTAGAATATTACGAATTTACGTCCTGATTACGTCCTCAAATAGATTTTTGGGTAATACCCAAAAAAGTTCCCCGACCACTGTTTTAAATGATCAATATTTTTTGATACTTTCAGTTTAAAATACTCTTCAATTAATGCTTTTAGGAAACTATTCATTCGTTGAGGGAGTACAGTTTCAAGAAGACGGTAGATCATCAATGTTAAACAGAATTTATTAAAAACAATAATTTGCTGGAGTACTTCTATAAAAAATTGTAATCTGTTAAAGTAATTTTTTAATGTAAACAACAATTAGCGAGGGTACTTTCATATTCATACTACAGGGGTGTCTCAGAAGTTTGGACTCCTAGGCAGATTTCACTTTAACACTTATTCAAATTACATGCCATTAACTTGCATGGACTCTTGAATTAAATTAATGTATTAAATGAATAAATTAAATTATTAATAAATAACCCTAATAACATATAAAGTCCAGACATGTATTTCGAAGATTTATCATAAATATGATTAGAATTCGTACCAAATACATATAAATTAAGGATTCATACGAATTATTGGTTCAGCTTAATGACTATTTCGTGAGGTTATCGAGGAAATGTTTACTACTGATAAATTACATCTTTATGGAGGACAACAAATTTTCATTGGGTGAACTTGTCCCCTTGCCGAATGAACCAGTAACAACTTAAGGACGTAAGACGTATGGACACGGACATCATTTCCAAAATAACGTACCATCATCCTCCTCCTCTTCGTTACCCATCTCCATCTTTCTGAACATCTGAAGGATGTTTTTGGTGTTTCTGCAATCTACTTCATCCTGGTAGTTGTCTGTGCACTTGATGAGGTTGGGGTCCCTGCCCAGAACCTCGAGATCGTCCGATCCATGCATGCCCTGCCGATAGCACAGTGGAAGTAATCATGTTAAAGCATTACAGTTAGTTAAAAAAGATTCCCCACATTTGTACTAGAACATTTATATAAGGTATTTATTAAGTAGTTAGTGAGTGTGTGTGTGTGTGTGTGTGTGTGTGTGTGTGTGTGTGTGTGTGTGTGTGTGTGTGTGTCAAACATTTACAACTTCGTATCAGTAATTTTTGTTTACAGTATTTCGTCATTTAAGTCTAACTGTAAAGGAGTATACGTAATAAACTTGTTTGTGGCGTGGTACGATAAATAAGTGACCTGCGCTAAAAGTAATTTTTAAAAATGTTTAAAAAAATAAAAATATGTATGTATGCGTGTACGTAACGTGTGTGTATATGTATGCGTGCGTACATGCGCGCGTGCAAGGGGTTCAGTTGTGTATAGAATGCAAAATATTTTATTTAGTTTTTTAATTTACCTTAACTTTAAAATAAGTCTTTGATTAAATAGTTTTGCTTTAGGAGTCACTCATGTAATTTATCATTATTGCCAAAATTCATAAGTTAACAAAACCTCAAAATTATTTATTTACAATTTTGAAAAAAATTAATGTCATGTAAATTAACGGGGTAAAAATTTTTATTTATATATATATATATATATACACATACAGGGGTTAGACAAAATAATATGAACATCCGCCGATTTCACCGGTTATCTTTACGGACTGCTCAGACACAAAGTAAACGGTCAAATGACTGGCAAACCTACTTAAATGCGTAACAGTGTGTGTATATACGTCATGTTATAACCCTCACGTTGTTTTTACAGATCTGAGTGAATTATGAATTAGCAGTTATGAAAGACCTGTCAGACTTCCAAAGAGGGCAAATTGTCGGAGCGCGGATGGCTGGTGCATCGGTGACGAAAACCGCTCAGATGTTCAATGTATCCAGAGGAACTGTCTCTATGGTCATGTCTGCATACCAGTACCATGGAAAGACAAGCACCGACAAATGCAATAGTGGACGGAAGAAGCTGTGTGATCGAGACCGCCGGGTGCTAAAGCGCATTGTGACAAAGAACCATAAGACCACAGCTCCAAAAGTGACTGCAGAGCTTAACCAGCATCTTGCAAGCCCGGTATCGACCAGAACTGTACGTCGCGAGCTCCATGGAGCTGGATACCATGGGAGGGCTGCAATTGCCAAACCCTTCCTTTCGCACATCAACATTGAGCGGCGCAGAAAATGGTGTAATGACCATAAGAATTGGTCAATGGACCGGTGGAAGAATGTAGTCTACTCCGACGAATCCTCCTTTACGCTATTTCCATGTTCCGGTCGAGTTTACGTCTGGAGACAGCCTAAAGATGCTTATGACCCCGACTGCCTGACCCCAACCGTTAAGCATGGAGGCGGATCTGTGATGGTTTGGGCAGCAATATCGTGGAATACTCTTGGCCCAGCTGTAGTACTGCATGGTAGGGTTAACGCCCAGGTCTATCTGTCAATATTGGCTGACCAGGTCCATCCCATGGTCCAAACGCTGTTTCCCAATGGCGGCGCCGTCTTCCAGGATGATAATGCACCAATCCACACCGCTGGGGTCGTTAAAAACTGGTTTGAAGAGCATGTTAGTGAAGTAGAACGCTTGGATTGGCCTCCACAATCCCCGGATCTTAACATTATCGAGCATCTGTGGTGTCAGTTGGAGCAGCAGGTCAGAAGCCGATTCCCACCGCCGGCGTCTTTGGAGGAACTGGAGCAGGGTTTGCTCGAAGAATGGCTCAGGATTCCTCTAGCCACTGTCCAAAAGCTGTATGAATCAATTCCCCGACGCATTGCAGCTGTTATTGCCGCTAAAGGAGGACCAACTCCATATTAAGAATAAAAACCGCCATTTATCAAGGTGTTCGTATTATTTTGTCTAACCCATATATATATATATAATTATATATATATATATGAAACTAATTTATGAAGGAAAAATTAAGAGGTTAAGCAAGGAATTATTATTATAATTAATAATGACTGAAGTCACGTTTATAATTTCAGTATTTTTAGTTGTCAAGACTTCAGGCATCAAAGTGTTTTACAGCTTTTAAAAGGGGGGGGGCTTAAAAATAGTTAAGGTTTTAGATAATTTTAATTATACATTTGTGAAATTTTTAATTGCAAATACAAAAAGGATTTTACCAATCTTGTGTTTTAAAGGAATACATTAGTTTTTTTTGTTTTTTTTACATTTTAAAGGAATTTTAGATTTTTAACCACTAAATTTAGAAATTTTTTTAAACATTGAAATTTTTTTTCCTTCGTATATATAAAATTTTGGCTTGCCCTCACTGCCACTCCCTAAAAAATAGTTACATTTTCTATTTGGTACCAATGGGAAACCAATATTGATACCACTACTATTTATCTTAGTAAATACTACAATAGAATATGACCACTTTCCCTGCTTCTCCAATATTCCCGAACTTCTCTCAAATAGTTACAATACCATCTTTTTATTTCCTTATATAATAAATATACGTATGTATACACAAGTCATTCAAAGCCAATTTTTGCTTTCATCAACTTAGCGCATCCTACTTTCTACTACAATTTGTCTTTACTGGGTAGCTTCAGCATTTACTTCGCAATGTTATAAGCTTATAACGTACTAGTACATTTACAAAACCAGATAAAAACCGAGTTTTTATCTCCAATGAAAACTTGATAGTGGAATATACTCGCTAGAAATACAACTGCTAATACGTCCGTGTACGGATTGTTGTTTAACCTCCGCAACATGCAAGGTGTCAGAGGGGACCTACGGCTTTACGTGGGATCTAAACCCGAGTCGTTACAACATCTGAACGCTAAAGACGGCCACCCATTCAACTACTAATCAAGTCCAAACGTCGCTTTACTTCGCTGTTCGATGGGAAGCGGGGCTGCCATGTGGCGACCACATAGTCAAAGATAAGTCACGAAATATTCGGTTAAAGTAGCGGAAATAGCGAAAATCGACTTTATTACATTTTTTTTAGTTGGCTCCTCAAACTTTGTTTTTACACGATAAAGATGGCTACCTATTTTAACAGAACTTTAAGCACTGCGTACAGTTTGACGAAACTAAAAAAGTTCGCATAGAAACGAATGGGTTTTTTAAAAAGCAAAAAATTACCAATCAACAATGACGTAGTTTTTGTTTTCGAGACTATTAGTGTCACCAAAAGGAATAAAATATCAAAACAAAAACAAGATATCAATTATTTTTTTTTTTAGAAATTTTGTAGGCGAACTTTCTTCCGAAACTGTACATGCTGTATGAAAGCGTTCAAAAGACTCCCGAGAGAGATCATCGGGAGGGGTTCTTTGATGCCCGAGATTTACGATATTAGCGCAGGATTCCATTAACTCTTAATATATTAACTCGATACGTCACAAACTCCAGTACAATTGTTCGACTGTTAATGAAAACATCCTCCGTTTAGCGAACACCTTTTCCTTATCATATCATAATATATATATTATTTGGTATCTGAAGAAATAAAGCTTCTTCATTCAGAGTCCATTCAAAAAAATTCACTTGTTTTTATTCATTTTATTACAACGCTATTTCACCACCGAACCATCTCGTTAATTGCATCAAAACGAAAGTTATTAAGCCTCAAACAACTCATCACAACGAAAGCCGTTAGTAAATAAAACTTGAAACACCCAGTGTAAATTCGTCAGTTTTAGGTCACACCGACTGCAAAAACACCACCACAAACTGACACTATTACCGTAAAGGAGACTAGCGACTAGTAACGATCAAAAAAATTCTAAATTAATTAAATAAAAAGAGTTATTCGAGCGAAGGTTAATCGGGCCAACTGCACGTACAGAACAAAGAACAGAAAGGGAAAGACGGGGGATCGGCTGTGATCCGTGTTTGATCTTGTATGACAATCGATTAAGCCTTTAACACTGGAACAGTGTCAGTCAGTCTGTTGTCAACTTACGGCTTGTGTATAGGGTACGATATGGTATACTGTATAAAATGGTATTCACTGAATATCTTGGCTAGGTAACAGTGATTTTTGTGTGAAAATCTTTAAAAATAAAAAGGATGTGATATGAACGAGCGGATAATTTCTGTAAGTATATATTAAATATGTTCTTAACGTATGTTGTCTCACAAAGAATACAATGTCAGAGTAATGACAAGTATATGGACTTTCAGAAACTAGGAGAGACGAGTGTTTGTAGTTATTTTGACGACTAATAAGAAGAATACACAGAAGAAAATGGGTATAGTACATATTATATTTAGACAGTGTACAAAAAAAATTGTGAATGCGTGATTTGTTCGTTGTGCGCGTGTATATGTGGCACATGGGGACGAAATGTTGGCCGAAGAGGAAAGGCAATTACCCGAATTAGCTTGCACACTGTACAGTTAACGGCCATGCACGGTTTGGGCATATTCGTCTTAGTTAGATCCATATCTTCCACCTGATCGATCCCCTCTCGGGGAGTAATCCGGAACACCTTTCGTTTGTTCTCCCTCTCCTTCTCCTTATCCTTCTCGTAATTCGAGAAGAACTTGAACCGACTAACGAGATCCGTGGTATCCACTCGGAAATCCTCCATTTTGTCATCGGCTTTTACCACTTCGGTACTCGCGGGCAGGTTTTGATGCATCAGTAAAGACGCCTGGGCAGGAAAATGGGCGTGGGGAGGAGGAGGAGGAGGTAGAGGTGCGGAAACGAGGCCGAAATGGGGAGTTTGGAAAATAGATTCGGCATCGGACGAGTTGGATACCGTATACAAGAACAGAGGTGGGGTAGGGTAGTGAAAAAGGGGGGGGAAGAAAAGAAGAAAAAAAATATGAACATTTCTCGGCAAATGTTTATTTATAGCAATGAATAAAATATGAAAACAGAAGGTAAAAGTAGAAAAAAGATTTGTAACAATTCTAATTTTATATTCATAAAATTAAATTTATTTGGTATTTCAAGCAACTTCCTCCAAGTACAAAGTACAGAAAATTATAAATATCGAATCCTGAAAGTACTCTATCTCCCAAACTATCTGTATCCTCTTTTTTTAGTTTCATTCGGAAACATTAGATGAACATTTAGGTTCAGTGTAGTAATAATTTAACGACTTCACAGTAAACTTCAGTAAATTCAGTATTTCCACGAACAACAGTGACTCGGTTAATTCGCTTAAGGTAAAGCCAACTGGAACTTGCCGTCTTTAAGTGTGTAGCTCCGCTGTAACTAAACTCTAAGCGTAATCGCTTTAACTGTAATGTAACTTACGTCTAATGAGCGTCTATTTTCCCTGGTCGACGACGACGCGGCGAACGACTGAGATCTCAAAATGGGCGTTCCTTCCTGAGCAACTTGGGAGTCAATCTGTTTAAATACGTTTCGAGCTTTCTTCGCAGTTTCTGCAAAAAAAAAACTTACTCAAGAACTTTTTCAAGCCTTAAAGAAATAATGAAGTAAAACTGAAGTTGACAAATTCAACTGCAACCTTAATTAACGTTTCGGGTGTATATTTTAACTAATACGTAAACACTTCCGTTTTCTTCAAATTGTTACCAAATGTATCTCAGAAAAAATAATCTTACTTCAACTAAACCTTCAATTACTGCAATAAAACTGAAGAACAAAAACAGAGAGGCAACAGGAAATCCGTCTTAGATAATTGAGCTGAGCAAATTTTTAAATGAATTCAGACCATTTTAATTCACACTAAGCATTTTGACGAGTTTCACTCAAAGCTTTCATTTTCACCACAACTT
Organism: Bathynomus jamesi; assembly: GCA_023014485.1. Taxonomy (NCBI): domain Eukaryota; kingdom Metazoa; phylum Arthropoda; class Malacostraca; order Isopoda; family Cirolanidae; genus Bathynomus; species Bathynomus jamesi. Next base: position 253,036 of record JAJOZX010003686.1, read on the forward strand.
TGGATTTTTGCCTTTAAATTTTGCCCTTTGATTTAGTCTTTGTTTAGAAACTTTCGTTCCAGTTTTAACTTTGTGGCTCTGAATTTTAAATTGTTTCAGTTTTAACAAAAGCGATATTTAATTCTGACCGACTGATTTCTTTTTAACTTTTTAATTTATTCAAAGTGAAGGTCAAAATGCAAAGCAAATTTTAATAGTTAAAATTCAAAATCAGTGCCATTAAGATGTCAAGGTCGAAGGGAAATTAAAAATTCATTTTTGATTTCATAAAATAAGAAAAATCAAAGTACCGTTAAGAGAGAAAAAAGTCCTTTTATCAAGATATAGAATCTAAAATTAGGAAAAAACGTCTTTTTTAATATTTGAAATATCTGAGCATGAAGCTTAATATGGAGCCTATTATTCTGATGTACTTTATCCGTAAAAAAAAATCTTAAAATCAAAGATGAAAAAAAAGGCAGGAAGCTCATTTCCCTACAATGTGGGGACGAATGCTCCCCACGGAACTCCTTTAGCTCGAGCATTAGCGGGGTAAGCGACCAATTCAACCCAACCCAGAAGCCAGCAGGCGGGAGCGAACCAGAGCCTCACCGCTCAAAATCCGCCACCGTAACCACTGAGCTAACGGACACCGAAATATGAAAAAAGCTTCGTTAAAAATACCAACAAAAAAAACGTTGAGAAAAGGCAAAAAGTGGAATGGTTAAGGAAGTATTTAAAACTTTTGGCAACCGTTTAAAACGAAGACTCAAACCCGAGAAAATAGTTTGGAAGTCTTTCAAAAACAAAAAAATAAAAAGGAGAACAGTCCCTCCACGCCCGTCACCTGCTTCCTTGAAGACCTCCTCCACTTCCTGTTTCTCCGACCCTATTCTTCCTCTCCTCCTCCTCGGAATTCCCTCTTCTTCTTCTTCCTCCTCCTCTTCATCATCGTCTCCCTCATCATCCTCTATAATGAAGGGTTGCCCCTGCTCGAACCTCTTCTTCAGGTTGCTCGCCGCCCTTTTCACCTCAATTTTGATTTGTTCCTTCATGCGATTATCATCTTCGTTTTGATCCTCAAAATTCCCGCTTTCAAACTTCTCCTTCAGGCTAGAGTTCTTGCCCTTTCACGTTTAAGAAAAAGCTACTTATGAATGTTGCACTTTATATACAAATGCATATTATTTCTATATATTCACTGCTTTTTGTGGCGGAACGCGCCGGAACGGTACCTTTTATATTTTCAACATGCAGAAAATTGTTATTTTCATTCCGATTTAATTTTCTTGGAGTGGTGGGAGTCAGGGGGGGGGGGGGGGTTTACATGACAAAACTTTAGGAATAGGAAGGATGCTTTTGGGGAGTGGGGGGTGATTAGGATGGTCACGGCGTTGGATGAGTTAACAAATGGCAAAGGTTGTATGATATTTATACCAGAGTTCCGGAACCTTCCTTTCCAGAAAAAAAGCTATATATAATATATATATATATATATATATATATATATATATATATATATATGACTTGCAAGAAAGGATTTTAACCCTGAAATAGCATAATATCCATTTCTACAAACTCTCTTCGCTTTAAATGTATTTAATATTCAATGATCATTTGTATTTATTTATTTATAATAATTATTCAATCATTTCATTTCTGGATAATGTATTTTACCTATATTTTTCATAAAATTCCAACATTTGAAATCCTGATTTAGAAAGGTTTCTTTCCCCAAATCTGTTACTACATTCTGTGCTACGTAAAAATATAAAGTACACGGAAAAATTACGACCGTACTTAAATGTTGGCATCTCACGAATATGACATCGAATGCATAGACTGAAACCGAGGAAGGAACGTAATTTGACGTAAATATAAGTGTTATGCGAGTTTGCGGGTTGTTCACACAACACACCAACCAACAATATTCACGAGGTCAGTTCGTGAATACACTTTTCAAATTAAAAAATGTAAAAATATTTACGAGTGAAAATAAATTACGGAACAACTTTTTCGTTCGAGTTAAATTTGTGAATAATAAATATGCTATTGTATGTGGTTAATAAAAAAAAGGGGCGCGCGCGCAATCATAAATCCTATAAAACCACAACTTAATGGAATTTCCGAAACATTTTTTTAAACTGGATTACAAGAATTTAATAATTCAATTTTATTCAAATACTTTGTCGTCCCTTCAAAGTTGATTTCATAAACGACTATCTTGGGCCACGCTAGTGTGTACACACAAACACTTACGGCGCAAAGCATTTGTCTGAATCTGGATATTTCCTCTTTCCTCGATTGACTCATCTCCTCCCTTCGTTGTTTCTGTTCCCAAACTGCCTTCAGATCGCCCATTCCAGAAAAACTCATCTGAAACACACACATTGACAGAAATAGACAAAACCATGCAAGGGGAGCTCACACTCTTGATTATCATATTTCTACACAATTTTATTTATAAAGCGTTTCCAAGAAGTCTACCCTTAAATGTAAAGTGAAAACGAACTTCAGTATATTAAAATAAAGTTTGCCATAAGCAGTCATGACTCATGACAAAGCAAATTTTACTATTTATGATTGATATATAACCCGTATGCTTAGTATATATATATATATATATATATATATTATATATATATTTTTTTTTAATCGTTTGTTAAAGTAGAGGAGGGTTGGAAGGGGGGGGGGGATATAGGAAAGTTGATTTTTTTTTTTTTAATCGTACAAAATAATTAACCCTTTCGCTGCTAACTTAAATTGAAAGATTTTTGCCACATGCGGGAAAAAAAAATGGCCGTAAACTTACTTTATGATGAAATATTATAGGTGCGGGAGAGAAACCTTAAAATCATCAATTGACGTGCATAGCAGTCTACCGTGTATCACCAATTGCTGACCATGGCAACGAAAGGGTTAATTTTTAGGATTTCGCCCCGTTAAGATTTTACTTCAAAAACTCAGTCAAATAAGTCGTCCTTTACACACCTACTGATTTGTTTTAAGTTAGGTTAATTTAACCTAACTTAAAGTAGTATGTACAAGAAAATCCGACTTTACAAAATTCGACCTAATTGGTAAAATGGTGGCTTACTATTAGCGATACTTGGGGATTTAGCCATTATATATCTACTATTGATTGATGGCGTGGAAAACGCATTTTAATAATGAACAGGAACACCACAGAAAAAATAAACATTCACCAACGTTTCGGAATGCACTGAGATTCCATCTTCAGGAATGAGTAATTTTAAATAAAATAAGTTCGATTAATATATATATATATATATATATATATATATATATATGCGCGCAAGTAAACACACTATGGGAGATTTTACCTACATTGAATATAATCGAAGAAAAGGCAATCTTGTACCAAATTAAACATGTAAAAAATGCTTAACTTAATATTTAAATAAATTTTTGTTTTCTATTTAAAGGTATTTGAAACTTCGACACTGACACCATTATCCTTTGAAAAGGGGCGAAAACTTAAATTCTATATCATTCCAAATAACACACAATACACCACTTATTAAGGGAAGACCCAAATCGCACCACAAATTGAACGCATTTGAGACATGACTCATGTGATACAAATGGTATCTGAGGCTCTCTTATTCTTAATTCAAGTGTCTATGCCGTACACACACACAATTACTAGCGACGCCAAACGCGTGCGCACATACTGACCGACACGTCAGCAAGTACACACACGTAATATAATCATACAGTTTGCAATACGAGCACATACACGCACGTCGTATAGGATAGATGGGCAAGTAAAGAATCGGTCTCAAATAACGAAGACAGTTTTCAAAGACTGACTCACCTTTATATTTATGACGTGTACGTATGACGCTGTTTACCCAAATGGCCAAAACACACACATTAGCGACACCTTCCTTGTAGGTTGTTTAGTTAGGTTTGGTCACTTTTAAGTTAGGTTTAGAGAATGTTGATCAAAGTGACTAGTCCAAAATATGGTTATAAGTTTTTATCTGATAAATCAAAACATTCGCTCACCGGCCTTTCCTTTCTCTTCTTACTCTTCACGATGCGATTGGGATCATCCTCATCACCCTCCTCTTCTTCCTCCTCTTCTTTCCTCCTCCTCATCATCATCCTCCTCCTCCTCTTCGTCGTCATATTCTCCGTCAACGTAAGGTCTGTCGTCATGACCGTCGAGGAATCTGAGAATAAAAGTTGCACCATTTTAAAATGCACCCTCTTTTTATTAATAACTTCCTTCTCCACTCACCCACTCACTTAGTCCCCCACCCACCCTTTAACTCTCTCTGAATACTAGTTAGTCGCTTACCTGGCTGCCTTCGACATAAGTGACTGCGACCTCCTGACGGAGATGGGTTCCGTCTTTGGCCTTTCGCTTTCTTTGTTCAGATTTTCGAAGACGGCGAATCGCTCCTTTACGTTCAGCGTCTGTTGCAGTTCCTCCAGTCCGTAGTCCGGCTTCTCGGTGGCTGCAGAAAAGGAACCCACACTTTTAACTTCCTTCCCCAGAGGTCTACTTAACGCGCGGCTTTAATGGACCCCCCCCCCCCAGTCATTTTTTAAACTTTCTTAAAGGTTTTTACCCAACTGAGACATCTAACTAACTTCGATATTACCAACGAAGAAAGTTATTTGAGCTCTTGATTCTTATTAAAATGTACAAATTTTTTTTAAATAACTTTCAGCAAAACCTGAACATATTAATGAAATGGCAATACTACTCTACTCTTTCGTACCCAGTATCACTTTACTGATTTTATTCAGTCTCGGAAAAGACCTCCGTGCGCTATGGGGTTAAACAACATACAAATGTTAAAAATAGTTACCCAATGAAACAAATTAAGAGTTTAAACCTACGAGATAAACAGTTCGTGTCAATACTGGCCGTAACGACGATATAAATAAACGTTATCAACGTAAATGGCTATTCGTCAGGTTTCGAAGATTAAAAAAGTTAATTTTCGTTTATTATTATTTTAGAAAGAATAAAATATAAAAACTGGCTCGAAGCGGACACTAAATTTAAATGGCTTCAGTTATCTTGTGTTAAAACAGTGTACATACTAGTAAACAAGTTTGTAAACAAGTTTGTACCCATGCTAAATTTAGTTTAGTGTTAACAATGTCTTGCAAATCTCAAATTAGCCCCGATTAGTATTAATTCAGTTTTTATGGTCCATGAAACGCAAACGCGCACGGACACACAATTAGTGCATGCACATTGTACAATTTCAATTTTAATTAAAGACTAAACGGATAGACGGGCACGATCATGCAAACAACTATAATAAAATAAATTATAAAGACGACTCGCTCATTATCAACAAAATCGATATTACATATATACATACACACGGTATCCCAAAAGTCCTGCCCCATAATGTTCACAATTATATTAGCCTTTGGTGTGTGTGTGTATATATATATATTTTTTTCACGGGGTTAAAATATCCATTGCGCTCGTTTTGTCCTGTACGTATTGTATTATGTACAATGTACCTTAACAGTACACCTCATGTTGAGTACGTAACAACGGATTACCGAGACGTTATACAGCCTAACTATAATCACTGTTGGAGAAGAGTAATTTTAGTCTCTAATGACACCCCAGAACACTATTACATATATCATTTTATACACGTGAAGCTTTTGAAATAAAACATGCACGATATAATTTCGTTGAACACGCCAAAATTAAACTAAAAAATTTGAAAATAATTGCTTAAAACAAAATTAGTATTAAAAAACAAACAGACACGCGCGCATCGAAGCACTAAATAAATAAAAGCAATCAAACTGTACAACTAATTAACAAATCCTGTTGTTACCTCTGACCACGTCGTCAGGAAGTGCCTCCGGCTGAGACTCGAGAATGATCATTCGTGGTCGACGCATCACTGAGTAATAAACCACAATGAGATGGTGGTACTAATGACGTAGCTTTGGTACTAGTCAAATTTTTAAGACTAGAGGGTAACTCGGGTGTATGCGAGAGAAAACCCAGATCGTACTTCACCCAATATTTAGTTCTTGGAGTGTAAATAAAGAATTTTGGAAAAATTCATAACAGTTGGAGAGTAATTCATACAGCATTCAAAACATTCCTATACACGAGTGATACAAATGTTACACGAAAACTGGATAGACGCAAAGAATTTCAAAATAAGTACTTATTCGTCAACTCCTCCTCTTATAGAAGAACGACGAACAACATCATAATGCCCTACTTTCATTCACTTCTACACCAGATGTAGAAATGTACATACATCCCTCCCTTTCTGTTATCAATCCTGATTATTAAAATGTAAACAAAGGAGGATTCACTCAGCGAAATAAAAAAAATAAACGTGTCAAATAATTTCAATTTCCTCGAGAAACATCTGTACACGCGTTTAAATACAAGGTGTTCATAAAGTTACGCAAGTGAATATGATGGTATATATACATACATATATATATATTCACTCGCCTGACTTTACGAATACCCTGTATTATAAGGAGTACCGGGTATAGACTTAATCGCCGTTAGGTATTTGTAGCTGGAGTCAAAACTGCCTTTGTGAATGGCATCTCATTTCATATACATTTCAAAAGATATGAACCGAAACTAGACCCGAATAAAAAGTTAAATGATCGAATAACTTTGAAACCGTTAAAATTTTAAATTTCTCCATTTCAAAGAAATAATGGTAGCATAATGGCGAATTTATAGGCAATAATACCCTTTCTCCAGTGAGAGTTGCTTCATAAATCCTTTCATCACACATACACGAGCGTTTCTTTTTAAATAAAGTTAAATATTAACATTTTAATTTAAACTACTTTGCTATTTAAAAGGCCAAAAAAAATCAATCTAAATAATAAAAAATTGAAATGTGGCAACTCGGAGATGATGATAATTATGAAAAAATATTTAACTTGTATAAAAAAAATTAAACCTGTAATATTAATCACGGGAACGACAAACCATATCGAATAAAGTATATATAGCAAGTTAGGAACACTTTCACGTCTAATAATAATTAAAGTGAATCAAATCTATTTAAAAAAAAAAAGGATAAAATCCATAATTACGGAAGCAAATTCTTAAAATAATATTATGAACGCAGAAATAATGAAACGAGTGACGAAGACCGACGTCTCGTTATTGTAACGTCCGTCCTCCAACTGTTTCATTTCTCCTCGTGTACGCTCAAATACAGATTGACTGGCAGAGAAATGATATGGGAGTAACGGGGAAAAGGAGATATAGTGAGGGATCGCGATTAAGATATATTCGCGAGCACTACTCTCATATATATATACTGGCACCGCGTAAATAAATCATCACTCACATCTGTCTTTCCTCTCTTCAGCTTCGTCCTGTACCACAGCCTTAGGTCGAAACAGCTCCTTGAAGTGAGGTTTGCAGTACAGAGATCCTTCGTGGCTCTGATAAGTCTCAAGGCTGCACCACCAAACACCAAGTATTAACATATTAGACACTTATTTGAATTGTAATCCTTTTATTTATTTATTTAATTTTATATATATATATATATATTATATATATATATATATACTATATACTATATACTATATATATATATATATATATATATATATATATATATATATATATGTGTGTGTGTGTGTGTGTGTAAAGACGCTTTAAAAAACGGTGCAATTAAATCCTGAACGTTTCAAATCCAAATGAAAGTGGATTTCTCTTCAGGACCTGACGAGGAATCCTTGTTTAATTATGTTCGAAACGTTTTCACATTTTAATTGCTTTTAATGAATTTTGAAGTGGGTTTTTAAGCTTTGCATTAATTTAAAACACTGTTTACTTCAGTGTTTTTAAAGCTTTTCATATTATATATATATATATATATATATACAGTATATAGGCAATACAAAAACACGGGTGTAAAGACAAAATGACAGCAGGGTAAGGGGTATGTAAATTCAATTACATGTATGTATACACCTCAGTGGTGTAGTGGATAACATAACTGACTACGAATGCACCAGCTCTGGGTTCGATTCTTGGTGACAGCAGTCGGTGCACAGCAAACACAGCTGTTCATGCTTCCATACAATAAAAATTGGTTGGTAGATAAATGGGTACCATAGGTAGCCTAATGGTTAAGAGAGGTCGCGAGATCGAGTCCGAGCGAAGACTTCGTAATTTCTGAACACCCGTGATGGGGCGTGGTTCGGATTCGTGTTAAGCAACGCGCTTAACCTTCGTCAGAATGAACAATTCGGGCGGAAGCAAAAACCAAGGCAAATACGAGGTCCTCCTAAGTGGCAAAAGTAAAAAACGCCAGAAAATGCAGTTGAAGTTGTACTAATTTGAGTGTCCTAAAATCTTTCAACTAAGATATTTCATTGAAATTAAGAATGTTTGTTTAAATTTTAACAGTTTCAGGCGGTTTTTTTACTTTTGTCACTCGCTTAGCTACTTCTTCCTAGGAGTGCTTCATATATAACCAAATTACGTTGTAAACTGGTTTAAATGACCAACCCAAATGTTTGATTCAACAATGCAAAAATAATTGCGTTATCTATTCTTACTTCTTTGGTTAACAAAGTCAAACGGTTGAATTAACAATATGAATGGATAGTCAAATTACGTCATTGTTGCGACTAAATATATTTAATTATTTCTATGGATCGATGTATTGCATCAGGAACGCACGAAGACATCTCTCTATCTATCTATGAATGACAACGGAATATTTTTGTTTATTGCTATGTACTAAACAGCACATTATTATTATCAGGAGTATGGATTTTTGGAGTTGTTTAACTAGCTTTGTAACTGCAAAGGTCAGGGGACCTACAGCTTTACGTAGAATTCGAACAATGGGTCGTTACATCATATGGAACCATGTAAAGGATGGTATTTATATATAAAAGATTTCACAAACACGAAAATAAATGATGCACACCCACAGGTAGAAATAAAAAGCGACTTCAAGGAATGTCGTGCATTCCCCCGGAGGTGGTGTTGAATACACGAAGAACCTTAAAATCCACTTATTTTCCCCTGTCGTTCTGCATCATAGGCTACACACTAGATTGGAGGGAAAAAATTTTTTGAATTTCAAAATGCTTGGGGGTCGGGAAAGTTGTGTATTTATGTGAAACGTACTGTGAAATTTTCGTAATCGTACGGCTATTATAATTAAATTGTGCACACTGAACTCAGTTTTTAAAAATTGGCAAAATTACTAAAATTTCGCAATTTTTAAATTAAATTAAAAAAATTAAAAAAATTTCACACACTACGCGTTAAAAAAAAAAACGGAAAAAAAATGCGAAATATTGGCGAATTTGCGAAATTTAATAATTTTGCCAATTTTTAAAAACTGAGTTCATTGTACACAATTTAATTATAGCTGTACGAATACAAAAATTTCACACAGTACGTTTCACATAAATACGCAACTTTCCCGACCCCAAGCATTTTGAAATTCAAAAAAGATTTTTCACTCCACCCTACTATACATATATATATACACGGTGTCCCAAAAGGTATGGCCTAAATACAAACTTTTACAATTTTTTTTATTATAAATGATAAGAGTTAAAGAACAATGATAAAAACAGGTATGAATGCTTTGTTTTATTTAATATAGTTAGTAAACCTCCATATGATATCCACCGTTCACAACTAGTCTAATTCTACGCTCAAATTCTAAAAAAGCTGAACGTATGAAATCTGGTGTAAGCGATGGGCATACCGTGTCATAAAAAGGCGCTTAGCAACAAGGTGCTTAGCTTAACTTAGCCTAACACATCAAATAGCCTCGTACTGTAGTTGATGCCGGAAGTTAAGTGCCGTAAACTGTTTAAATGATGAATTTTGAAATCAATAAGTAATTTCCCTGTCTGAAATTTAGAATTTGAACGTAGAATTAGACTAGTTGTGAACGGTGGATATCATGTGGAGGTTTACTAACTATATTAAATAAAACAAAGCATTCATACCTGTTTTTATCATTGTTCTTTAACTCTTATCATTTATAATAAAAAAAATGGTAAGTTTATTTTTAGGCCATACCTTTTGGGACACTAATTAATACATATATATATACATATATATATACATATATATATTATATATATTGGTGGGCACGCGCAACAATTTTTGTAGCGCCGCAACCACAACTCTGCTGAAATAGTTGCGCCGCACGCGCAAGCGCAACCCTTTTCAAAAAGTTGCGCCGCAAGCGCAACCAAAAATGTTGCGCCGCAACTGCCCACCTTTGTATGTATATATATATATATATATATATATATATATATATATATAAATAAAAGGGTGTACATAAAGTCAGGATCTATTTTTGTGAAGCACTTGGAAATTATATGGAATTCAATATAAAATGATAAAGTGGTAACATTTATTAAATAATTAAGAGTAGGATTCGACGTGACGCCCATCAGTATCCCTGCACAGCTCAAATCGTTCCGCAGCATTTGGGGGGTTATGTTATCTGCAGCAGTTCGTGTACGTAAGTTTTCAAGACTCGTAATCTTCGTCTGATAGACGTGCGATTTGATAAAGCCCCATGCAAAGAAATCTAAAGGGGTTAAATCTGGTGATCTCGCTGGCCAAGGTCTTTTGTTGCTTCCGCGTCCGATCCAGCGATTTGGAAAACGTCCATTTAGATAATCCTGAACAATTTTGGCATAGTGACAAGGAGCACCATCATGTTGATAGACGACGGTACTAACAATCCTATCCCCGTCGTCTATCAACATGATGGTGCTCCTTGTCACTATGCCAAAATTGTTCAGGATTATCTAAATGGACGTTTTCCAAATCGCTGGATCGGACGCGGAAGCAACAAAAGACCTTGGCCAGCGAGATCACCAGATTTAACCCCTTTAGATTTCTTTGCATGGGGCTTTATCAAATCGCACGTCTATCAGACGAAGATTACGAGTCTTGAAAACTTACGTACACGTATACGAACTGCTGCAGATAACATAACCCCGCAAATGCTCCAGAATGTGTTTAGAAATGCTGCTGAACGATTTGAGCTGTGCAGGGATACTGATGGGCGTCACGTCGAATCCTACTCTTAATTATTTAATAAATGTTACCACTATCATTTTATGATAAAATTCCATATAATTTCCAAGTGCTTCACAAAAATAGATCCTGACTATGTACACCCTCTGTGTGTGTGTGTGTGTGTGTGTGTGTGTGTGTGTATTAATTTGCATCGGTAACGGCCAAATTTAACCAATTCGATTCTCTTACCGATTCTTTGAAGTTTTCATTACAAAATTCTATATTTATAGAAAATTGAAAACAAAAAATTTCTACTTATTCCAAAGTGTAATTGTATAAAACAGAGCTTTCCAAACTGTCGCCAATACCTCCCAGGTGTGTCGCCAAATTTAGTTAATTATTTTCAATTTTTTTTGTATTTTGAAAATTTGGTTTTTGTATCAACAAAATCGGCTACAAGATAAACCACCTACTGAAAAATTATCTGATATTTGATGATAAAAATTAATTAGTGTCGCCAACGTGAAAAGTTTGGAAAGCTCTGGTATAAAATATATTTCACTTCACAAAAAAGGAAGTTCCGTTAACTTTCCTAATTATAAACACTACTGTACTCTTGCTCTACAGGGTGGCCCATTAGTCCCAGTCGGTTATAATTAAAGCGAAAATTATCTAGCGGATTTAAAAAAAAAATTTTAAATCAGTATTTCTAAACTTATAAACTTTGATCCTTTGTATTTTAGCTTTAATTATAACCGATTGGGGCTTGTGGGCAACCCTGTATACTGATAATTAATTTTATTAATTTTTAACATTAAACCATTTTATTATAACTATTTTAAGTACTTTAATAATTTTATAAATGCAAATTGTATATCCCTTTTTTTATTAACCCATTAGTGGCCATTGGTAGAATTTTCTACCGACAAAATTGTCATTATTGCATCACTTTCTTGTATTCACGTGATCTTCGATATGAGTCATTGATATGACGCAATCTTTTAGACCGAGTTATCAGGTCATCCTATAAGTAATGTTTTTTACGATAGATTAAGTTTAAACTAGTCCTACTTGGTTTAAGCATAAATTTTTTATTTAAGCATAAAGGTTATATCTAAGAGGAGATCTATCTTGTTTCGCTAAATACTTTACAGACCTTGACCAGTGAAGACGTGTTTTGCTTTATGTGAACCCCTCAAACATGGCGGTATCAGAAGAGCATATCAGGCATATAATGCTTTACGAGTTCAAAAAAGGGAATAGTGCTACTGAAGCAACGAGAAGCATTCAGGACGTTTATGGCAACGATATTCTGCATGTGAGGAAATGTCAAAGATGGTTTCAAAAGTTTAGGAATGGTGACTGCTGTTTGACAGATGCAGCACGCTCTGGACGCCCTGCTGAGTTTGATGATAACCTGCTGTTAGCCGCACTTGAAGACTGTTCAACAACTGTCGAAGAATTGGCCCAGAAACTCCATTCATCCCTGTCCACCATCCATCGACATTTGCAACAACTCGGGAAAGTGCCTAAGTTAGGAAAATGGGTGCCACATGAATTGTCGGTCGACAATCTGAGGGTGCGGGTAAACATTAGCACAGCTCTTCATTCCCGTGAACTCCAAGATCCATTTTTGCACCGTTTAGTGACTGGTGATGAAAAGTGGATACTGTACCAGAATGTTAAGCGCCGTCGACAGTGGGTTTGTGCCGGAGAACCAGCGACACCACACCCAAAACAATCTTCACCCTCAGAAGGTGTTGCTTAGTTTGTTGGGATAAAGGTTGTGTAATACACTTTGAAACCTTACCACACAACCAAACAATCACCGCTCAAGTCTACTGTCAACAACTGGATCAATTGAACACTGCACTAAAAGAAAAGACCTTCTTTGGTTAATCGGAAAGGAATCGTGTCCCACCACGACAACGCACGTCCTCATACCGCTCGGATCACTTGCAAAAATTGAGGAGCTTGGGTGGGAAAAACTTCCACATCCTCCATACCTTGCGCCTTCAGATTATCTCTTCAGGAGTCTGCAAAACTATCTTGACGAGAAACAGTATACTTCTTTAGATGACCTGCACACCAGTCTTTGTACGTTTTTTGCCTCAAAACCGCCTGAATTTTATAAACATGACATTGAAAAGCTTGTAGGACGTTGGCAGTGTCTGATTCCGATGGAAAATATACACTACAGGGTGTCCCATAAGTCCAGCATCATAGGAGAAATTCATATTTTTCTATTTCTACAAACCATAATTCATATTTTTCTTATGATCGGGATGCCAATTTCCCGTCCACCATTCTGTTCAGTGACGAGGCTGTTTTTTATGGAAATGGTGAGGTAAATCGACAGAACACCCGCTACTAGTCTCAAAACAACCCTCACTGGTATACCTCTTCAAAGGAACAAGGTGCATCTCGGGTGATGGTATGGTGTGGCATTTGGAAGGATCGCATCATAGGCCCCCTCTTTTTTCGATGAACGTGTCAATGGAGGCACCTACCTACGTATGCTCAAGGAAGAAGCATTTCCCAGTGTCTCGAATGAAGAAAGAAATTTCCCAACATGGTTCCAGTAAGACGGCGCTCCTACACATTACAGCACCCAGGTAAGGGAATACCTGTACCAACAATTCTCTGGTCATTGGATACGACGTCGTGTGCCTGTGAAATGGCCAACTAGAAGCCCGGATTTCACGCCACTACTTTTTTATCTCTGGGGCCATTTGAAAGCGCTGGTATACGCAGAGAAAATTAGGACTGTTGAACATTTGCGGCAGCGCATTATTGGGGCATGTAACACCATTACTCCTGACATCATTCACCGTGTGATTGCTGACTGGGTATCACGTCTGAATGTGTGTATTGAAAACAATACTGGTCATATTGAGCACGTTCTGTAAATAAAAGCTTTTGTTTTGCCTTTTTTATTATTTTTCCTATGATGCCGGACTTATGGGACACCCTGTAGATTAAAAAGTTTGTCAAGTTTTTTTTTTTTGTCCTTCAAATTCCGATCTAAAAAATGACTACTTATGGGATGACCTGATATATCAATGACTCGTACCGAAGATCACGTGAATACGAGAAAGATGCAATAATGACAAACAATTTTGTCGGTATGAAATTCTACCAGTGGGCACTAATGGGTTAAAATAGGCCATATGGGCCTTGAAATTTCAATGAAAATTTACTTTGTCTACGACTATATTGTTTAAGAAACAAAAACAATGATCATAATTTCCTTATTTTAATATTTTCCATCGGTTTGCGTTTTAGTTTGATGTAAATAACTTTTAATGCATTTACAGCGTTTCTTGATCTTTAAGGATATTTATTTATTTATCTATCTTGTGATTTAAGTATTGTCAACTAGGGTCTACAATTGGTTACAAAGCTTAGCCCCTACGTTAAACTGTAGGTTTAAGGTGGTGACAAGCTTGACCTTCGTCAGAATGATCAATTCGGGCGAAAGCTAAACCAAGGTTAAGACGATAAGAAAATGATTGATGAGGTGTTAATGGAGGGTTTTATCAGACCATAATGAATGCATTGTGTATAGTTAAGTTGGTTTGTGTTTGGTATGGAAGGAAGAGAGCGTGGGCATACAGAGTAACAGAGTAGGTCAAGTCTTTATGGAAATAAATGAGAAACAAATGAAAGTAAAGAAATAAGCTCAATACGCATAGGGAATGTTTACTAACTGTGTGGGGTGTGTGAATGAAACGGAGTTAAATAAAACGGCGACTGCATGGCGGAACGATGAGATAAAGAATACAGTAAAAGAAAAGATGAATAAAAAAGTTACAAAAAATCAGCTTGGTACAGTAATGAAAGGCGATGTATACGATTTCAATAATTTATTACAAGAGAAATATTAGCGTTGTAAAAATAAATTAAGCTAAACAGCTGGGAAAGAAATTGAATAAACAGTGTGTGGAGAATGGAGTTATCGTAGAAAGAAGTGAGGAAGTGCAAAAAGGTCAGCATGTATTTGGGCATGGTTAAATTAATAATTTTTAGGAAAATGAGTGATAAAATTCTATTTAATCAATGATTAACTTATTAAAAATGATTAAAAATTAAATACTTCTGAAGAGTTTGAAAGCTTTATTGTTTCTGTCGCGGGGTAACTGCTTTAAGACCTCTACTAAGACCAAGAGTTTTATCAAGGACAAAGTTACGCATCTATAATAGTGTGATTTTGTCCATAATTACGTATGGTGAGGAAACCGAGTATTACCCAAACGAGAGAAAAAACTACAAAGCAGTGAGAACATCATCCTCAAAAGCATCTGTGTACAGTAGGGTGGAGTGAAAAATTTGTTTTTGAATTTCAAAATGCTTGGGGTCAGGAAAGTTGTGTATTTATGTGAAACGTACTGTGTGAAATTTTTGTAATCGTACGGCTATAATAAAATTGTGCACACAAGTTTTTAAAAATTGGCAAAATTACTAAAATATCTCAAATTAAATTACAAAAATTTCACAGTACGTGTCCAAATAAAATAGGCGAAATTTTAGCGATTTTGCCAATTTTTAAAAACTTGTTCAGTGTGCACAATTTAATTATAGCCGTACGATTGCAAAAATTTCTCACAGTACGTTTCACAAATACGCAACTTTCGACCCCCAAGCATTTTGAAATTCAAAAACAAATATTTTTCACTCCACCCTAGTGGACAGTCCATGATGAAGAGCTAAGAGCTATTGAAAGTGAATTTAAATGAAAGCAAAGTTCTTGTCGAGATATAAGGAAAGTCCTCAAGCATTAGTGTGGTAAATGGAGAAAATTTAGGTTAAGAATAAATATTTAGGATGTTCGATTGACAAAAAAGGTACAAATACATTGAGGTTGAAAGAGTGAAGCAAGACGAGCGAGTTATGAGCGAAATAAAAACCCTGGTAAGAAGGGAAGTGCTCGAGTGTATAATTATGTAGCAAAATGTTTAACATGAAGGTGTAAAGGTATGTAAGCAAGGTATGGATACGAGACTATTGTTTGAGAAGATATTTACCTGTCAAATGTAAGAACAGTTGAAATGAATAACTTTTCAAAATCATGATTGGTGTAAAATGGATTGACTACGAAAGTGAAGGTGTGTG
The DNA here is from genome assembly GCA_023014485.1 of Bathynomus jamesi. Classification (NCBI taxonomy): domain Eukaryota; kingdom Metazoa; phylum Arthropoda; class Malacostraca; order Isopoda; family Cirolanidae; genus Bathynomus; species Bathynomus jamesi. Next base: position 269,156 of record JAJOZX010003686.1, read on the forward strand.
TAATGAAAACCGCTCGAGATGAGAATGGATGATAGCAATACCAAAGTAGCATACTGTGTGTATAGAATAAAGTGCACGTAGGTGCGAGTAGTAGAGGAAGACCGCGTAAAAGATCGGAGAAAGTAAATTTACGAATGATATAAATGCGACACAAAAGGTAACGAGAAAAGGATGAAGCGGTTTGTGGTGTATTTAAATGGAACCGACGGTCTCGCCTAACGTACCACTAGCAGTATACCTCTAAATCTTGTCTTTATAGAGTACTCACGTCAGATTCTTGTTGCATTCTTTACACCTGAAACAGTTCTTATGCCAAGACGCCTTTTCGGCTACGATCTTCTCCATCTGAAAGACCTGTTTACCGCAGATGCGACAATCGGTGGACACCTGTGTTGGCTCCTGAGAACCGGGGATATCACAAATTACATAATTATTTTAAATAGAACAATGACAATCTTCCAAAAATCATTAAAAACGAACCAACTCTGCGCGCGCGCGCGCATATATATATATATATATATATATATATATATATATATATATATATATATACACACATACATAAATAAATATATATATATACATACAGGGTGTCCCAGAATTAACTATATTTCAATGAAATCTGAAAAATTTAATAAAAACTGACAATTTTGTGTTTATTACTAAATTATGATACAAAAACAAATAGATTTATAAATCATAAGTCAAAACTTTAATGAGAAGTTTCAACATGTGCACCGTCTGTATCTCTGCAAATTTCAAATCTATCCTCAGCGCTGCGAAACACATTTTGAAGCATTTCAGGTGTTATCTCCCGCACTGCCAACTGGATGCGTTCTTTAAGTTCAGCTAAACTATTGATCTTTTGGCGATAAACCTTTGTTTTTATGAAACCCCATGCAAAGAAATCCAGGGGTGTCAAATCCGGAGAACGCGGAGCATAATGACATGGTGCTCCATCTTGTTGAAACACATTATCAAGAATGCCATCATCAAGAAGCTGTGGTTCGAGAAACTGCTGAAGCATATCAAGGTAGACGGTACCTGTTACAGTTGCTTCCGCAAAGAATGGGCCATAAATTTTGGATTTGGTCATTCCAAGCCACACTAACTTTTGGAGAGTCTCTCTGCCATTCTATGACTTCAGACGGTCTTTCATTGGACCAGATATGACAGTTGTGTCGATTGACTTTACCACACGTGTCGAAAGTCGCCTCATCACTGAATAAGATGTTATCCAATAAACTTTCATTTTCGATTTGATCCACAATTTCTGCACACCTTGCTGCTCGATTTGGATAATCCTCTTCATTTAGGGCATGCAGTACTTGAATGTGATAAGCCTTTTTCATCAGTGTCGAACGCAAGATTCTATGAACTGTTGTCTTGGATATGTCGAGTCTTCGACCGGCCTCCCTAACCGAAGTTGTTGGTTCATCCTCAAACAATTGTCGTACCTGTTCGGTACTGTTACGTGCTGTCCTTGGGCGTCCTCTTCCCACCTCGTCGTGTACGGATCCAGTTCTTTTAAATTTGTTCACAAGTTCACGAATCGCTTTGTCTGTAGGACCGGTTCTGTGGAATCTTGTAAATTTTTCTCCGATTTCATTACATTCCTTTGATACGGGATGTTACAACAAAGATGCGTTCTTGTGTATTCATTATTAATAGGGTTCTGAAAGATAATGAAAATAAAACTGAAAAATTATGAAAATAAAATTATGAAAAAAATTTAGAAATTTATACATTTTTAACACATTAAACAAACAAATAAGTGTTTTTAAAAAATTTGTCCGATTTCATTGAAATAGTTAATTCTGGGACACCCTGTATAGAATGCGATTATATACTGAAGTTCTTATCTATATTGAATCTATATTCTTGTCAATTTACTGTCGAAATTTCTATTTTTAAATTCATAAAAAAATTTTAACTACAAAATCAAGAGACACATTTTTAAAAAGAAAACTGGTACAACGAAAAGAAAGTATTATTAAAAATACTGTACATAATATGAGGCCCTCCAAGGAAGAAGTGGCTAAGCGACAAAAGTAAAAAAAACTAGAAAACGCGTTTAAAAAAAGTTGTACCAATTTGAAAGTGGCATAATTTTTGAAGATATTTCATCAAAATACCTTCAAAAGTTATGGTACACGTATAGTACACGTTATGGGCCTTATATAGTACGTGTATTTAGACATCTACACAAAATAGAAGCGAGAACTAAAACCAAAGGCCAAATGCAAAACTAAAACCATGAACCATATAGAGGAGAGTATGGAGCAAACTGAATGAACCATACGAGTACATTAAATTTCTTCGTCGCAGAGAAAAATACCTTTTGAATTTTTTTCTTGAACTTTTGGATCATCGTTCCAACGCGAAACTGAAGCATGGAAAGAGGGTAAGCACCACTTAAGTATGGGTAAAAGGACTAATTAAGAACGAGTGAAAAAAAAGTGTACAAGGTAGCCAAACAAATGGGGGACAGTAAATTAGGGGTGGTACAGAATAAACACTTAAAATAATGCAGTAAAAATAGGTTAGTCCACAGATTTTAATGAAATTTACAGCAAAGCTTGTCTGGAACGACTCGTCCACAAAACAATTAAATTACATTATAACTACAGGATTAAATGAGTCAAGAAACGAGAGTTTAGTAGTTTTAAGAAGCTAAACAACTCTGTGGGGATGGATATAATTTAAAAAAAAAAAGGTAATGGAAGGAAACAATAAAAGATACACGAATATGTATATAATCTGCAAAGCAAATCGAGTAATTATGATCAACATTTTATACTTGGCCTGTATTTTTAAATACTTAAACACACCAGACACGCGCACAAACGGGCAAAGCATTTCAATACATTAGGTCATATCGCGTGGAAAGTTAAAACCTCAAAAATATCCTAGTTATACTTTACAGCTAAAATATACACATACAAACACGCACACAATAAATAAATAAATATATAAATATATAAATTAAATAAATAAAAATAAATAAATAAATAAAATAAAAATAAAATAAATATATATATATATATATATACACACACACACACTTAAAAGGACAAATCATGCATTTACGGAAAAACAAAACACTAATAATTGTTAACAGCATAAAATTAAGGAAACATTTACACGATATAAAAAGACTAAAAAATAACGTAAACTTGTGCAAATTTAGGTAAAAAACAAAATATATACAAATATTCAAAATAATAGTATTACCCAAATATAAAAGCTGTATACTAGCAAATCAACGCAAAATTGCAAACCAAATAACGGTGAACTCAATTTCTTGTTTTATGTACATATTTAGGTGTTAGTTAAAACTGCTATGGTTAAAACATCAATCGTCAGTTTTAAACGGTTACCTTCGGCTTGTTAAATTTGCTTTTCATTTTTGCAGTATCAAAAGATCGAATTCTAGGCCCAACGTGTTTTTCATATAGTTCGTCCTTATTGTGATAAGCCGTTTTCTAATCACAGAAAACGGGAGTATTAATGTTCGTAGAAAATGTAGCGCAGTTTTTTTATATTTTTTTTTTAAAGGTATACTGATATTAATTAACAAGTCACTTATTTTATTACGTTACTTTTTAACATATCAACTAGTTAAAAATTTAAATTATATTAAGTTTAAATTATAAACACTTTCATCGAAATCTAAACACAAAGAGGGTTTTGTAGCATTGTCATTCATTCCGTATATAATATATATATAAATCATTACTAAATAATGACAAAATATGGTCAGAACACACTATTTGATCACATCTAAAAATTATGGAAGATTCCTTTTGGAAAGATGAATTCTGTGGACTATTTTCTTCCTACTAGATTTTGTCACAGTTACATTCTACATTATCCGTACAGCTGGAAGAATAAGTACTGCGCCTTCTCACATTACCTCAAATTAACAAAATTCCATCTTAAATTAGCGTAAAAGCAAAAGATAATTCGGAACTAGACGTAAACACAAGATATAAAGGCTCTGTATGGCATATTCAGTTGTCGTGACAACTGAAATTTAAGTTATATTTTAACTATTTGAAGTACAGTACATTCTACTGGCAAAATCAACATGGTTAATACACATTAACACACTTAAAAACTAAATTTTTCTCCATTTTTTGGCAAAATCTATTTTTTAATACAAAATAATATATACTGTACATTCATATTTTAATTTTTTTATAATAAAGATATATATAAATTTGAATGACAAATAATCTTACCGACACCACAGTATCCGAGGGGGACTTGGGGGGTAATATCATAGGCAGAGAAACCAGCCCCCCCTCCAGGACACCACCAGAAAAATTAGCGCACTATGTAACGGTAAATAAATAATTGGGTCATTATATCGGCAATCGAGAGATTAGTTTATGATTATAACAATTGTATTGAACGTTGTCAAATGTACCAAACGAAGTGGAAAGAAAATCAAACACAAACACACATTTAGCAAAAAGACATCACGAGTGTTTAGTCACAGAAATGCTTGCAGAAGTAGGAAAAAAATTACAGATAGTTCCACACATATACAGTCTTCTTTCAACTTATCTAAAGAATTATGCATCTAAATATATTTAACCTGTTCTTATTTGCCGTTGGACAACACGGGAGCTTTTCAGACAAAATCGATGGGATTTTTCACGAAACGGTAGATGGTAAGAGAAAAGTGGTTTTAACAAATGTTGAATTAATGGAGCTATATATGTGGCATATTCTTATATTAAATTTATACATATACATAATTATTGCATCACATATAACTCTCTAAATAATCTTATTGATAATTATGTATATTTAGTCAAATAAGTGGAAAAGCAAAAGGAATTACTAAGATAAATTTGGAAATGTTAAAAAGGAAACCTGATGTTTGTGGAAATCTTATTTCCTGCTGGAAAACATTATGGGTAAAAAGGGGAACCGTTTAGTTACGTTTGAATAAGAAAAAATAACCGCCGTTACCAATTTGACGAGACACTTTTTTAATCAAAGTTAATGCCAAGCATTTTAAACTTTATTCATTCTTGGTAGGGCCGGATTACCAACTTCTAATATTTTGTATTTAAATATTTCTAGTAATAACCTAGTTTTAACGTGATTGACAGATGGAAATCTGTGATACGAATTCAAAATAGTAAGACTCCAAGAAAAGACCCTCGTCGAGCCACACTTTTAAACGCGTCACTATCTCAACCTTCCTTTTAAAAGCAATTCCTGATAATTTAATAAGCATGACTGGGGGCGAATCCAGCGTATCCTCTTCGGCCGTACAGGGTCTATGTGAATTTATGCAGGAAAACTTCATAGTGCAACTAGTGTATCAAATGTGTTAATATGTATTAGTTATTAAAACAAAATTAGAAGAAAGTTCTTTCCGAGTACTTTCAAACTTTTAACTACTAAGGTGAAAAATCAAAGTATCGGGAGAAACTTCTTTGTAGGATTATATATACAGGGTGTGCCCCATAAGTCCTATATCATAGGAAAATTTTAAATAAAATTTATAAAACAAATTTTCAAATTGATGTCGTTTTGGGACGTTTCTTTTTGTTGCAGGTAGAACACGAACGCACGATGACTAATATGGAAGAGTTACACTCCAAGAAAAAAGCGGAAATTGACAATTTCAAATTGTGTAAAAGTTAAATCTGATAGAGAACCTTTTATTTTAATGTGGGATCATCCCTATAACATTTGTTAAAATGCTTGGTTTTGACTAGACCCGTCATGTTCAGTTAATGGTAGTCATTTTGTATTTTTGGCAAAAAATGCGGCTGTTTGAGGTATCTCAGTTATTTTTTTTATTGGTTTTACGATTGCCTTGAACAAAGATACAATAAAATTTCAGTGACAAGGCAATTTTTTTTATCGAGTTTTACTTAGCCCTAATAAATAAAAAATAAATGAATGCGCACGCGCACATTACACACTGGTATATGTCGATCAGCAAGGAAAATACGTTCAAATAAACTAGATATATATTACACACACACACACGAAAAAACTTTTTTTAATGGTTACATGCTGAGGTACTTTAAGTGAAAATAAATTTACACCAAACTAAGTTCGTTAAAGAAATCGTTAATTTGCAAATGTTAAACAGTCGACTCAAACTACTTAAAACACAAAACTAAACTCGCACTCTGACTAAACTCCTTCAAACCTGGGTTTGTGAAATGGTTTTTCACAAACATTTTACAATTTCTGCAATACAAAAATACAACGAATTAATTTTAATTAAAAGTAGAACAATCACTTACACACAATTAAATATATATATATATATACATACACGCACACGAATAAGGGTTTCGATTATATTTTACAAGAGTTTCTCTGCTGAAACTGATTAATCAAAAAGTAATTTTATTATAGTTTGAGTAAAAATAAATTGCAAGTTAATTCGATACTAACTAAAAATCCTTGAATATTTTCGAAAATTTATCAGAAATTTCTCGGAAATAAAAATTATCTGGTGATTAAAGAAAAATATTTCATAAATATACCCCCATTCATTATGTCATAAATTTATAATATCGATTTCAAAGATTAACAAGCACTATACGGCGACTTTCTGTACCCTAACACACACGCACACAATTATTCAGTGTACAAAATACAATAACCGTATATACGCATAATTTTAGAATTAAACCTAACTAAACCAGTGTTTGAATATACACAAAATTCCGACTAAATCAGGAATTTACCAAAGAATAATAAGATGATCAGTTAAAGGTATTTCTTAAATTAACCTTCAAAAATTTCCCCACAATACGCAAGTTAACCTGAGTTAACCCGCATACATGCCAAAAGTGTCCCTCAACATAACCTTAATAGATTATTATTATACGTCGCAATACTGACCAAACTTTGTACACGTAATTGTAGTTGACTTTTTGAAGGTTTAAAAGGTCGGCGGACAGAAGGGTGATTTTCCCGGATATTTTCATCGAAGGATCGACGCTATTGAATTTGAAATTCTCAATTATTAAAAAGGTAATTTTTAATTAAAAAAAGTTTTAGCTTAAATAAAAAGTATATAAATAGGCCATTCATATATAATAAAAGTAAATCACGTAAATTAAATATGAAAATAAAGTATTAAAAATATAGTTCAATTTTCCATAAATATATATAAATATTGTAGACAAATGCCTTAACAAAATTAACTTGGTTATTGCGCGAGAGTAAAACTCACCAAGGTAGGTACGTGAACACCCGTGTAAACTTGAGGTCTCTGGGAATCAACTTTGTTTCCATGGAAACCTTGCCAAGGATGCCTTCGTTCTCCCTCAGCTACCATCATTTGCAAAAATTCGCTTCTTTAAAATCACCCCCCTCCCCCTCTTGAAATTTTGGGGGGTTTTAAACCATCGTTTCGATTTTTTTTTAATTAAAAATGGCAAAAATTAAATGAAATTTAATATTAAAGTTACTTCCGGTTAATTGCATGTAAATCAACTTTCGATGAGAATAAAAAAATTTTAAATTTCAAATTTTATAGCAACGCTTCTCCGGAATCTATTTAATTACCATAATTAAAAATTTGAGAAAAGTCAACACCAAAACTATTTAAAACAAAAATTCGAATATATTCTTAATAGATTCTCAACTTTTTTTTTTCCGCCTAAAAAACCCAAAATAATCAAATTTTGAGCGCGAACCGCATGGCCCAAAGACTAACAACGAATAAGACATACTCAAAACATCTTTAAAAAAATGCTCGGTCACCATAGCAACCGAAAGACGCTACCACAAGATGGCGTGATAGTTACTAAAAAAAATTTAAATTTTAGTGTCATCGATTTTGTAGTTATAAATTAATGCATTACAGTCTGTTTAGTGTTCATGTAATAAAAGTTTACTAATTTTGTAATCCGTTAGAAGCGAAGTTACCTTTACATTAAACATACAGGGTATTCATAAATTATCTTTACAAATTCAACTGAACTTTTAAATTTGATTTATGGACACACACACACACTACTAACCTCTATATATATATATATATATGGCACACTACAGAAGCGAGTTATACCTCTTGCAAGGAAACTAATATTCCGAGTACTTTCGTATATTTGTATACTTTAGTGAGTATAAAATTATACGAAACAGCTCAAAAAAATTTTCCTTTACTGAAGATTGTAAATATATATATATTATATATATTATATATATATATATATATATATATATATATATATATATACTCGTATATATAATAGCGTGACCAAACGTCCTTTTAAAATTTCTCCTTTTCAACAATTCGATAGAGAACCTTTTTTTTAACAAATGACCTTCAAACTTTCTTTCCTCATATTATATATATATATATATATATATATATATATGTTTCTTTTCCCTTCATGGTTTTATTCATCATATATATATATATATATTCGCAGCTTAAAAGTAGAAAATATACACAAAACTGCAAAGAAGGTACAAAAGAGGACAGGTATGGAGGGAAGAATGTAATAGGAATATGTGATATACAAGTCTTTACTGGGATAAACCTACATAACCCCCATGTCCATTTTTTTATGAAGGTTACAATTAAACGAGTCGTGTTAAAGAGGAATATAAATTATAATGCTAGAAAGACTTGCCAGATACCACCACATCGTTTACACGAATCATGAATTACAGCGTGGAAATGCGGATTCGTTCTAACAAATTAAGATGCGACAATGTCACAAACGTCACCGAAACAAAGTACTGAAGCGATAAATAAATCTGCGCACCTACGAAGCTTTTAAAGTTTCCGAAAGAAAGAAAAAACAAAAAAGTTCCCGATATACCGTAAGAAATTACTACGAGTAATTGAGTCAAACCTCTACGAGTCTACGGAATACTACTGTCATCATTACCACTGACTTACCACTTGTGCAATGAAATCATAATCGTCAACGTCATTTAAAATGTATCCCTGCTGACGTTGTGGAAAAACGAAATGATCGCTATTCAGCGGGTGACCGGAAGAAGTGTGATCCCTGTTCGAAACGTCACTCAATAACGCCTTCGGAATATCTTCGTAACTCGCTCGCTAGATGGCATTAGTGATCAAAGTTTTAATTAAGAGTCGGTTATTAATTAGCAAGTTAATTTTTTATGGTCATCTCTTTCTTATTAGCTTCATCCTTTATACAATAAATATTAAAAGAAAGTCCATGATATGCTAAATAAAATTAGAATTCGGAAAACGAGCCGGCGAACGTAAAATTGATAGAAAGAACGGACGTCTACAATTAGGGCGGGATAGTGGGTTAGGGGGGGGGGGGGGGGGGGTAATAGTGCAACTGCTGGTCACACTGGCGACGTTAAAAATAATTAACTTCAACCAAACCTGTCCTTTAACCAAACTTAACACCTTAAAACATTCAAATCGACCTTGAAAAAATATTTCCAATAATAATAATAAATAATAATAATACATTTCCCATACAGGGTGGGATTGCATGGGGAAGGGATGGACATTCCCCCTCCCTTCCCGTTTAGTGCATGCATGTATGCCACGTAATAAAAGAGCGAGATTAAAACTTTTCTTGAAAAGAGGACGAACGGACGGGCGGTTGCGAGGTAAATTGTTCCAAGGTAGTCATTAGGGGGTTGGGTTCGAACTCGGGTTATAAAAGTTTCCGAGTCACGCAAACGAACAAATAGTTCACAACATAAACGGGCAAGAAAAAGATTCTAATTCAGTGGTTTAAAAAAAGAAAAAAGTTAAAAGTAAATGGTGACAAAAAAAAAGGGGGTTAGGGGGGGATTAGGGCAATTTTACATTTACAAACCTTGTTTTAAATATTAAATAAATTATTTTGGAAATAAAATAAGTGAATAAATTCTCAAATTGAACAGTCTTCCTATTGTTTGGAAACCAAAATAATCGATTTAATTATATATATATATATATATATATATATATATATATAACGTTTGAATACATTGAACTCTTTCTTCAGTAAGTAAGAAGAGTACTGCAAAACAGTCTATAAAATCACTAATTTTTAATTAGATGCTTCCCAACGACATTCAGATAAGAATACTGTAATTAAACTACAAAAATTAAACGTTAATGTCAACATTGTGTAAACCAGTATGGATGTAATGTATATCTTTATGTAATGTTTTTTTCTCAATAAAGAATATCAAAGATTATTTCAAAGATTATTATATCATTAAAGTTTAAATACGTACAGGCGAAATACTCTAATGGTATTCTACCACTATTTTACCTTCTTGAATCGCAAAGAGGACCGTCAGTGAACACGCAGTTTCTTTTAAGTTCTTAACACTCACGTCTATTAATCACACCTATATACTATTTAAGGCTTACCTAAAATCAAACCCATAACACTACCTAATGTGCACGTATAACCAAACCCACAAACTGTTTATATCTTTATATCAAACAACCCACTTATTTAATGTTTACACTCGATCGAACCCACGCACTAATTTAATATTTATAGTCAAAATAAAACTCAATTTACTACGATACCTACGTAAGATGTATAAAGCCCCACACCGACTCTACTATTATACCACAACCAAACATGCGACTCACCAACTGTCTGACGGAGACGGTCAAAGTCCTCGGGGCATCGTTTTCCCTGCCCCTGATGCCTTCATAGGGGGTATTCCTTACCCTACGGCCAGACCCTACCCCTATCTGGGTTAGATCAGTGAAGCTACGAGTCTGCGAAGCCATTCAGAAGCGGAACACAATGTTAGTGCGTAATACGCGACAAATTAATCGACATTAAAATCAGCAAATCAGTATGTATATCGAGAAAAAAAAAAAATTACCTAAAACAGAACGGGAATAAGGTTCCGTTTATCAAATGATTTAAATCCACGAGTTCATAAAATGGGCAATAAAGTTGAAAAATCTACTGCGGATAACTGCAGTCTTAAACGAGTCACTCGGCCACTGATAATTCAGTTCCTGCATGACTTCAAGTACTAACCCACTTCAGTTTCCATGATCTCTATATTCATACGTTTTTACTCAGGAGTATGTAAACACACACACAAACGTATCAAACCGCGACATTTTCATTTGTAAATGATGACATTTAACCTAACTCATTATATCCCCTTTTCCCACGAGTTTTGTTATTGTAAAGTATTAAATAAGTAAATACATACCATAACTAATGTCGCGATGAGCTGTGTGTATTCTAAAGATTGTCGCGATTTCGTGATAGCCAAAAATAAAAGCGCGCGCGCTCCGGTAGTAGTAGTAGTAGTTAGCATTGCTGACTACGAATCCACCGGCCCCGGGTTCGATTCCCAGAAAGAGGCAGCGGCGCGCAGCTTATCTAACCGATCACCCTTCCATAAAAAATAAGGTAGTAGATAAATGTGTACCCTGGGTGGCCTAGTGATTAAGACGCTGAGCTGCTGATCAAAAGGTTGTGAAATAGAGTCCGGGCGAGGACTTTGTAATTTCTGACCACCCGTGGCGGGGTCGTGGTTCGGATTCTACGTTAAGTTGTAGGCCTAAAGTGGAGCAACAAGTTTGAACTTCGTCAGAATGAACAATTCGGGCGGAAGAAAACGAAAATTTACCAAGATATACTGTATGTATTGCGTGTGCGCGATGTCTATTTGCACAAGTAATTAACAAAACAGTACGACTCTACCGTATATTAAATAAATTAATGAAAACTTTCTACCGTATATTAAACAAATCAACATCTTGGAAATCATTGTTTTTCAACTAGTTTCCATTTAAAATTCTACATGGTCAAGATTTGCTTTTCTCCACACTCTTCATAGGCTTACCAATTCTTTGACGGACACGTGCAACAGTGATTCTGCGTCTTTGATTTTAGATGTCTTCGAAGTATTAACGGAAATCATACACGGATCATCGAGAGAGGCTGTCAATGTCAAGTCCCCGCAACTTTGAGTCTTTATATGGAGTTATTATTAAAATTAAAAACATTAAATTGTACGAGCAAGCAACGAAATTAAAAATTTTCCATGCATGATTTTAGTCACTACGAAGACATTTCCAAAAATTTCGAATCTTCGAAAGAAAATCGGGAAACAATTATTGATTATGGACCAAATTGCTTTTAATGTAATTTACTTTTTATTTTATTTCCAAAATCGAAATTAAAGAAAATGTCTGTCTGAAACGAATTAGTGAAAAAACTAAGTTTTTAATTTTTTCCATGCCACTCGAAACTTGTTCGACTCGTCACAAAAATTTAAATTTATTAAATCTCTCTCTTTCGAAAGAAAACGTTCGCCCAGCTGAGTGAACGATTTGAGTCCCATAAAGTATCGGACTCGGTAGGTGTGAGTGAAGTCGCTACCGAGGAAACGAACAGTTCTTAATTATTTGCACTGAGGATAACGCGTGACGAGTTGAACAATGAGGTTTTCCTATTCCGCTATTATAAGAGCTACATCATTACAATCTACCTCATCAGCACACATACATACCTTCGTGTTCAACATCTACAAACGTCCCGACCATTAAGGAAGCGTGTAGAGGTTAATATTCATTATACCGAGGGGTTAAGTAACATTCTAGTTTATCACTAATGCGAACAGTATTAAGTATAAGTGATACACTGCGCTTCTCACATTTAGGTTAAAAGCTATCTTATATCCTGTCTATTTAAGAAAACAGGATAAATCTATTGCGAAACTAATCTGGAAGTTATTTAAATGGAACTTAAACATTACCTCGAACCTATCACGTGTTCAGGCTGAATTTTGCACAAATAATCATCGTACATACTTTCATTTCAGTATTTTCAATAATAAATAAAAATAAATAAATTATATGAAGTAATATGAAGTATATAAAGGATTACTTACCAAATTTCGAATACTTGGTATGTTTTTTTCATTTCGATTTCTAGAGGGCGTCAGAGCACGAGGGGGTGTTGATCCCCTCTCAGGGGGAGCGCCAGCCGTATTGCAATAAGCCTCACGCTTAACAAAAGTAATAAATTTTACCATGAAAATACAAAAAATCTAAAAACAATGAATTACAGCCATTTCCAAATTAAAAAAGTACAATTATTATTATTACTATTAAGGAGTACAGAAGAGTGTGTGTGTTTTAGAATATGCTGATAATGCGATGTTTGATAATGCTGGGCGCGAAGAACATGAAAAAAAATATAATACAATACTTCATTACGCGGGCCAAGAAGCGAATAACGTGAAGCTAGATAATAATCCGTCAGGAGTGCCAGAAACTGGCACAACGTTGACCAACAAATTGCGGTAACTCTCGGATCATCATTACCGTACTAGCACTATCATGAGTCAAACCTTCGATTACATGGAAAATGTTACCCATTGAATTACGGACGATAGGTTTTGAAGCTAAACGGGCATAATGTTTTGCCGACCAGGTTGAAAATATGCTGCCAAATAATGTTTCCCATTCGGTAAATATTGTAGAACCAAACCAATCTTAAATATGTTGGTAAATTTATACTTCCTACGTTGTCTACCAACCGGTGGCAAATGTGAGCCAAGAGCTTGACTATGCGTGCATAACACGTGTAACATGGCTGGAATAGTTATTTTATTTAAGAGGCAAATATGTTTTATATTAAATCTTATTTGCAAGTCGATATATTACTATATTATTCAGATATTTTTTAGGTGAAAAAACTAATATTCCAAAAGTCTTTGTAACTTAACACATTTTTTTTCCAAAAGATCTTTGAAAATAGATAACGCGGTATATCTCGGAACGCAACTCAACATTAACAGCGTATTCTACGGTGTGTGTGTGTGTGTGTGTGTGTTCCCTTGCTACATTACGGATCAGTGACAATCTTTAGAATAGGAATGTGCGGGTAGTAGGGTTGCCAGGTGTCCCGTATATACAGGACATGTCCTGTATTTAATGATTTTGTCCTGTGTCCTGTATTGACTATCAGGACGCCTTAAATGTCCTGTATTAAGATTTTTTTTTAAATAAATTGCAAAATTCAGCAGTTTAGAGCTGTACGATTTGAAATTTTCAATATTTTTATTTGTACTACTTGTACTCAATGCTAATGTTGAGCGTGTTTTCTCGTTAATGAATGTTCAATGGACAAAAGAACGAAATAAGTTGGATGTGACCACAGTAGAAGCTATGTTACAATGTAAATGGAACAGACTGCCAGTGCAAGGAATTTTATAAGCAAGTTCTGCAAAACAAGGACCTGTTAAGGAGAGCCAAGTCATCAGTGAAATATAATTAAAAGTATGTGATTTAAATACTTATATTTTACTTAGATAAGAAACTGATATTTTGGTAACGGTCTCGCCTGCGTAAAGTTAAGCTGATTAAATTTTTAATTTAACCCAGATGACCGTGTTACCAATATTTTTTAGTATATAAGTTTGTCCCATGCAGTAATATTATTTTATCTCAATTTACGTATGTACTGTATATGCAAATTAGAAATCATTTGAATTTAAACAGGGTGTCCTGTATTTCTATTTGGCAAATCTGGCAACCCTAGCGGGTAGCGACTTTAAAAAAAAAGTATGGCGACGCTACTAATGAAAATTATTAAATATGGAAAATGGGATATAATGATGGTTAGGTTCAATAGGTTGCTAACTGGGTTTTATAGCTCAGGTTACACGTCGCCATCCACAATAGAAAAGGTCTGTTTCGTAAGGTTTTACACAAACCAAATTTATATATATATATATATATATTATATTTATATATATATATAAGCAAACGACGTTGTGGAAAACAGGACCAAAACAGTGTTGAGTTAGAAAGGGAACAATCCAACACTTGGAAACGTCATTTAGAAAGGTTAATTTCTTCCATTACCTCCACATTCCACTCTTGAACACCTGCTTAAAGGTACTCATTTTCGGATGGTTGGGAATTAATTCTAAATGTTGAAAACGGATGGAGAAAGAATCAAGTCGGCAAATAAGGAGGTTAGGGTTGGGAATCAGACACCTCAAAGGTAACGAATGAATGGTCAAAAGGTAAATGTTTCATCAACAGAGATGGATGCGATATTCTGGTGTGTGATCAGAAATTTGTAATATGTAAAATAAAGATACCATAGAAAGAGGTAAAAAATAGATTCCCAGGGCGCATGAAATACCATGTAAAGTGTGAAAAAAAAAAAAATTATATATACAGTATATATATTTATTATATACACGGTGTTTCAAAAATGTGAGACGCACTTTCAGGTTGGATTCAGGACCTGAAAACAATGAAAAAGTTTATATAAACATATGCCCGAAATCGCCTTGTTTCACAGTTACAGCCCGTTGTGTGTTCCAGCAAGTATCCGCCTTACCTTTAAAGTGCTCAAAATGACCGCCTTGCGCTTGAATACTGTACACGCCTGGTCATAGACTGCCTGACGCGTTCAAACATTCCAGGTTTGCTCGGATTTTCTGGCATCCTTGTTTTTACGTTGGCGAAGCATTTCAACGTTGTCAATAGGTGTCACGTAAACGATAGATTTCAGACGACCCTACAGGTGAAAATAAAGTGGATTCAGGTCCGGGGAGCGAGAAGGCCACGCAATGGGTCCTCCACGGCCTATCCATTTATCAGGGAAATGGTCATCCAAATAGTTTCTGGCTACTCGACTAAAATGAGGTGGAACGCCGTCATGCATAAACCACATACGACGTCGGACACCAAGAGGAACTTCATCTAGTAAATCGCTTAAATCATTCCAATGGGATTCTCCTGTTAATCTTCCAGGCAAACCAAAAGGACCGATTAAGTTGTCGCCAATAAGTCCTGCCCATACATTGATACTAAATTATTGATGGTGCCTTGACTGGATGATGGCATGCGGAGTCTCGTCGGCAGAGTGACTGTTGTGAAAAATGATCACGCCATTTCTTGTAAAGGTAACCTCATCAGAAAACACAGATGGTAGAAAGAGGATCGCGAGCACACTGTTGAATGTGATATGGGTTAAAGCTGTTGTTCCCGTAAAATTCTCCACAGTTGTGTATCTTTACACCCTCCTGCTGCTGCTGCTGCTATCCTTCGGGTGCTGACACCAGGATGTTCCTCCACGCGATTCAGGACCGGCTCCTCCAACTCAACAGTTCTGGCGCTGATTGGTCTACCACCATCTGAAAGTCGCTTGTTGAATGATCCTGTATCACCAAGACGCTCGTCTATTCTCTGAAAGCTCGTCTTATCTGGCAGACGAAGATTCGGAAACCTTTCCGCATACAGCAGTCTTGTTGCGGCCGCATTACATTCGCCAAGTCCACACAAGAGATGTATGTCTGCTATTTCTCTGTTTGAATAAGCCTCCCTTCTCACTTCAAATGCACACTATCACTGAATAGCACAAAAACTTAAGGGTTTTTTTTTTTTTTTTCTTTCCACTGGACTGCACTTACTCACGGTAAGAAGTTACGAATATGAACAGTGAAACACCGCGATGCACCTCCGACTGATGGCTCTACACTCAACATTTAAACAAGTCAGTGTACAAAACATTACAATCGGCAAGGCCATACATGAAATATTTCTTGTACACACTCAAACATTGTCGGCAAGCAGTGTTGTAAACAGTTTGCGGAAAGAATTGCTGGAACACAAAACGGGCTGTAACTTAGAAACAAAGCGATTTCGGGCATATGTTTATATAAACGTTTTTCATCGTTTTCAGGTCCTGAATCCATCCTGAAAGTGCGTCCCACATGTTATGAAACAGTGTGTGTGTGTGTGTAATAATCTTACCAGTTGCGAGAAAGAAACATTGACCTCCTCTTTGACACTGAATGCGTCAGCGGAACTGAGAGACTTATTGGCACTCGACTCGTAAGCAGATTTCTTGACAAAATAAAACCAAAATAAAAACGTGAAATAAAGCTTTAAAATGTATATGAATTAATAATACAATTAAAATTGGGTTAACAAATGGGGGCTTTTAAAATAAATTTTTAAATGAAAATATCAAAATTAACAAAAATTTTATAAATATTAAATTTTAATTAAAAAT
This sequence comes from Bathynomus jamesi, assembly GCA_023014485.1. NCBI lineage: Eukaryota > Metazoa > Arthropoda > Malacostraca > Isopoda > Cirolanidae > Bathynomus > Bathynomus jamesi. The sequence goes on from JAJOZX010003686.1 coordinate 286,168, forward strand.
ATATTTTTTTGAAGAGCTCACCAAAGACTGAAGTGAAATTCCTGGCGTAAAATCCAGCGGATAATTCGGAGTAGATGCCCCGCTTATGGTGAGGGGGTTGTGTTTGACTGGACTGGAAGTTGCGGAGTAAGGAGGAGGAGTGTACGTCTCAACCTTTACAAGAAATAAAATTTAACTATTATCTTCAGCTTAAAAGTTAACTAGATTCCAATATAATCTAACATCAAATTGTACAAGAAATCTCAAAATAAGTTCCCAACAATACCACAATACTTCCAGTTACAACCTTACACTTCCATTCTCTCTACGCGATCATACCAATTTCAGATGTTCCGTGCGATGATTTCTCATTTCACAGAGGTCAGGCTCGTTGCCCCTCCTCTTATTGTGCGCGTTAAAGCTTGCATTGCAATATACTCCATATTCTCACGTCCACCAACTTTTTCACTCCTCACTTTTCCTGAACACACTATTTCTCATACGATCAATCCAGTGTCACTATGGGGGGGGGGGGGGGGGGGGGCGCGACATCATTAGGATACTTTTAAGTATGACAGTCTCCCATTATTAATTCAAAAAATTTCAGTCATATCGCTCCACTTACGTACATTAAACAAAAATGGGATGGCATCACGCAAGGAAGTTAAGCGATAATGGGTCGGATAGTAGCTGGATGGGAGAGACCGTTCGCTGCGTCCTGACTATGTAGCGACCTGTGGTTCTGGATCCCACGTAAAACTGCATGTCCCCTCGGTCGAGTGACCTTGGATGTTGCGAAGGAGATCAAAACGTCATAATTACATTTTGGCATCACGCAATCTATTCATATTCAATGACAGTGGTGGTGAACCAGCCACCTTACTAATCAGTCTGGTTGGCCAGAAACTGGTACAACGATCAGGCTAGACAAATGGGGCTCATTACACTAACTCCGGGATAATTATTACCAGTATCATCGGGATTCGAACCCCCGACTTCAGTGTATTCACTTAATTTATAGGAAACTTATCCACTGAGTTACCGGCACTGCCCTAACCAGTTTCTAACTCACGTTTCCAAGTCCTGCACACAAGTATGACTACTACCGACAGTCTTTCTGTATTTAGCACGCCAACACCGAAGTTTAAACACTTGTCAAAGACAGTTTCAATTTATTACTCGTCCAAATAAAAAAGTGCCACACACACGTCTCTCCTTTTTCGCTTCGTTTCACACTGCCAATGCTGGAACAGCCCACCTTCTCCCCCATGAAACTACATGTTCATCTCCAATGAAGTCTAATCTGTATTCTTTTTATCCATACTGTAAATACTTTACTGTACACATTTCTCTATCAACAATCTTTATATTCAATTTTCTTTTGTAGAACCGCGTAATTAAAACTCTTCCAAACCCACTGCACTCCACCACATTTCAAGTTTCAATCTACGTCCCCAGTTCATCATTGAAACATTTAATTAGCATTAATTAGTTTTAAATTTATGAATATGGAATTAAAAATAGCCAAATATCGTAACACAGCTTCCCACTGATCAGTGAAGTTATGCGACATTGGGTCGGATAGTAGTTAAATGGGAAACCGTCCTCCGCATCCAGACTATGGTAGCGACCCGTGGTTTAGATCCCACGTAAACCTGCGAGTATCCCCCGTCATACGACTTTAGATGTTACGAAGGGGCGTTAAATAACCCCCATCATTACATTTTTTCGTTCGTTACGGATTAATAATGTTTGGGGTTATTTAATCTCCTTTGTAACGCCAAACATCACGTGGGAGGACCTACAGGTTTACGTGGAATCCGAACTACGGGTCGCTAACGTAGAGCCTCGGTTCAACTTCTTCCGTCGCTGATGCGTACTTAGGTTGAATTGGATCGGCCACCTACTCTGTTAATGTTTAGCCTTAGGTAACTCTCAGAGTTCATACCCTTCTGTGTAGGGAAAGGGTTTGCGATGTCATCTGCTTTAGTAGAATATGGATTCTGAAGGTGAACATTAAGGCAATATTATTATATATTGAGGAACGAAAGCGAATGTATAAACAACTATTGTCGTGAGCTTACCAGTTGCGAAATCGGTGTGCGTGGGCGTACGGGCGTAGAATTGGGGCTGGGAGACCTTTTCCGTTGTTGCTGCTGCTGCTGTTTTTGTTCAGTAGCGGACAAATAAGATTCGGTCTGCAAAAAATTTGTAAAGGGAGTTGATATCATCTGCGGCTAATTTACACATTTTCCTTCTCATCAACGATTTACAATGACTTATCGGCAGTAAAGTTTTTTAAAATTCACTTTCCGATAAAGCTATTTATTCAACTACGATAATTATAAGCAAATACTTATTTACATACAAAATAAATAAACGCGACGTTGATATAAATATAGGACAAGAGTTAACGAGAAGAGAATAGTAGTAGGTTTGCGAGGTGTGTCATGAAAGGTAAGGTAATACTGGATTCCTGAGATTAGGGTAGTAACTTATTCCTGGTGGTGATCCCTTTCTATCCGAGTGTTTTCAGTCCCGAGCTCAAGCGCCATCCCCACCCCAGTGAGAACGGTATATAATAATGTATCTATGTACTTTTAAAATGTACAAGCTCTACATCGCTATCAATAAGTGTAAGAAATTAAATCTACTGAAGATTGTCCGTTTCTTGTTTTCTGCTTCGTGTCGCCTATCTCAGACTCGCTCACTAATATTCTAAAACTTCAACCCTACATCAGCTTTATTGGCAGTTCAATGATTAGGAAAAATATTTTAAGGTATTCAAAACAGAGAAGGGAAGTAATCTGAACAGTAAACAACCGATTTTCTACTGCACGAAGTAGTTTTGTTCCTTTTACAGTAACAATCAAAACTGTGACGCATCAAAATGAACAGAACAGAACGTTTTTAATTTAATAACTACGTTAAAGAGCTGGAAAAATGTTTATCAAAAAACTTCGCTTTATAACGACGTTATTTTGGGCACCGAGACTCGAAGCGCTCTAAATACCCGACATAGTGACATTTAAATCTTAATCGTATACTTAAAACATCAAACTCTCACCAATTTCTTCACGCTTATACAGGACAAATCATCCTCGAAGGAAGTCGAGTGTAAAGGCTTTCCTTCGTCGACAGGAGAATGCCCTCTGGTCATGTGACGTCCAGCGAGGTCATCCGACGGCCTAAGCTGCTGCTCCATCTTTGGAGTGGACATAAAATCTAACTTTGAAGGTTGTCCGCCGTCCGTTGTAACCATTTCGACATAGTCTTCCGCGTCACTCGACGATACTGCATACATCGAAGAAGGCGACGAAGATGCTCGACACGTCGGTTCCTGATTAAAATTGTTACTAATGAATTTGTAAAATCGATACTAAAAAAATATTTTTATTTTTTTTTTTTCCATCAATTACGTCAGTATTAGTTATAAAATATTAATTCGCTACAATGTAGTAAATTAATCACTTAACATTTTAACACTTCCAATATCTGTGTAAATCTTTATAGTTTACACACGCATTTTTAAGACTAAATTAAACCAAATTAAAATATTTTACACAAATTCATGAAATTGGTATACAAGATTCACAAAAAAAAATAGTTTGACAAAAACTAATGTTAAGTTGTTTTCACATAACTAAAAGTTGTTGTACTAGTAAATATTGTCAAGAACAATACTACAATTTTAAACTAATGCACACACACACGCTAATATGAGAAAAATAAAATTAAATTTACAAAAAAAAAAAAAATTTACAAAATCACAACTTGGGTAACAATCCATGCAAATAAATTTTAAATTAAAGATACGTGGAATTTTTTTTGTCTCCTACATAAGAATTGATGAGAAAATTTTAATATTCATAGAGTAAAATAAGAGCTACATACTAATCGTGAGCTGCTACTATTACTACTATGCCATTCCATTCATTAAAAATGGATAAGCTACTCGATCTCATTTGAGAGCGTAATCATCTGCGACTTGAAATTCAGCTCGGTAGGCCGATTCATAGACTTTGTTGTCGCGTACGACCAAATGAACTTTTCACTGGGTTCATAGGAAAATTTTAAAATTTAATTCTGTCCATCTTTCGTCGGGAAAATTAGGCATTCGTAATTGGCTGAAATTGATCACGCGGGGAATAATTTACGAATCTAAAGCGACCACCTAACCTATTGTAATCTAGCTTCCGTGAAACTTAATATTAGCACCAATTGATATCCGAGAGAACGGAATGAAAGCGTGCGTGTATTAAACCGTATACACTCGCTGTAACTTCAACACTGCGTACAGACTGCTGTCACCGTTCTTTTGGCGGATTAGCGAGCGCCAGGGGTCGAGCCCCCAGAAAGAAAAATAGCAGTTTTATACTCCAACCTTCGTGAGCGTGGTTGAAACGGGTCATTGTCTAGTATTTGAGCTACGGCCCATTCTCCTCTATCTCGCTCTATCGGTGATCGTTTAATTGGATTATCATCGTTAATAGCACGACTAACGACGAAGACCGTATGACAAGGACCTCGGTATATCATCGGGACGCGGAGGTCACCCACCCAATTACTACCCACACTGAACGCCGCTTAACTTTTGCTGATCTTTCGGAAAAGAGTAATCACATGATCACGACGTAGCCTAAATACTGCGTAATCACCCGATACCTATAAAAACATATGATCAAACTAATAAACTTTTACCTCGACGGTGCTGAAGCTATTTTCATAATCCGAATAATTCAAAGGAATTTCTTGGCATGCACAAGATCTCATGACGGGGGGATATTCCGCCTCCTCTTTCGAGAGGGGATCGCAAATATCCCCCAAAGAGACGTTTCCGCGAAATTCGCTCGAATTTTCCTTTTCGAAATTTTGATCAAGTTGTTCTTGACTTCTTAAGAATTTCAAAATCAAATATGGGGCCATGAGACCCCCGGCCGGGCTTCTGCTACGGCGAGGGGCTCTAGGAACCTCGTAAATATTGCGGTCTGTCATACCCAATGTTATCTCAAATGTTTAAATATTAATTGAAGCAAATGATAATTGGAAAAAAGTTAAATATTAATTTAAATGATAATTATGAGACTGACACATTCCGTACTAACAATGACGACCAATTTATCGCAAAATTTGCCGTTATTAACATCCACAGTTTACAAACGAACGTTCTTTTCCTTAACAACTTCAATACTACAGCGACTAATACAAATTCCAACACTAAATACCTCAATTCCGTGGAGTAACGTACTTTCACAATACATTTAAATACCTCCCTGTCCCGTTCTACGATTTAAATCTCTCGCACATTACGAACGTTCATTACACGAATCAAAAAGATGTTTCATATAATATGGGAATCCTTCAAAAGACGACAATATTTAAGTATTACTTATCATCCTTTCTAATATTTACGAACAACAACAACAACAACACTTAAAGTTAAAAAAGATAATCTACGAAAGTTGATATTTATTAAAGTTAAGATTAACGGACGCACCTTAATCAAAGTTAATCCGAAATAAAACGGAAATTAACGGAAGGAAGAAACTGATCACCAACCACCTCTTAACAACGAGAAGTATTACTAATAATAATAATTATGAAAACGTTCCTCGTAACAAAAAGAATCAGATCTCACTGTACAACTATTTCACAACCACTCGCTCAAAACCATTCAAATATACTACCAAGTACCGATAGTTTATGACATTTTCTTTTTCTATTCGTTAATATTTTCTGATCTGGTTTCTTGCGAAATGAAATATAGTGACGTCATTGGTAGGCAAATTTATGGAATTAAGTAGCTATTAGATTTTAAGATAAGTTTCGGATGTTTTCCTTTATAGCACCGCCATTGTTTTACTGCGTCTCTTTTATGCCCGGTTAGGTCAAATGATTAGTTAGGTTAAGTCGTGATATTTTCGTTAGTTTTAACGAAAATATCACGACTTAACCTCACCAATTGTTGTCTGTGTCAAAATTGTTACGAAGTGAAAAGAAGACATTGGGGGTGCTATAAAGAAAAATATCCTTAGTTTATTAATTTATTTGAAGAATGCATGTCAGGCTTTTATATACAGGATTGCCCTAAAGTCTGCTGTCCCGAAAAAAAAAGTTTAGATTGTGTCGGGGCAACAGACTTTTGGGCCACGCTATATATATATATATATATATAAACAAAATTCCCTTATTACAACTTTATAAACATCCACTTTTGTAGAAAAGAGTACACAACATCGTATTAGAAGTACGAGTAAATAAAAATTATGTAATGACACATTCACAGAGAAAATTCTACTATTATATCTGAAGTTCTTCGCTAATGATCGTTACAACCACCCATCTATTTGTTGCAGAGCATCAGAAAACCAAGAGCGAAAAATGTAACACATCAAACTCTCTCTCTCTCTTCTCTCTCTCTCTCTCTCTCTCTCTCTCTCTCTCTCTCTCTCTCTCTCTTCTTCTCTTCTCTCTCTATATATATATATATATATATATATATATATATATATATGAAGCTGAGAAACACTTCTTTGAAAACCACGTCATCAAAACAATGCGATAAGAACATCTGCAACATTGACAAACCGCGTTATGGTATTGTTCGTACGCGGAGATCCTGAATATTAATTTCCTTCGCTTGTTACGTTAGCCACCACCTGAGTATGTAAGAATAACCGCCCAAATTATACTTGCGGCTAAATAACAAATCAGTTATTATGTACAGACTAGACGCGCCGTTAAATTTATATCTAAATAAATTACCTTATATACAGTATTCGGAACTAGACAAGCCGTTATATATATAATATATATATATATATATATATATATATATTCGGAATGAATACCAACTGTTCTTATCATCTGAATGCGGTTCAGAGGAGAGACGGGTATAAATAATGTCATTAAATAGTTAAATGACAGGTGAATTAAAAATTAGAATGAACGACAAAAGTCGCGGAACAGTTTCAAGTTATCTGACGACGTGGTAAATCTTTACTATAGGACATACTGTATATCGCGTATCAATCTCAAAAGTGTATGGTCGACGGAGAAAAAGTATATCGCGCAGCAACAGTCCGCATGAAAACTTCCAATGTTTATTATTTCCCCATCAAAAGGGTAAGACATTTTATGCAACATTTTTTTATTATTATTAATTCATTTTAGCGAAGTTTACGATTTAAAGAAGCAGAATAATTATTGACAGTTCTCTCTCTCTCTCCCTCTCTCTGTATTATATATATCGAAAACACTCGACATTATGTTAAAGCAAACAAAAAGTTACGTGTCTCCGGAGAGAGAGAGAGAGAGAGAGATGAGAGAGAGAGAGAGAGGAGAGAGAGAGAGAGAGAGAGAGAGAGAGAGAGAGAACGTACACAATGTTGTCCAACACAACTTCAATTTAGAGATCTGCATACAATATGTTTTTTAATTATGTCTGAAGAGATGCATTTTTTAGCTTAAATTATATTTTAAATAACTCATTTTTACTTTTACTTCATGATGAAATGAGGTCACCATCTTAATAGCGAAGTGTGTGTGTGTGTGTGTGTGTGTGTGTGTGTGTGTGTGTGTGGTGTGTCTCCTTTTTTCAATGGTGGGGTCCACACGATAATACAATAGATATGCTTAAATGACTTCATTTTACAACGATAGCACATTACCAAATAAAAATTTTAAGGATGGGCCCAGCCCCACGCGCTCCAATGAATGGAACGCCATTGATTATACTGTGTATACAAAATATACACACGTATATATTGAAAAGTAATCTCGTGATGCTAATTAGAGGATTCGAGTATTGTTAACGTAGGCTTTAAATTATACTGTCGTAGATGACAACGTACTAATAGATTCATATACATTTTGGAAATGTCGACTGATAATCGCTTCGCAGTTACGACTTCACTACATATGAAGGACATTCACGGTATACCTAAAAACGTCTCATTCACAATATACTTTCCATACGAGTCACACCCGAACAAAATTCACTACTTGTAAATAAGCGGTTACCATATATAATTATATTATATATATATAATATATATAATATATTATATATTGGGGAATAACAACATAGGAATTGCACTTTCGCTCAATAACAATAAAGGTCACTTCCTCCGAATAATAATCATAATAACTTAAAAAATATTAATTAGTTAATCCCACGCAATAATAAACAAAATAAATGGGTCGTCTACAATTTCATAATTAAATAAATATGATTTAAAAAAATTATATTAAAGTAAATTAAAAAAATTTCTTCTTTATCTTCCTCATCACCTGATCAAAATAAAAATAAAAAAATAAAATGAATCGTCGTGCAATAACCCCAACACAAAAGAGACGCCCTCCCTTCCATAGAAACCTCCGAGCACACAACCTCCCCTCCTACCAGCTATTATAATTCAACAAATAACAATAAGACAATTGTTACAACTGAAAGCAAAATATAGGATGAAGAGCAAACAATTATATCTAAATATATAGATATATATAATATATATATAATATATATAGATATATATATTATATATATATATATATACCACAAAACCGCTAAAATTCGATACTGGAAATCTGAACTGCAAAATGTGTCAATGTGCCTCTAGAAACCATCGCATCGCATTTCTTCCTGTTTATTTGAGCTTTTATATATATATATAAGCAAGAACCACAGGGAAAAGGAAAAGTAAACACGAAGTCCGAGTGCTTTCGTGATATATTCACATAGAAAGAAATTTCTTTCTTGTCCCTGAAGATGTGAATATATCACGAAAGCGATCGGACTTCGTGTTTCCTCTTCCCTGTGGTTCTTTGCTTATTAAAAAAAATCACGTGTTGCTTTGTGATATCTTTGCATAATATATATTATATATATATATATATATATATATATATATATATATATATATATGTGTGTGTGTGTGTGTGTGTGTGTGTGTGTGTGTGTGTAAGGATCTGAAGTCGGTTAATAGATATACACATACATGGAGTGAAATATAAAATTTTTCCTAAAAATCATATGTTCACCAGTATATATATATATCGAACTCTTTTGGAACAAAGTAGGCGGTGTTATAACATTTGAACAAAATATAATTTTAAAAAAATTACAAATCATATTAAAACACAATAAAATAAAACAAAAAAAATCAGGATTAATGAAGAAAACAAGTTAAGATTAGGCGTGCGGGCGTGAGTTGCAGACCAACAAAACTAACCTTTGGGCGGGCTGAAATAATCACCGGGAGTCTGGATCTGACTTTGGGGGTGTGGTTTGTTGAAGCAATAGTTGTAAACGTGGGCGTGGGAGACTTCGAATTGGGCGGCGCAATTAATTTATATGGATTGGGCGGGATGAATTTGGCATTTAATTTCGTGAGCGTCGAGTTGATTTTGTTCTTGTCCTTCTCAGAACAGTCGACGATAGGGAGTCGTATTGGCTTCTTGGACGAAGTGACTTTCGGAAGATAAGAGAGGGCATTCCTTTTGTCATTTTGGGCATCCCTTATCCGTATTGGGCACCCCCTGCCCCTTTCTTTCGTGAAGTGGGAGTTAGAGACGCAGTTCTCAAGATGACGGAGGAAGACGCGGGATTTCCGTTTACTCTCTGTGACGATAGTTTTGATCGTGTGGATGATCTAATCGAAGCGGAAGCCGATGACGGCATCTCTCTTCCAGGTAGTTTCGCGGAGATTTTCCGCACTGGTAAAGGGATGTTACTTTTAAATGTCTTCTTTAGTTTTGGAGCGGGAGGAGGACATCGGTCGATCTTATTTGGCGCAACAACGTTTTCGTGAAGTATCGCGTTATCCTTTCCTAGACGATTCAATGAATTCGATTCTAGTTCGCCATTCTGCGATCGAAGTTTAACATTCGCTTCGCCCTTTGTTTTCTTAAAGTCGTGTTCAAAATCAATCGTCATGAAACTCTCGAACTTTGCATTGACTGAAGAAGCTAGCGAAGATTTCGAATGTCCATTTTCGGGCTTCGGGGATGCATGGTTGGGGGCCGACGAACCAAAAGATTTGACACCGAGAGAGAGTTTGGTGACGACACTGTTTTATGCCAAACAGCCTTCCTTGAGCCACCACACAACGGTCCATTTGAAATGGCTTCTTCCTTTGAGACACCTCGTTGAAGTCTTGAGGAAACATTTATTATGGGTGCGGAAACGAACTGGAAGTTCTGTTCTATCTTAATGGGTGGATTGGGTTTCCGTTTCGACAGAAATTCTTGATGCACCGAAGAAGGCCCGAGGATTTCGTTTATTCTGGTTCTGATGCCCGCGCTGCAATTCGAATGTATAGAGGCACTCCCACCCACTGTTCGTTACTCGATGTACAATCACGGGTTCCACTTAAATCCGAACCGTTTAAAGAGTTCTGCTTCGTTAACGGATCCAAGTCTCGGTTTCGTGGATCATACGGAACGATCAAAGCGGTGCCGGACACAAATTTGGAGACCGGTACGGAAACCGGAACCACGGAATCGGGGATCATTCCCTGAAGGTTCGGAACCAAACGTTTCGGCCTCGAAGACGGAGCCAAAGTCAGCTTGATCACGGAGCGCCTTTGAATTCGGAAATGGTGGGCGCTGGCGTCAACGCGTAAGTATCGAAATCCTTTGTCGATATACTTCGCGAGGGAGTCTTCCTACAGACGGGCGGGGAAGACGAATGTCTTACGAAGGGGGAGGTCCGCCCATCATCCCAGGGCGTGTCACGGACGGCCTCGTTTCGAACATCGGGAGCGAGGAAAGTAACTGTGACGCAATGATTACTTCCGTTCGTCCACCACTCGTAGCGTATCGTCTCCCGTCGTCGTCCTTCGTCGTAGCCACTTCTTCTTCTTCCTCCTCCTCATCTCTGAGGACGACAAAAGCGTAGCTGTTCTCATCCGAAAAGCGAACCTTTTCGACGATTTCTGAGCTTCCTCACGAGGTAAATCTCTTAGTCGGAATGGCTTACGGGGTGGATGCGTAGCGAAAGATGGCAGAGTATGACGTACGGTATAGTGGAAGTTATTGAAGCTGGAAGTTGAGGCGGAGGAGAGAGTGGCTGGATGACCGCTTAGCTGGTTCAGCACTTCCACCCATTCCATAAGTGGAGAGCGGAACGCACCGACTTAATATAGCAATTATTAAGAGAAGATTCGAATTAAAACTTTTATCAGGTGCCTCTTTACGTTTTTATACGTTCGAATTCTCCTTCAACAGTTCAGTAATTTAATTTAAAATATACGTACATAAAACACACTGAACTGCAATTAACACGTACACAACAGGTCTTTCCATCGCGCAAGTATTATTTTTATTATTATTATTATTATTACTGTTGTTGTTTTTATAAAATTTCCGTAACATAAAATACATTTACAAATTTCTTTGGAGACAGTATGTAAAACGTCTCCATGGCAATGTCACTCTCACTAACAAATCACGTCACCAGCACCACCACCATATTAAAAGTGACTATTTCACAGTACTAGAAATAAAAAACAAACTCGAATACAGGCAGCATTAATGTTGAAAAAAAAACCCAAACTGCTAAACGACTCAAAGTAACTACCGACTCAATTTCTTCTTCGTGGCTTTGTAGAATTTTTTCATACCGACTCGCGACTCGCGACTCTCACTAGAAACAATGAAATGGAAAATGCAGTCACGTTTCCAGACCACCCCGATTTATCTTCTTTTCTACACGATTAAAGAAATGGAGTCAATACAATGTAGCGACTCTGACACGATTCGTAGCAGACGAATTTTTCTTCGACTCTGGGGAAGTGACTCAGTGACTCGCAACTTTTCGTGACTCTAAAATTAACCTGCCGTATATGAATTACTTCTCATTATTATAAATATTTCAGTCCCTAAACACGAATATTAAAAAACAAAAAAGTAAAAAATCGGGTCTAACTGGCATGGCAGCGATTTTCCTCTTAAGAGCAAAAATCCTTTCGATTTTACGCACACACACACACATCACAACACAACACGAACGAATACTACAAACTTCAACCTTTGTAAATAATACAGTTAATAAAATAATAATATACATATCTACAGAGATAATTTAATTTTACAATTCTATACACTCTTAATATATATATATATTACTGTATAATTATTATATTTACAAAAAGAATGTTTTTCAGCAAAGAATCACGACGCTATACAGAAAAGAAACCCGAACAAAAACAATTTAAAAAAAAACCTTCAATAACATTACGTAATTATACTAGCAAAAATAATATACTGTATATGTATATGCTACAAAACCCTTCTTTCAAAAGCATCATAAAAAGGAACTTAACGAAACGTTTTATTATTGTAAATAAATTATGTAAAATTAAGATAAAATAATGAACGTTTTATTTCCCCCCACTTCAAAACGTCCCCTCACCTTATTCTCCTTCTCGGCGTCTCCTTTCTTCTTTTTCTTCTTTTTCCCCTTCTTGTCTCCTTCCTTCTTCTTCTCCTTCTCCATTTCGAGGATCACTTCCTGCTCCATTTTCTGGAACTCGTCCACCACCACCTTCGACGTCTTGGTAGTTTCTTCGGGCCACAGTTCTTCCTCGCGATTTTTCTGAAATCTCTCCTCGCGGGATTTCTGAAATCTTCCCTAAGTTTCCAGAAAACAAAATTAATAAGAGCCCATATATATATATAATATATATATATATATATATATATATATATATATAAAGGTAAATGAAAAATGCTAGAATTAATATAGTGATGAAAGTAAAATCAACCAAAATGATGTCACCACTTTTTTATTTTATTTTTACGTGAAAATTCAGCACAACTGTTAAATTTATTGAAGGGAACATTTGAGAGAAAATCTTTTAAAAGCGTCAACTCATAACTTTAACGTGAAGTAAAAATATTAGGAATCAGTAACAAGACTTTTTATTCAATACCAAAATGCTTCATAATATGAAATTTAACACGTTTCTAATACTCACGATGACCTACGTGTGTGTGTGTATATATATATATATATATATATTATATATATATATATATATAAGGGTTCATAATTTCTTGAATATTGGAACAATATAAAAAAGTGAGTTGACCTTAATTTACGTCATGCAATTTCCTCTTTCGAGTGGTAGGCCTTATAAGAGGAAATTTCATCACATTTTCATCTCTCTTTTAACTTTAGGAATCACGAGTTTGCGCTGGAAAATGTGAATGGGAAACACCACCGTTCGAACCCCGATATCTAACGACGAACGATTATCTGACCTTCATTTTTTGTCAAGACAATAAACGGAGCTAAATATTGCAGTTTGTACATCCCCCGCAGACCGACAAGAATGACGCGTCTTTCTAACGAGACAATGCCACGACCCACGTACGACCACAATTTTAATGCGTGAATATTTTGGCCACCGACTGGCCACTACCCTACCCTCTATCCGAGGACCTCTCGCCTCTCGATTTTTTTTTTGGGCATACCGGTACGTTAATGGGATTGTTTACCTATAACCGAAGGAGCTCAGTCCGTTTAAAAACAATATCACTAAACGCAACGTGAGCCTAACGGAAGACTCTAAAGCGTGTGAGCGATAACACGCACGCGTTGAGGGTAGTGGACATTCAAAACACGTACGACTACACGATATATTCGTATTTAAGATTTTTCAGGTTGGCTGTAACTTTAAAATCAATTCTTTCTTTGCTCTCGTGATAAGTGTATTAAATGCTCCCTTGCCTCCTACTGGCGTTTCCTCAGATTTTGACCACTACTTTATAGTGATTATTTCCCAAAATGAGAGACATGAAAATGTGGTGTAATGTCCTGTATTCCACTAAAAAACTTTGAGCTTTAAACTATGGCCTACCCTGTTACTATACACCTAATATTCAAAATATTTTTATCTAAAATTTATACGCTTTGACACATATTCTCTCTCTCTCTCTCTCTCTCTCTCTCTCTCAGGACCTTGTTCCTAGAAAACCGAAGACATAGGAGAAAGAGGAGTAGCAATACCTGATACATTTATTGAATTTACAAACAATTCTGAAGTTATTCTTCCATCATCAATGTCTACATCGAGGGAGATCCAGCAGAACTTGAAAACCTTTCAACAAACTTTCGAAGTAAACTGTCAGAGACCACAGCGCATTAAAGACCCCCCCTTCCACTGACCCTTCTTCCGCCTTCAGAATTATAAATGCCAATAACACCAACCAACTGAACGATCTCCGCTTTCAAGAATCCACTTACATCCGTAAAATACAACCTTCCCTCAACGACTAAAATTCAAATTTTGATTTGGAGTTTGTTCGATAACCTTACATACTCGTACAGTTCATATTTACTCTTTGTTCAATTACCGCCGCAACCTACCCAGAAATGTACCCAGAAATGAAGAACGATGCCCTACCCTTATTTATAAAACTATACCCAAAACCTTAAGAACAACCACAGTAATGTAAATACAAATCTTAGCCCGCTTTTAGAATTTTAGTTTTTAACCGTTTAAGATATTTATAGCAATTATTATATATTAATGTATTTAATAGAGCATCATTTTATATAAAATTTTCATCATGATTTTATTTGTAGACATTGATGATGATGATGATGATGATGATGATGGAAGAAAAGTTTCCAAGTCTCCGAAATGTTTCTGAATTCAGTAAATATATCAATGGGGCATCAATTGGTCTCCTCTTATATATATATATATATACGCACCATTTTTTATGGCGAAAAACTCACACCCACCAGGGCTCGAACCCATCACTTTTTGAGTAGAAGGTTGCACCAGATATTTTGAGTGAAATGCTGGTCACTACCTCGAATGCGAGAGGGTTAACACGTAAAATGCCTCTGGATGCGAAAGCGTTATGAGTTTCCGCGTTTGTTTAAATATATCATATGACAGTTTATGTTAACTTTAGTGCGTCATAGTGTAGTGGCTAGCGCCCTCAGCTTCTATTTAAAAGGTGGTGGATTAGAACCCTGGTGGGGGCAATTTTTTCATATATATATTTTTTTTCATATATATTAAAATTTTTTTTTCATATATATATATATATATATTTTCATATATATATTAAAAAAAATAATATATATATATATATATATATATAATGAAAGCTTCTTTCTCAGAAATCAATGGGATAATGCGTTGAAGATTTTTAATTTTTAAGGTTCATCCGGTAAATTGAAGGGAAAACTAATTTTTTAAGTGAATTTTGTTAATAATTGGTAAGAATGACATTAAAAATTTCACTCGCATAAAAAAAAAATTCTAGATTTTCACTAACGTGTGAAAACGTTTTCGTACCAATGTCCGACAATAAAGGGAGAGGACCATCCGTACGAGCGATCAATCAGCGAGCGAGTAAGGAAGCATTACTGAAAGTTGGTCGTGAAACCAATTTTCTAAACTGCTTTTCAGTGAGAAAACTTTATTTACAAATTCACATTCTCCATTAGTCTTTCTTTTTTCGTGAAAGTATAACGCAATTAATTTCCCCATTTTCCTCAACGGCAGATAATTTTTGTATTTAAACGTGCGTGACCCAATTAAAAACGTTTTCAATTCGTGGTAACTATATATATATATATAATTTTATCTTTTAATATACTTTAATTAAATGAAACCCATCTTGCCTTTTATATACGTGAAATAAATCGATCAGAGAATTCACCAAACTGTTATTTGAGTGGATTTATCTTCAACTTCACGAAGACGTGAATGAAAATTATGTAATATTTTTTTTCTCATTTCACGTTATGTAAATCGTCAGAAAAAGCGAAAATGTTGCTTTATAGAATTTCTAAATATAATCAATCAACCAACCAACCAACAGATATTCGGTTTATTTGTATGCTGCGACTAATTTTTAGGAAAACGATTAGTGGAAAAGCTATAAAGCGATGCTATTGCTCTGAAATTATTTGCGTCCTCTTAAAAGCTATGAAGACCCTTATAATTGAGTACAAAGGCCTAATTTGGGATAATCTGTGAATGGGATATAGAATGACTGTATCCCATGATGATACGGATGATTTTTTTTCATATGAATTTACAACATGGAATATACCCAGAAGCTATAGGCCTATACCCAAACTATAAAAAAAAAAGGGGGGGGGAAAATGGTGAGGGGGGGGGGGGGGGCTTAAAAATAAGTAGGAAAATTTAACAATAAACACTCACGTTAGTCACATCAACGAAATGAAGCGAACTAGTTTTAACAACACTAAAGACACCATCTAAATCGCTAGTCTCTTTAGTGTTAGCGACATCGATAACACTATTGGAATTAGTGACATCAATCGTTTTAGGAGGAGGTTCTGGGACACAGTTGTCATCTAAGGATTCGAGATTGCTCGAGGCACTCTCGTTAACGAGATTTTTAGCTTCCAAATCAGCCTCTCGTTCGCGGTCGTCTTGACCATTCGTCATAATGGTCATCGTTTGGCTTTCGATAGTACCATTTATATCGTCGTAATAACGATTCTGAAGGCCTTCCTCACTTTCTAAAATCTCCTTATCGTTAGAATGATCCGCAGCTTTAAGCTCTTCGGAATGTTCTTGGTCCAGGAACTCGGTACGTTCTGGTTGTCCGATAACATCTTGGTTCATGTGCGCGTCTTCATTTTTAATCAAATTATCGGGAATTTGCTGACTGCTATCTTCTCTGTTGGTCATTACGAGGATTTCAACAGAATTTGCTGATATTTCTTCCTGGGTAACGCAATTTCTATCTTTAGAAATGTCTTCAATTACTGGTGCAACAGATGATGTTCCTGAAATGACAACATCCGACTGCGGTACCGTTTCTCCTTTTTCACTCGCGACTTGAGAGTTTTCTTCCATCACACTCTCGTTGGTTTTAAGTTGCATAACTTCATACTCTTGGAGGTCATCAGTTACCCGTTCTTCAGTTATCTCAATGACGTCAGTTACCTGTTCTTTCGATATCACGATGACGTCAGTTACCTGTTCTTTCGATATCTCGATGTCAGTTACCTGTTCTTTCGATATCTCGATGATGTCAGTTACCCGTTCTTCAGATATCTCGATGGCGTCAGTTACCCGTTCTTTCGATATCTCGATGACGTCAGTTACCTGGTCTTTCGATATCTCGATGACGTCAGTTACCCGTTCTTTCGATATCTCGGTGACGTCAGTTACCCGTTCTTTCGATATCTCAGTGACGTCAGTTACCCGTTCTTTCGATATCTCAGTGACGTCAGTTACCCGTTCTTTCGACATCTCGATGACGTCAGTTACCCGTTCTTTCGATATCTCGATGACGTCAGTTACCTGTTCTTTAGATACCTCAGTGTTAGTCGTCTTGAGATTACCTTCTTCACTAATAAATTCTTTGTTGTCATTAAACTGGTTTGGATTTTCGCTACTCACATCAACTAAAATTTCGTGGTTGGTTAAGCTGTCAGAGTCAGATAATATTTGGTGGTTAATTAAGTTGTCAGAGATTTGTTCGTTCAAACCAGAAGCGAGTGTTTCAGTATGATGTACAATTTGAATTGTATGAACAGACGTGAGCTCCAATTCCGATGACTCTTTAATGGTAAGCTTTATGTCGGTTGCTTCCGCGTTCGTTTCCTCTCTGGTAACGAGTCTGTCCATGATATCAGAGGCTCGGAATTAACTGCGGTAACTTCATTATTGGCAGATTTGAGATCGGAAATCACGAGCACATTATCTTCTAATTCACTTTTAGTCTGATGAGGTTCATCCAAGTCAAGAAGAGGAGCATTCTCTTCGAGTAAGTCAACATTAATTACATTTTGAGCATTTAAAGTCGATTCTTGAGATTCATCCTGAGGAGCATCAGAAGCCGGAAGGAGATTCTCAGACTGATCTGAAATAGGCACACAAGGAAGCTCTGTCACAGTTTGGGTGCGAGGAGGGATATGATTGAGATGAATACCAGAAACATCAAACTGTTAGACGATTCGACGGAATCAGGAATATGGGATGGGGGAAGGGAGGCACCATCTGATGGAGGATTTGGAGGAGAGGCTAGGTCAACGCCACTCTCCACGTCGGCGAGAGAGTCGAGGCTGAAGGGCGGCGCTTCCAGGGAGTCAAGGAGGGTGGTACACGTGGTCGTAACGTCACCGCCACTAACAGTGGCGCGAGTATTTCGTGGCACTCGCGTCCTAGTAGCGACTCCAAGGAGTCCGGCTGAAGGAGCCAACCGCGCGGTCAGCTCCGCTTCGATGAGCCCTGAAGGGACGGCTGCTTTACGAGTGTCCGATGCTCATCGGGCTCTTTGCGCAGTGGCTGCTGCGGAGGGTACTTTGGACCGAGGCTGCGGTTAGAAGCGGCGGACGGTACATTGGCAGACGACACAGCGGGAGGGCAGTCTAGGGAATCGTCTTCAGTCACACTTACCCCGTTCACGGCGGGTTTAGCGGCAAAACCGTCTCTTCTGCGAGACATTGTTGCGTCTGAAACAAAATGAAAACGAAATTAAGAAAAAAACCCATAATACTTAAAATCAGGGCTGGCAGGTCGGACCCGGACTCGGACCCAGACCCGGGTTTAACACGAAAGTGAGATAAGACCCGGACCCGATAATGAATTAGAAAAAAGACCCGGACCCGAAAGTAAATTTTAAAATTGACCCAGACCCAGACCCGACCCGAAAGTGAAGGACCCGCACAGCCGGGTTTTTAGTTTACAAAATTTATGTGTGCGCCTTTAGATTTGGCAACAATGTATTGAATTATCACCACACTCCAAATGACTCGCTGGACGTGGAGAGTTAACGGTGATGGAAGAATAGCCTAATCCTAATATATTTTATTCTTTGTTTGTGAGTTGTGAATTGAAAAAGAATTGCGACAAAAGGAAAGACTTCTCCAGAAGGAAGGACGAATTCGAACTGTGTCACTGAGTGCGAAGTTTGATGCGGGTGTGATATAGTTTGAAAAATGTCCTCGTCTCGCGAAAAAGAGAGATTCAGCTGGGAAACTGATCCATCAAGATCCCATGAAATGGTGGATGGGAATGGGAGGAGAATTAAAAGAGGCAGCCTTGGTAGCATTGTCTACTCCGTGCGCACAAGTTAGCGTTGAAAGATTGTTCTCCGCTCTAAGCTTCATTCTGAACCCGCAAGAAATTCTCTTTCGGAATCATTATTAGACGCAGTATTGTGTTTGCGATCGAACGGTGTTGGGGAATAAAGTCTTCTCGAATAAAATAGTGTAGAATAGTCCTAATAAAAATATTTCAGTTAAAAAGCGTATATATATATATATAGGGTGATCCAGAGAAATGGGACCCAAAAGAACCCCTGTAACTCTTAAAGTATAAGTCCTTTTATAAAATCATACGCATCATTCGAAAGAGGATAGTTACAAGTTTGTACGGGATTGTATAGGTTTTGACAATACAAGACAAGATAAGATACAAAACAAAATAAAAGCATGGCAGTTTTGCGTCAAACGTTTCCAGGCGAGTTAATCTCAAGATTTGGAGACGTTGAATGGCCCGCAAGGTCTCCGGATTTTTCTCCCTTAGATTATTATCTCTGGGGATATTTAAAGAGTAGGGTCTACAGAAATAACCCAACGACCTTGCAAGAATTGAAGGCCGCCATCACAAATGAGATACAGGCCATACCACCGCACACTCTTGCAAAAGTGATGCAGAACTTACGAGCGAGAACACTGGAATGCTTGGCAACTAATGGAGCACATTTGAAAGGAGTCATTTTTAAAATAAATATTTCATAATAAACTTGTAACTCTACTCTTTCGAATGACATATAGTTTTTATGAAAGGAATTAAATATTAAGAATATTTGGCTTTTTTTTATGGGTCCCATTTATCTGGATCACCCTTTATATATATATATATATATATATATATATATATATATATATATACACTGTGTATATTCAAAATTAAAAATCAGTTAAAATTCAGAACTCTCTTTCCTGTCTTGCCACAACTTTCAATCTAGATTCTACGAGAAATAAGTATAGGCTATGCCGCTATATCAATATCTGTTTTAAAGGAGTTCACAGAATATGTTGCCCTTAAAATATAAAGACAATACTACTACCAAATGACTTTAATTATTTCATATTATCGGTTTTATTTTTGTTTTTTAAGATAAACAAAGTATTTAATTTTAATGCAAGAAGATGATAATTTCCATTTGAGTTCACTCAAAAAAATATAGAATTTGTTTTCACAAAATTAATTAAAATTTAGAATAAGGGGGCTGAAGAGAGCAATCATACATCGTATTTTGCCCCTTAGCAATGCACGTATAACTATACCTAGTTACTATTAAATATTAATACAATTAATACACCTAGTTTCAAACATTTCCAAAATCGGATTAATTAATATAATATGGTTAGGCTATTACCGTATAGCCATATAATGTTTTACTATGTTTCAGAAAACATGTTAGTGTAGCTACGGTAGCAGTCTTATTACCTATCCTATACCAGATTATAATTATTACATTTTTAATAATGGACCCGACCCAGACCCGGACCCGAAAGTAAATTAGAAAAATGACCCGGACTCGGACCCGGACCCGAAAGTAAATTCGAAAAATGACCCAGACCCGGACCCGACCCGAAAGTGATAGACCCGCACAGCCCCGCTTAAAATACGAAGTGTTCGAAATAGAAAATGCAATGACGATGAAGCGGGATCTTTATTATATTAACCCATTAGTGTCCATTGGTAGAATTTCCTCCCGACAAAATTGTTCGTAATTACGCGTCACTTTTCTCATATCACGCGATCTTCGGTACGAGTCATATCAATGACTCATACCGAAGATCGCGTGAATTCGAGAAAAGTGACGCGATAATGACGAACAATTTTGTCGGTAAGAAATTCTCCAATGGGCACTAATGGGTTAAGAGTAGTAGCAGTTTCTATTGGAACAACCTGTACGAATTCCACTTAAACATTACGGTACATTTTAAACCCATATAATTAAGTACATTTCACTTCAATCCTCAGATTCCATAAAATAATTAGAAACAAAATAATAAACTAAAAATATCTATGGATGTTACTTGAAATTAAGAAAGTATACTCGTACTGAAGAAATGCTGTAATACAGGAATGATATTAACGGATTTTGCTTCCTACCAAAAGCGTACATACGAGTGTATATATATATAACTGAAGGCTCCGCTCTGTTCCCAGTCGAACTTATTCTTAATCAAATATTTAAAAAGAAGTGAAAGGTTATATATATATATATATGAGGGTCCCGCGTCTTAAGGTACCTAAGCACCAAAATTAAAATTCGCCAGAAATCGCCTCCAAAGTTCAGCAATATTCTGGCAATAGTATCTCTGTTATTAATAGAACGTTCATTTTTGGCTAAATTAAGAGTTCTAAGTATGCTAATGAAGATGTTGATGAGTTTTTGGAATAGATTTTCATATTTTATATTTTATATATATATATATTTTTTTTATTTTTTTATTTTCTTATTATGCCGAACTTTGGGTGAACTTTTGGCTGGCGATAGAGGTGAAAAAAGTAGTTCGCTTCATAAGGTTTTCAACCATACTTCTAGTGTCGTAAGGTCATTATAACCCAAACCACGCGATAGAGGAAGGGTGAAAATAGTGATATCCATCAAAAACACGTTTTCGCCTGTGGTGGCGCTTAGGTACCTTAAAACGCGCGACCCCTCAATTATATATATGATGAAAAGAACCACGAAGGAAAGGAAACACAGAATGGTGCTCAAGCGCTTTCGTCTGATGATATCCTCAGGAACACTCAGTCAGGTCCTCAGTGTTCGTGAGGATGTTATTAGACGAAAGCGCTTGAGCACCATTCTGTGTTTCCTTTCCTTTGTGGTTCTTTTGATCATAAATATTTTTCACGTGTTACTTTCGTGAAATAATTTTCATATATATATATATATATATATATATATACTGAAAATAAGTACCGTACTGTATTCAATTTATCAACAGAACATTACATCGGCATTCGTAACTTAACCTGACCTGACATAAAAAACTTAAACTAATCCAAATAACACTGGATGAAATGTCCGGCCCACGAATGTTGTATACCCCCATGTTAACCTTTTAAGCACTTGACTGTGTCAGGCACTAACCCTTGCAATTTGACACCTCCAATAGAGCGTTATTCTTCTCCTGATTTTCTCTATTTTTATCCACTCGTTTATTCTTATCGTCATTATTGTCATTTTTAATTTTGTTGTAGTGTCACAATTATCAGTGATGTCATTCACGGATGGTTTTTTGTTACTTCCATCATCATCATCATCATCAATTGCAGCCGGTCGACCGATATATTTTTGGTCATT
The DNA here is from genome assembly GCA_023014485.1 of Bathynomus jamesi. Classification (NCBI taxonomy): domain Eukaryota; kingdom Metazoa; phylum Arthropoda; class Malacostraca; order Isopoda; family Cirolanidae; genus Bathynomus; species Bathynomus jamesi. The sequence continues at coordinate 308,491 of JAJOZX010003686.1, forward strand.
TTCGAAGCATTGGGTATCGTTATTGGTTGTTGTACAATCGTTCATTCGGCAGTTATCGTTTTTATCCGTTAATTTATGGTTGTCTTCGATCTGAACGAAAACGAAATCGTCTACGACGTTGGTGACCGTGTTCGCTTCCTCGTTGTTGATCATTTCCCAGCCACTGACGAAACAATCTTCGTTGGTGTCTTTCCTTCCAAGTGGAGTATCGTGAGGTGGTAATTCGACACCTTCCGATTTATTGGTGATATCGGTTTTCACATGATTAAAAGTGTTTATTTCTCCTCTATTATTCAAATTTTTTAGAGTTTTCATATTTAAGGAGTCCTTCATCGCTTTAGTTGTCAAAAATGGATCTTCTGAAGTTGTCCCTAATTCGGGTGCCAATTTGAAATTTGAATTTTGGATTTTGAAATTTTCGTAATTCTCTTTAACTTTTTCATTTAAGCTATCTACTTTTTCTCTAGCAGCACCGTACTTCTGCATGCCTTTCAGTAAGGGCAACATTTTTCCTTTTCCAGGGCGTCAGACTTACCTTCAGAATTATCTCCGGGTCCTTCGTCAGGAGCTTCAGTAGAAGCACGGAATTTCTCATTAACACCCGTAATGCAGTTACTGTCACTTAGAACTATATCATCCTTTATCAATTCCCCTACGGAATGAATGTCATTCAGTGCCAGGAGCCTTCCTCCCCTCTCCTCCTCCTTCTCCTCCTCACCCCCTACTTGGGGATCACACTGAGGGTATTCGTCACTCTTTTTTTTTCTTTTGACTGCGAGGCTTCCGAAACGAAAAAACTTCTTCGACTGTTTGGGATCTTTCGATTCGTCAACCACGGATCCTTCTCTGCTAGAGTCTTTCGAACTCTGCCTGTCCAGACTTCCTCTCGACCCTTTGGAGGATCCTCTGGAACGCGAGCTGGAAGTGCTAAAAAACCTGCTCATACTCTTTGGTTTCTCTCTCTTCTCCTTCGTCGTCCATCGGAATATCGGTTCCGACTGCCTCGTCTTTCATAAAATTTCTCCTTTCCTTCCTTCTTCTTCATCGTCTTCCATCACGACGTACTCGCCCTCCAAATACTCTTCATCATAATCGTCCTCGTACTCGTAATCGTAATAGCCCCTAATTCTAACTCTTCTTCCTCAACTCTCAACCTGTCTTCTTCGAGTTGATTCAAATACCTCTGTCTAATGTATTCTCTGTACGCTTCTTCCGTTTCAAATTCGTTTGGTCTCTTCTCTTCGTCCGCGTCCGAAAACAACATTTCCTCGTCTTCCGTTAAACCGACCGGAAGATCCATGAAGCGATCCAGATTTTCGTCGTCGAGGGCCATACCGGAACTTCTGAGTCTTTTACGAACTTCCGATAAAAGAGCTTCGAGGCGAGCTTCACTGGCGTCAATGACTGCTTTGTCGCTCTCTTCTTCCGCGAGTAGTTCCTCCATTTCCCTCTGCTCCTGCTTCGTCAAAGCATCTGGCATTCCAAGATACTTTTCCAATTCTCGGCGCTGAGCTTCTTTATAAGCCTCTTTTTCTCTTCTTATTCCCTCCAGCTCTATTTCTTCCGCCTCCGTCAGCAGAAATTCCTCCTTACTTGCTAAAGGTTCTCGTTCTTCAGGAGTGATATCTTTGGCCTCATAAGGCCCCTTTTCAGGCCGAGAAATATCATCTTCGAATTTCAGCGTTTCGTTGGAAGGCAGTGATTTTGGGGCGAGATCCACTTCGGGTTCCTCGACCTTCAGAATGTCGCTTATGGCACTCAAACGCTTCTTCGCCTTTTTTCTCCTTATCCTAGGCACGAGTAGATCTTTCACTTCTTCCAGGTAATCGGGAATCTCCTCATCGGATAAAATTCTTTTGTCAGAATTTCTTTCACTTCTTATTATACCAAGCATGAGTTCCTTGTCCGACAGCATTTCATGCGTGGGTTTTGACTCATCCATTTTCTTCTCGCTGTTATCAATTTCTCTCGTTATTCCAGCCGCTGACCCTTCCTCTTCAGCCCCCGTAGGCACATCTAATTTTCTTTCCAGGATACTCATTTCCAGGATACTCACTCGAAGATCAGTACAAGTTTCTCTGTCGGAAGATTCAACCTTTTCTTCTTCTAAATCTAAAGAGGTTAACTCTGTTGCGCTTTTTCCATCGGCTATATCCCCAAATAAACTAGACTCTTTAACTTCTTCATGAACAATTAAGTCATTATCAACATAACTGTTTCCTTCAGTGGGTGATTTTCAATTTCTTTCTCAAAGTTATCATTTAAGACACTTTCTTCTTTAATATCTTCCTCTCTATCTTCTTTAGATTTCTGAGCCAATATTCTCGCAACTAAATTTTGTTCCGAAATCGTTAATAAGTTACAGACATTAATTAACTGCGCTGGTTTGGGGTAGTTTCAAAATCTGTTTCGGTTTTCGTATCTTCTTGAAGGATAACTCCGAAAAGGGCTTATCTTCAATTTTATATAAAGCGTCTTCTTCATACGATATTTCTTTCAGTTTTTTCGAGGATTTTTCTGCGATATCGTCAACCAATCTTTCTTCTTCTAAGCATTTCTCTGACGATTCCTCTTTACGCTTTCTTTTGATACTTGTGTGGTGAGATTCGTTTTCAAATGCCTCGTTTGACTCGAATGGTTCATCCGTTAAAGGTTCTAACTTTCAGTTGATGATTTTATAGACGTATATTTTTCAATATCAACAAAGTCATCAAATTCAGTGCTAGTTAATTCCGACATTGTACTTAACTTTACTTCTTCGTTAGATGTTTTCTTTAGCTCTTCCCTCATTACTTCCACCTTTTGGTTTTCGTTTGTTTCGATACCGAACAGAGGTTCTTTGTCATCTTTAATTTCTGGAAGAGAGTGCGTCTCTTCGGTAAAGTTCGTAACATCAGAAGATGGAATAGACCCATCCTCTAAAATATAATCTTCGGGAAATTCTTCGTATCTTGTGCTAAAAACATCCGTTCCTTGAATAAATTCCCCCTCTTCAAAAACTCCCTTGTTTTGTTCTTCCAGTAACTTATCACACTCCATTTTCCACAGATCCCTACTCGTTCGTTTTTAACAACTTACGTTTACTTTCTTGGTCTTTCTCTTCCTCTCTAGTTTTATCGCCAATATTTGATTATCAATCACACTGTCGACGTCACGATATGAAGTTATTTCTCCCACTTTATCAACTTGAAGAACTTCGGAGGATTTAGAATAGTTTGTTTCTTCCACGCCCTCCGAAATAACCTCTGTTCCAATTTCTTCTTCAGTAATAGGAATTACCCCCGAAGATATACTTTCTACAGAATTTTTCCTCCTTAGGTTTTCTATTGCTTTTTTCCTCAGATTTTGCTCCGTTTTAGGTTTTTTCATCATTATAGGTAAACTAAACGAGACTTCCGGAACTTCTTCAATGACAGCCTCTTCAGGCACTATGGCAGGTTTGATTTCCTTCTTAACTTAATGGTAAACACTGGAACAGCGTCTTCTTTAGATTCAGTTGCTTCGACGGGTATTAAGGGCTCTTCTTCCTTTCATTTGTTTCCATTCGATCCAAGTTACTTTCGTTTATGCTTCGTGGTTCTCCTTCAGTACCTAAAACGCCTCCGTAAACTTCCTTAATATCCTCGCCTTCAGTTTTGGCATCCGTTGCTTCAGGAACTTCAACTGTTTTTTCGCTCCTCGACTCAACAATATATTTCAGATCTTTCGAAATTTCATCATTTTTGGATTTTGCATCAAAAGTAAGATCAAAAGTTTCATCACTTTTAATTCATCTTGTTTTTCCTTAAATTCACCAAATGGTTTAGTTTCATCTTCAATATTTTGCTTACGGGAAGAAGAATCGGTAACTTCTTGTTCATCCGTTTCTTTGTGTTTTAAATTTGATTCCTCCTCAATTTTTCCTTCAAGAGAATCAATGATTATTGGTTCGTTTTCTTCAAGTTTAAAAATTGATTCGTGTTCGGCTTTTAGTGCAAAGGAATCCAAATGGTTGTTCCAGTGTTTCTTCGATCTTTAAATTGGATTCGTCTTGAGCTTTTACTGCAACAGACGAGGATTCACCACCTAATACCTCCTTTATTCCTTCATGCTTTAAAATTAAGTCCTCTTCAGTATTTTCTGCAAAGGAATCAATAACTGGCTGTTCCTTTATGTATTCGCTCTTTAAATTAAATTCTTCCTCAGTTTTTTCTGCAAAGGAATCAATGATTGGTTGGTCTTTTCTTTCTTCGTGTCTTAAATTAGGTTCCTCAAAAATTTCTTTCGCAAAGGAATCAATGACCGGCTGTTCCTTTATTTCTTCCTGCTTTAGATTAAATGCCACTTCAGTTTTTTTCTTAACACAAACAATGACTGGACGTTCCATCATGTCTTCGTGCTTTAAATTAGATTCCCCTTCAGTCATTTTCGCGAGAGAACTAACGATTGGTTGTTCCTTTGTTTCTTCGTGTTTGGAAACAAATTTCTCTCCAATTTTTTCTCAAGAGAATCAATGACCGACTGTTCCTTTATTTCCTCTTGCTTCAAATTAGATTCCTCTCCAATATTTCTCTCGAGCGTATCAATGATTAGCTGTTCCATTATTTCTTGGGGTCTTAAATTAAATTCTTCTTCAGTTTCTTCCTCGAGAGACTCAATGATTGGTTGTTCTTTTATTTCTTCGTGCTTTAAATTAAATTCCTCTTCAGTCTTTTCTTCAAAAGAATCAATGATTGGTTGTTCTTTTATTTCTTCGTGCTTTAAATTAAATTTCTCTTCAGTCTTTCTTCAAAAGAATCAATGATTAGTTGTTCTTTTATTTCTTCGTGCTTTAAATTAAATTCCTCTTCAGTCTTTCTTCAAAAGAATCAATGATTGGTTGTTCTTTTGTTTCTTCGTGCTTTAAATTAAATTCCTCTTCAGTCTTTTCTTCAAAAGAATCAATGATTGGTTGTTCTTTTATTTCTTCGTGCTTTAAATTAAATTCCTCTTCAGTCTTTTCTTCAAAAGAATCAATGATTGGTTGTTCTTTTATTTCTTCGTGCTTTAAATTAAATTCCTCTCCAGTCTTTTCTTCAAAAGAATAAATGATTGGTTGTTCTTTTATTTCTTCGCGTTCTAAATTAAATTCTTCTTCAGTCTTTTCCTCAAGAGAATCAATGATTGGTTGTTCTTTTATTTCTTCGTGCTTTAAATTAAATTCCTCTCCAGTCTTTTCTTCAAAAGAATAAATGATTGGTTGTTCTTTTATTTCTTCGCGTTCTAAATTAAATTCTTCTTCAGTCTTTTCCTCAAGAGAATCAATGATTGGTTGTTGTGTTATTTCTTCATGTTTTAAATTAAATTTCTCTTCAATCTTTTCCTCGAGAGAATCAATGATTGGATGTTCCTTTATTTCTGTGTGTTTTAAATAAGATTCCTCATCAATTTTTTTCACAAGGGAATCAATGGTTGGATATTTCTTTATTTCTTCGTGCTTTAAATTAAATTCCTCTTCAGTCTTTCCCTCGAGAGAATCAATGATTCGATGTTCCTTTATTTTTTCGAGCTTTAAATTAAATTCCTCTTCAGTCTTTTCCTCGAAAGAATCAATGATTGGTTGTTGTGTTATTTCTTCGTGTTTTAAATTGGATTCATCTTCAGTTCTTTCCACAAGAGAATCAATGATTGGGTATTTCTTTATTTCTTCGTGTTTTAAATTAAATTCCTCTTCATTCTTTTCCTCGAGAAAATCAATGATTGGTTGCTGTATCATTGTTTCGTGTTTGAAACTAGACTCATCATCAATTTTTTTCACAGAGGAATCAATTATTGGATATTCCTTTATTCCTTCGTGTTTGAAATCTGATTCTTCTCCAATTTTTCTCACATGGGTATCAATGATGGGCTGCTCCTTTATTTCTTCGTGTTTTAAGTTAAATTCGTCTTCAGTATCTTCGGCAACAGAATCGGTGATTAATTTCAGTATTTCTTCGTATTCTAAATCAGACTCTTCCTCACTCTTTTCCGAAAGAGGATCAGCAATAATCTGTTGTTCCCTCGTTACTTCGTGTTTTAAATCAGAGTCGACTCTACTTATATTACAGTTTTCATTTCTGTTTCTTCCTTTCAAATTCCACGGTTTCTTCCACAGGCGCCGAAATAACTATGTTAACATTTTCAACTGAAGGAAGCTTATCATCTTTTTCACTTATCTTCCTGTTTACCTCTATCTCCGGTCTCATAATTTCATCTTTTTCTTCACTGCTGTCATCATCTTCAATCATGATAAATATCCTATTCTACCGTTGTCTTCTATTTCTATATTATCTGGAAAATCATCTTCAATTTCTCTCGTTTCGTCAACGGTGATGTCACCTATGTGGCTGCATTCATTCCTACCATTTTCTTCCAGTCGAGACAAATACATTTGAAGGCGTTCACCAACCTGGGCTGAAAAATTCTTCACACGTCATATTTTCATCCGAGAAATCTTGACGCGGTTCGGCGCCGCCTTTAGGAAATGTATGACCGGAATAGTCCTCAAAATTCTTATCCTGTTTCTCGGTTTGTCTCTCCTCGAAAGCTTCAGTCACTTCTTCCTGAACGGTATCTGGTTCTTCCGCGTATTTTGCAACCAATGAGCCCATATTTCATCTGAATTATCGAAGAACTTTCTTCTTGTCTTGGCGAAGGCTGACGCTCTTCTTCGGAATTCTTCGAGTCGATCTTTCTCATGGCTCAAACTTTTATTAAAGATGACCGTGGGAGCAGAAGGGGTCCTTCTCTCGAGGAACAAGAACGGGGGGTCTCTTTTCTACGATTAGAGGCTCCTCGGCAGATCCTGTATGCGCTAACAAATTCTGAACCCAGAATACCTTGTAAGTCCTTTGCCACGACCTACCCCAATCCAAGGGACATCATCATCATCATCATATCATAATCATCATCATCATCATCCTCATACCACCATCGTCTTCTGATCCTTCTTCGTTCGAATCATCTATTATTCTTTCTACCTCGACCGCGGTTCCTTCTCGATCTCTTCTAGTTCTGCTTTTTCAAGATCAACCTTAATAACCGGAGAAGTACGAGGACTTGGTTCTTCCTTTTCCGGATCAACGTTTCCTAAGGTAATCGACGCTTTTACACACTCGTGTTTTTACTTCCACATCACTCGCTTCGCTTTCAATTAACGGTTCATCGTCGATGCTTGACTGCTTTTCGTCTTCGCTCAAACTCTCTGGATCTACGCAGATCACCTGAATCCTTTCTCGTTTCTGTTCGGAGTCTAATTTTATTTCGGTCTCTTCCGTATAATTCTTGTATTCAATGTCGGGCGAAGATTTTTCTAACTCATCTTCTTTCAATTCTTTCTTTTGAGAAACTTTCGTTTTCTTTTTTATCTTTTTCCCCCGTTTTCCTTCATTTGCTTCAACAGATTGCAGTTTTGGCACTAGTTCAGCTTCGGATGCCAATAAGCTGATGAATAAAACCCATACACATAGCGCCCAATATTTGAACCAATCTTTAATAAATGAAACCACCATTTTTGGATATTCTGCGCTAAAATTCTTTTAAAATAAACAATAAAGTTCACTTCATATTATTTAACATTCAGTTTCTATAGATTCTTCACAACTATTTCATATATTAAACAAACAACACACTTCGCAACCGAAATTTTTCTCTTTTTTTTAATTTCTATCTCGATGGCGTTTCAACGCCTATAAATCTAAACGATAAAAGAATAACTATACACAAGAAACATTTCAAAATTTCTTTAACTTATTTTTACGAAAACCGGTTTCGTGCGTTTTATGTGACGAAAATAACGGCTTAATAATTTATAATAGAAAGCTATTTACAATAGTAAGCTAAGAAGAAGACTGAAAGCTAATCCCCAGCCCTCACCACCTTCACCTCACTTACTCGTGCACAGCCGAAGATGAAAATAGCATTGCTCGCGGCCCGATTCTTCCGACGTTTACTACCAGGGGGCGCCTCCCCTCGAACAGGGATCAACAAACGTACGTTCTCCCTTCCGTATTTTTACGCGTATTCTAAACATTTATATCATTACTATAAGCACCGTTAATTTCCTTCTTAATTCGCGAGTTAAGTCTTTTTCGACCCTTCATTTTTAACACTAAATAAATAACGCGTTTCGTTCACGGCCGTCCCGTTAAATTTCACGACTAAAAGAGAGGAGAGAAGGGGATCGGGGTGTGTGTGGGGGTGGGGGGGTGGGGGGGATTAAGCTTCGTTTTACGAGTAATGTTTACGAAGCGAAAATAAACTAGGCCTCTTATTATTTCCAAATTATTAACTATACCGGCGCGGCGGAGTCAATCCGCTATACAATCCCTTAATTGCAGCTTCGTGGCGTCGTATTCTTCTTCATCGGCTAAACGCGTGCGGATACAAAGGTAGATCCTTAAATTATCTTCGAATTACGAGCACAAATTCGGATAACGTCACACTAACTTTACCATTTTAATGATTCTGTTGCGCCAAAACACTTCATCCAATTGAGGTTCATAAAGACGCAGTAATTAAGGGCTTTCTAATAAGACAAAAACAAAATAACTCAATTTAATTGGATTACGACCAATTTGTAAAGGAATTTTTATTTAATCGTATTTGTAGGTTATATAATGGGAAGTTATAAAGGAATACAATTTGAAAAAGAGTGAATTCGGCAGACATCAATGGAAAATAAAATCAATAAAATCGAACCTAATTTAACCTAGCCACGCAAGCACGCATATATATATATATATATATATATATATATATATATATATATATATATATATATATAATGGGAAAACGGGAAGAATGCGACGAAATTAAATCGAACTTTTAATAACTCTCTTTTGTTAAAAGTGCGTAAAGTCTCTGCCAGGTCAGGTTAACAAGTCCAGTAAGAACAGCTATTGAGCGATTACTTTAAACTCTACACTATATTTGAGAACACATTAACTTTTACTGGTTTAAACCACCTAATATATAATATATATATATATAATATATATATATAACGTAAAGAACGACGCTTGTATAGGAGAACATTCCGCGCAAGATGAGGAGGGAGAACGAACAATGAAAAATGAGGTAACCACCCGGGAATCGAACCCGGGATCTTCCGATTGCCGGTCAGATATGATAACCACTACCATGGTCCTCACTCGATCAGAAGTCGTAATTCTCCTACATACGCGCGGAATGTTCTCCTATACAAGCGTCGTTCTTTACGTTAATTATACTGCGTGTTCTTTGCAGTTGAAATGTATATATAGGTGCGGCATGCGGGAGGTGCCCCCCTCGGGGCATTGGTTTCTGCGCGTATGTAGGAGAATTACGACTTCTGATCGAGTGAGGACCATGGTGTAGTGGTTATCATATCTAACCGGCAACCGGAAGACCCCGGGTTCGATTCCCGGGTGGTTACCTCATTTTTTCATTTGTTCGTTCTCCTCCTCATCTTGCGCGGAATGTTCTCCTATACAAGCGTCGTTCTTTACGTTAATTATACTGAGTGTTCTTTGCAGTTGAAATGTATATATACGAAAATGATAGAAAACTGTTTCGTAATGTTAATGTGCGATGCATAATAGCTACTTGAAATTGCCTGAAAAGGTGTCATGCTTCCCAACGACATATTCAGATAAGGATACTGTAATTAAATTACCAAAAAATTAAACGTTAATCCCAACATTGTGTAAACTAATATGGATGTAATGTACGTGTACAGGGTGTCCCATAAGTCCGGCATCATAAGAGAAATTCATATTTTTCTATTTCTACAAACCATAATTCATATTTTTCTCTTTCTACAGGCCATAATGTCTGTGAGCAAGGAAGAACGAATCCAGATAATTCTACTCATAGGAAATCGGAGTCAAAGAGAGGCCGCTGCTGAATTTAACAGACTGCATCCAGACCGCGAGCCAATAACACAGAGTTAGAGTTGTGTTAGCAGACTTGTTGCAAAGTTTAAGGAAACAGGATCCATAGAAGATAAACCACGCAGTGGACCTTCAAGGAGGTCCACTGACGATGATACAGCGACTGCTATCCTAGCTCATTTTACCAGAAGTCCCAATAAGTCTCTTCGGCGATTGTCCGCCGAGACAGGAGTGTTGAAAAGTAGCATCCATCGCATTCTTCAGGCTCACAAATGGCATCCATATAAACTTCAGATCCTACAGAAATTAAGCGAAGATGATCCCGACCGGCGGATGGAATTTTGTGAATGGGCTACGGAACAATATGCTCGGGATGCCAATTTCCCGTCCACCATTCTGTTCAGTGACGAGGCTGTTTTTTATGGAAATGGTGAGGTAAATCGACAGAACACCCGCTACTGGTCTCAAAACAACCCTCACTGGTATACCTCTTCAAAGGAACGAGGTGCATCTCGGGTGATGGTATGGTGTGGCATTTGGAAGGATCGCATCATAGGCCCCCTCTTTTTCGATGAACATGTCACTGGAGGCACCTACCTACGTATGCTCAAGGAAAAAGCATTTCCCAGTGTCTTGAACGAAGAAGGAAATTTCCCAACATGGTTCCAGCAAGACGGCGCTCCTGCACATTACAGCATCCAAGCAAGGGAATACCCGTACCAACAATTCCCTGGTCATTGGATAGGACGTCGAGGGCCTGTGGAATGGCCAGCTAGAAGCCCGGATCTCACGCCACTAGATTTTTATCTCTGGGGCCACTTGAAAGCGCTGGTATACGCAGAGAAAATTAGGAGTGTTGAACATTTGCGGCAGCGCATTATTGGGGCATGTAACACCATTACTCCTGACATCATTCACCGTGTGCTTGCTGACTGGGTATCACGTCTGAATTTGTGTATTGAAAACAATGGTGGACATATTGAACACGTTCTGTAAATAAAAGCTTTTGTTTTGCCTTTTTTATTATTTTTCCTATGATGCCGGATTTATGGGACACCCTGTATATCTTATGTAATGTGTTCTTTCTCAATAAAGAGTATTATTTTTATTATTACGATCATTATTAAAGCAGCTTCATTCTGTCTGTTTGTACTTTTTTACTAAATCTTTCATACATCTTTATACCTGCTGGTAGATGAGCAAAGGGGATAATACTCAGTCTGAAACCACGCGTACAGTCTGTCTGTCAGTTCAGAACGATGATGGAGACACGCAGTCGCCCATCGTCCTGCCTCGCATGACACATCAGAATGTTCATTTCTTCGAAGTATTCGCTCTATGTAAGCGACGAATGAGACTTAAAAAAAAAACAGCTGAAGACGACTACGTGCAACCTCGTCCTCTGAACGACAACCAAAAACAAAGAACGTCTCTGGCAAGAATCGAAGGGCGTGTTGCATCACTTTTAAACTTGGGCAAACTTTTTTTTTACTGTTGTTAATGTTAAAATTATTTGCATAATTATTTAATCGCCGCGTTAACAGCCAGGGTCGTACGAGAGAGGGGGGACCTATTTACGGTTAAACTAATGTGAAATCCGAACCACAGATCGGTACATCATCCGAACGCGGGAGCCGGTCACCCACCCAACTACAAAAGGGACCTAAAGCGGCTCAACTTCGCTGATATTTCGCAAATGGATGTAACCGAATCATCAAGATGTAACCCATTTTAAGCAAATACTAACGATTAATACCAAAATAAAGATTGAAAAGCGTTACCTATCTTTACGACGAAAGAACGTCAAGTGGGAAAGTTTGTTTCAGAACTCTGATTCACGAGTTGAACATGGAGGAAAAAGGTATACGTTAACAATACAACGTAATAATAATAAAGATTAAATATCTCGTAATTAAACTTTAACGTTCTTCTCCAAAATACTTTTGTATAAAGTTTTTCCTTAGAAATCGTTCAATCTTTTACACTTAACACATTTAACCATCCGAATAACATATTTCTCGGCATTACATTCGGTTTTCGGCCTTCCCTTGACACCAAAACATTGTGCCAATTTTACCATTAAAAAATAAAATAAAATAAAATAAAATAAAATAAAATCCAACAATTTTCACATTCCTCTCAGTCACGTGAGTAACGAGGAAGGAGAGAGCGATTTCGGTAGTCGAGACTTCTCACCATAGTCACATTCTTCGATTCAAAGTTTACAAAAGGACGTCTCTATACACTTTGCCAGAAAAAAAATTGACACACGCACGTAGATATCGACGAGACAGATTTTCAACCCCTCACCCCTACCAATATTAGGTTAGGCCCGGTTAGGTAAGGTTTCGTTAATTAAATTAAGTGAATGAAAAAAAAATTGGAACATTTTCGAGACCAACGCTTGTCGACATTTTTCCCCAACAATTTGGATGTAGTTCCTCAGAAGGTAGATGATGTTCTTGGGGTTCGTCCAACTCTAGATACTCCCACTGTATTAATGAAGATCTTTCCAACGAGCGTGTTCTTAATGAACTTCTCGACGAAACAAAACATTGGTGACTTTAAAGTTATGAACACCATCAAATGAACATGGTGAAAAAGACAATTTTAAATTTATTTCACTTCCCATATTATATATATATATATATAACATGTTTAAGGTTTTTAAGAAACCTTTGTTGAAATACACATGAGCATAATACCTGATACAACGATCCCCCAAAATTGCCCATAAATATAAAGTACTTTGGTTTATCACCCAAATAACATAGAAACATTTTTATGTGCGTTCTATTTATCAAGCAAAACTCCATGGCCATTGGCAAATTTCTTATTGGAAAATAATTATTCAATTATATATTTTGGTTGGCCTCAATAAATCCAGCAGTAAACTACTTCTCTACTGTATATAAACAGAAATCTGTTGTTTTATTTGTAAATAATAAAATACAATAATCCAGAATGACGAGCATTATGTACGCCGCAAATCCAATAATTTATTCTCACGGGAGAACTTACAAACATTTTAATTAAGTTATCCCGAGAAAAAGTTTTCTATTTATAAAAGAAAATCTTACAAATATTACAATTTAAACGTAAACTTAATAATTTTGCTTCTGCGTAAATGTCTTCGGAAACATAAACTGAGATCCTTTTTTCATATTAATACGAATTATTATTCACGGGAGTACAGTAGGACAGAAATGACAACGAAATAATAACAACAATTACTCTTTACCCAACTTTATTTCTGTAATAACATGGGATAAGTAGCCTACGAAATTCATATATGCTTAAACTGTGATGATACCATAGAAAAACTTCAGTAGGTTCAGGCTTTATAGGGGTTGTGTTTAACTAGCTTTAAACATTTAGCAAGTTTTACCTAATGGAAGTTATATTAGTAATAAGTTTTCAATCCTTCGATTTTACAGTGGTAAATGTTTGGTGAAGTAGTGTAAAAAATGGTAAAAACAAGAGGATTAACAGAAGGTAAAAGAGCTTAAAGAGTACTACTGTAATCCCAAGAGTTTCTCCAGGTTGCAATTGTAAAACAACTAAAATATTCATGATATGCTGTTGAAACCACATTAAAACCTTATAAAGAAATTAAATACCATACCAATTACATCAAAGTGGTCGGAAAAAGGTGACAACCAAGCGGGAAAACAAACTATTAAATATCGCAGAAAAAAACACCTTTAAACCTCCGTTCTGACTACAGAAGACAATGCGGGAATTGTTGCTTTTGCAATTACAGACAGAAGAAGAAGATTTGATGAAAAGGCTCAAAGCAAAGTCTAAGACGTACATTATAATTACCCTTTAACCATTACGCGTTTTCGCCGTTATAGTTTACCCGTATGTCTTGGAGGTCCGGTGCTAGTGTCTCGGAGAAACTGATACAATGAGAAAACGAATGTCTAAAGATTTCATTTTATTTTATAGATTTTTAGAACTTCAAGCCCAACTTTCTTCAGAAGAATAGGAAAGCCCTACAATATAAAATGTATTATCCTACCAGTCAAATTTGGTGAAGCGGCATTGTAGTCTGGGAATGCGCGTCCTGATCAAGCTTCGAAAAACCGTTTTTACGCGAAGGCAGAATTAACTCTCAAACCAATATAGATACATTAAAAAAGGTCCCGAAGCCTACCATCGATAAATTATTTCCAGAATTTATAAAATCTAACTATTTTTCAGCAAAAGGTTTTCAAAATTATGAATGGGTTCGATAACGTAGATAGAGATAGCTTTTTCGAAATATCTCAATATAATAGGACTAGAAATAACGGGTGTAAGTTGACAAGTAGAAGTTTCGAGACAGCAATTGCCAAAAACTTGCTGATGCCATACATCACTCAGAATCAAGAGTCGACTTGGGAAAGAACGAGTGTGCCGCGCGTATAGACCGACCTACTTAGTGCATAATCGGTTGAGAGTCGAGACATTGACAACTCTCAGTGATTATTCGCCCTCTTACAAAGTACAAATAATCAAAGACAAACTCAATCCCTTCAGTGTTCATTTTACAACTAACGTAACGTAATGTAACCGTAGGCCCCACGTACGAGTACGTACAAAACACGGAAAGGGTTAGCAAATACTATACCATCAAATTTTACATATTTTTTTTTAAATTTCAGCTATTAAAGAATTTAGTATTTAACTACAAACAATTTTATAATATTTTTATCTTGAATTTAATCGTCTTTTGCCAATCACAAACATTTGAGGAACTTGTCAAAATGTTGAAAGTCTTGGGTCCCCTTTTAAAAAAAAAAATTTAAGGTTCACTACGAAGAAATCATTATTTCTTTAATATATATATATATATATATATATATAACTGCAATGACCACGCAATATATTAATGTATAGAAACGACGTAAGTATAGAGGAGTGTTCTGCACACGAGGAAGAGAAATAACGAAATGAAAAATGAGGTAACCGCCCGGGAATCGAACCCAGGATCTTCCGATTGCCGGTCAGATATGCTATCCACTACACCACGGGCCTACATATATATATATATATATGTGTGTGTGTGTGTGTGTGTGTGTGTGTTTACCATTAGAGTCGATTTCGTCCAAATTGAAACAACACATTATGAAGAGCAATTTAAACACGCTTATAGTCATTCTGTAAATACATGTTAGAGAAGAAATGTAAAATTGAGTCATAAACCTACATTTTTTACGCCTTAATGCGTGATGTGACGTTTAAGAGTGTTATATTAAAAGCTCTAAAAATCCCGCACATTTTTTCTATTCAATATAATATGGGCAATCAACGAAAATAAAAATTGTGATTCTCACTTTCTGTAATCTTACGTGAAAAAAAAAGAAACATTTTTAACCGATTTTTTTTTTAAAGAATGGAGGGGCCAAAGGCGGGTGCCCACAAAAATGCCTTCCTTTATAAGAAATAGTCAAAATCATGGTCTCAGTTACTAATTAGTTATTCCGAAGAAATTAGAAAACACTTCTCATACTATATATATATATATATAATATATATATATATATATATATATATATATATATATAGGGTACTCCCCGAAAAACTACTTTAGCATTTTGACGTAACATTATAATGATGTTTAAAATGAAAGTAAGTTTTATTCCAAAGATAATCCAGTCATTTATGAATCACGTATTGAAAATGAGCTCCACGACGAACGCAACATTCACGAATACGACGTATACCACAATTTTTAACTCTTTCAAGCACAGTGGTTTAAGAATAAAATCACCTTTTACAGTCCAAACTTCATCCTAAAACCACAACAACAGTATACTCTTTTTCCGTCTATCAAATTGTAACAAGATTAACAAATGAAAGAAAATATAAAAATAAAAATAAATTATAAAATATTTTTTTAAATAAAATACTAAAATAACATAATAAAAAAGTTTGCGTGTGCGCCGCAAAGAGTTAAAATAACATCTTCCACTTGATTAATGTATGTGCCTTGGATTTTCTCTCTAAGCACATAAATAATATTATATATATATATATATATATATATAGTGAGCCACATAATAAAAGCGGTTCCAAGAAAATTTTGCGCAATAAAAAGAAATATGAAATATTTTCTTCAGGTTACTTTTATGTGGATCACCCTGTTTAACATAATTAAATGAAGATTAAAAATATATGTTCAAAGATACGCATTTACTCAATTCTAGTTTCAAAACCTTTGGAAATTCTATATTATTCATAATTGCTATAAAGGCAAAACTACTGTGAAAAAAAATCTAGGTTACTATTGCATCTGACAGTATTATATTTAAAAACTGCCATTATCGTTAACTGCGTGGTTTAGCATCCGTACTAACATCTTTCGTTCATATGACTGGCGAGAGAAAAATCTGAACCACGGGTCGCTACATCGCTACATCATTTGAACGTGGAGGACCGTCACCCATCCAGTTTTAGTGGGAAGACCTAATTTCGCTAATCTTACTCGAACTGTGAAGCCCCGGGTGGCGGAAGGAAGCGTCTTTAGTGCTCTGAAGCGCGGATTGCCTGACGAGTTTGCTCCCCAGATTTAGGAGTTTTCTCGTATTAAGTCTTCTTTGGAGGCATTCTAAGACGTTTCCCGGATGATTGCGCGGATTTCCGGACGAGTATTCAAGGTGGAAAAAACTCCAACAAAACACCAACGTTTTTTTCCTGTTGGGAACTTGCTTTATTTAAGGTACAAAAATTTGTTGGAATGAAGTTAACTTGAAGAAAGACGAAGGCCTATTCTCGCGATGACTGTGGGTTATACTATGAAAAAAGCACGCACCAATTTGTAAGTAGGACTTATTAACCTCACGTATTCTAATACTCGTACTCCTGTTCATAAAAGTGGTCATCCCAAGACGTGTGAAAACTTCAAAATTCTTCGTAAAGCGGACAACCGTCATTTATCTTACCATCTCCGATATCTTACATATCTAAGAGTTAAACCAGACTGGGATAACCATACAACAGGGCTGGGTTATAACACTTTTAATTGCCCACGATAATCACCAGCGAATGGATGGCGATTATCGCGATTATCATGATAAATAACTTCTAATAATTAATAATGTCTTATTACACTAAAATTTACAGTAATATAATATATTGGAATTGTATATACAGTAGAGACGTGATTTATATATCTGAATTGTGAATTTATGAGTATATATTACGAAATCCTAAATGTAAGCGTTAATATGTATTAGTTTTATACTTATTTACTATTTATTATCTTCTTATAATAGTTTTACACGTAAACAAAATCTAGCGATTCTGAGTCCCAATCTGGCGGTTTCTGAAAATCATTCTTGCGGGATTTTAGATACAAATTTTGTTTTACAATTTACTCATTTTTCTAATGAAAAATGCGTGCTCTCGATTATCGCCATACCTAAAATGACTGACGATAATCGCCATTTTTATACCTGGCAATCGATTATCGTAATTTTCACGATTCTTACCCAGCCCTACCATACAATAATTCAATAATTTACATAAACGTCTGTGCGTGACAACCAACTTATCTTTGTTTGTTCCTAAACAAACAAACCGAAGTTGTACTGAATTTTCATCTATTACCGTAACCAGTTTTTGTCATCAGTTAACAGTGTGACTCATACGCAGTTGCTATGAACAGTATAATGCAGTTGCCTTTGCCCAACCAAAAATACGTTTCTCATGTTTCGGCCATGTTCTGTTTGGTGTCATTGATTGATGACGGACAACGCAAAATTTTGAACAATAGGAAAACAATTATATATATATATATATATATATATATATATATATATATATAGAGAGAGAGAGAGAGAGAGAGAGAGAGAGAGAGAGAGAGAGAGAGAATTTCTTAAAGCAGGCTTCTTCGAGAGACTACTACAGTGAGTCTGTGATGGTTTCTGTTGGTGTTTCTCGCTTAGGTAAACAGCCAGTGTTTTCGTCGATAAAGGTGTAAAAATTGAGTCGAAACATTACCGTGACGATATCTTCAGTAATATGTTGGCTGAAACTGAAAGTTACGGTGAAAACTGTTTTTCAGCGAGTCGGCGTTTCACGTCATCGGTCCCGGCACACCAACGTCTGGATTTCAGCACGTCAGAAGATTGGCCATCAAACAGTTGAGATTTAAATCCAATTAACTATTTTATACGGAGATATTTAGTTGACAAAGTTTATAGACAAAATATTTAAGATGTCAGTCAACTTCGAAAGTGCATTTTAACAGCACTGAATGAATTCGATCAAGAATTTCTACGGCAGTTCGTCAATGGCGCACAAAGCTACAATTAGTCATTGATAATAATGGAGAACACATTGAACACTCGCTGCGTTAATTTTTTATTTACTTTGTTTCGTTCATTTGTCATCTTTAATATTCATCTAAGTCTCTAGTTACCCTCCTCGTTAACGTCACTTCTTAACAAATATTGTTTACAGTGAAATTGTAGAGACTACTTACCCGAATTAAATAAACCACTTCTCATTTAAAGGATTTAAAACAATTCCTGTTTCATTTAATTATCTTTGAAATTGTGATTTTGGTGGACTGATGAATAAAGTAACCACATTTCTTGGGACTCGGTGTATATACATACATTTGTTACTGGTCAATAGTCGTACGTCAACTAATTACCGACAACTTATAAAATGTGTCTGAAACACTGGAAACGCTATAATTCTAGGTGGACAAGGGCAATTGCATTATAATGTACCATAGGCTCCCAAAATTATATATGCAGTATATGTATATATATAGTGTATATACATTTAACTGCAATGACCACACAGACCGTGCATGTAACAAGGAACACTTCGAGGAAAATTAAATCCACTATAGTCCGAATAAGTAATGGTAAATGACACACACTATAGTTTTCTCTTTTTCATGATGTTAGCCCGACGTGGGTAACGGGTCACTCGCAAAGAGGTCCCAGAAATATAGCTTCCCTCACCAGCTATCTGCAAAGCAGATAGGATCATGAAAAAGAAAAAACTATAGTGTTTGTCATTTACCATTACTTATTCGGACTATAGTGGATTTAATTTTTTTCATGAAAAAGAAAAACTATGGTATTTGTCATTTACCATTGCTTATTCGGACTATAGTGGATTTAATTTTCCCAGAAGAGTTCCTTGTTCCATGCACGATCTGTGTTTAACATATATATATATGAATAGAAACGACGTAAATAAGGAGCGTCGTTTCTATTCATTTATATACTGCGTGGTCATTGCAGTTAAATGCATATATATATATATATATATATATATATATATATATATATATATATATATATATATATATTCTCAACTTTTGACATACCGTGATGTGTTAATAGATTAAGTATATATATATATATATATATATATATATATATATATATATATCTCAACTTTTGTGACATACCGTGATGTGTTAATAGATTAAGTTGCAGAAAGTAAAGCCTACACCGCTTTTTTAACTTTTTACAAAGCACGGCTACGCCCATACGGTCATTCAGGGTACGAGCAGCTCGCAGCATTCTTGTGAAGTACATATATATATATATATATATATATATATATATTTGAAAGTTTTAAGTTGATCTGATACGTTAATTACTATTATTATTATTATTATTCTTAAATTTTAATTTTGAATAACCTTTAGTTATTATTAATAATAATTTGCGACTAACTTTCGTTTGCTTCATTGCACTGATGAAAATTGTAAAATGCCTGAAAGTTAGTTTTGCAATTAGAATTTGGTGTGTATATATATATATATATATATATATATATATATATACAGGGCGTCCCAAAAAAATGTATACACACTTTAAATAATTATAAAGGCAGTGTTTATTAAAATACATTTCATTTTCAAAATGTAATAGAATCTACAGACATTATTTAATTGTTTTGTCAACGCCTGTTTTCAAACTGACGTCCGTTCTGGTCCAGGCACTGCTGATAACGCGAAGCAATGGAATCGCAAACATCACGAAACATTTCGTTTGGTATTTGTGTGCATTCTCGTTCAATGGCTGCTCTCAATTCAGCGACTGTTGCAGGTTTTATAGCGTAGACTTTGTCTTTTAAGTATCCCCATAAAAAAAAGTCTAGTGGTGTGAGGTCTGGTGAACGCGGAGGGTATTCTACGAAACCCCTTCGTCCAATCCACATCCACATCGTGCCAAGTACCACTCGCAATACTCCACTCTTCGGTCCGGACCATCATCTTCATTAATAGCATGG
Organism: Bathynomus jamesi; assembly: GCA_023014485.1. Lineage (NCBI taxonomy): Eukaryota > Metazoa > Arthropoda > Malacostraca > Isopoda > Cirolanidae > Bathynomus > Bathynomus jamesi. Next base: position 328,611 of record JAJOZX010003686.1, read on the forward strand.
ACTAATCTTGGAATGTAACTTTTCCATTGAGAGCGCTTCAAAATGCGTTGGACAGACGATTCTGAAATTCCTACCTCACGACTCGCTTGCCGCACAGATTTTCTTGGACTTTGGTGATACGTTTCCAGTACTCTTTCTTGCTTTGTGGGGCTTGTCGATGTCCGTGGTCTTCCGGAACGCTTCTTGTGGACATTCTGAACAGTTCCATCGGCTTCAAACTTATCTCTAATTCGAGTGATGGTAAGTCGCGTTGGTGGATCTGTTTGAAACTCCCTCCTAAACTGTCTTTGCACTTCAACTGCGTTTTCACACTTCCAGTAGCATTTTAGAATGAATTTCCTTTGTTCAAAGCTTAGTCTGAATGCCATTATTAATTCTAATGGGTTTAACTTGGAAAGAAAGAAACATCAATTGAGCTATCAGCTGTTAAAGTGTGTATGCATTTTTTTGGGACGCCCTGTATATATATATGGGAACGGTTCTGATTAATCAATTAATCATCTTTTCCGAATTTAATCATTAATTAATCAAAAAAATATTTTTTTTTAAATGATGAGAAATGATTAATTTTCGTCATAATTTTCAGCATCATTTCACCTTAAATTTTGTAAAGTATCATTTGAATTTGGCACCTTTTTGCATGTATAAACTGTCTAATCCGCCCATGCCTAATTTCTTGAACTAATAAAGCAAACTAAATGTTTGAGCAAACTGTTTCTTCGATCTTATCTCACGCAACAGAAACAATAAAGCTCTTTCTTACTCTTTTCACAAGTATTTAATTTTTAATAACTTTTTATCAGTTAATAATTGATTACTTAGAAAATTTCATCATTCATCACCTTTTCCTAAAAATTATTAAATAACCATGCCCTAATATATATATATATATATATATATATGATGAATAAAACCACGAAGGAAAGGAAACACAAAATGGTGCTCAAGCGCTTTCGTCTAATGACGTCCTCAGGACGTCATTAGACGAAAGCGCTTGAGCACCATTTTGTGTTTCCTTTCCTTCGTGGTTTTATTCATCATAAATATTTTTCACGTGTTACCTTCGTGAAATAATTTTCATATATATATATATATATATATATATAATATATATATATATATGAAAATGAAAAGGTTTATTGGCAGACGACAGTCCATATGACAAATATTATTAATACAATGATAGTTCACATACTAAGGATAGAAATATATACTGTACAATTGACTAGAAATAACACAGTGATGTCGAAGTTAAATGGAGCTACAGACCGACGTTTTCATACCAAGAATTCCATAGCTTAGAGGACAAACGGCACGACTCATCGATAACTTGGATAATCGGCTTGGTTGATTTTTTAATTCTTTGCATTAGATTGTATTGAGCACGTCTTGTTACCTCCGGGAAGCTCGGACATTGCGGGTAGCAAACATTCTCTCTCTCTCTCCTCTCTCTCTCTCTCTATATATATATATATATATATATATATATATATATATATATATATATATAATATAAATAAAACAATGGGTTTACGTGAACAATTACATTTAATTCTTGAAAACAAAAACAAACTTTGTGGGTCATGATACAGTGAGTGCTCATGAACGTAGTAACACGATATACTACTGCATGGTATATTAAAACGAGTAAAATAATAATAATAAAAAATATTAAATATTTTATTCTCAGAGCATGAAAAGGAAAATGTCTAGTCTGCGCATGCGTGAACGTAAACAAAAAATATAAACTTCGTGTTATCCTGATAAAATTTGACATGCATGGCGTAAAAGTGTCTCAGAATGTCTAATAAACTACGTGTCTGCTGTTATAAGATCTTCCTTCAATGCTGATAAACAAAAATGTCTTAGTCAGGGGATCACAGTATATTTAAATTTGGAGATTGGAAAAAAAATTTAAACAGAGGAAAAGTGAGCATTTTTAAAATTATTATTAAACAAGCTGTTAATACACAGGGTGGCGAAAAGTTACGACACATAGGAACTATCTTTTTTCAATACAAATACATATATATATATATATGTATATTTGCACTGAAAAACAGTTCCTATGTGTCCTGAATTTTGCCCTATCTTGGTTTAGATATACCGGGTGATTACAAATGATCTTCCCGATTTTAAACATTTATTATGAAAAAACTAATAAAGTTACAGCTAAAAGCAAGATATACAAATAAAGAAGAACTCAAAATGTTTTGTTTACAAGCTATTAAAGTTCAATATGAGCTCTTTTTGTGGTTCCTTTTGAGGTTACATTCCTGAATGAGCAATTGCTTGATCGTTGGATCGAGCGTGGGGGGCCCATTCTTTGGCCGGCTCGTTCGCTCGATCTAACTCCTCTTGACTTCTTCCTCTGGGGCTACGTCAAAAATGAAGTTTTTGTTCCACCAATGGCAACAACTTTGGAACATTTGAAGGAAAAGATACGTGAGGCTGTTAGAAAAGTTCAGTAGGAGATGCTACAAAATGTATGGAAGGAAACAGAATACCGCTTTGATGTCTGCAGAGCCACAAAAGGAGTTCATATTGAACTTTAATAGCTTGTAAATAAAACTTTTTGAGTTCTTCTTTATTTGTGTATATTGTTTTTCACTGTAGCTTGGTTATTTTTTTCATAATAAATGTTTAAATCGAGAAGATCATTTGTAATCACCCTATATATATATAAAGGGTGATCCAGAGAAATGGGACCCAAAAGCAACCCCTGAAACTCTTAAAGTATAAGTCCTTTTATAAAATCATACGCATCATTCGAAAGAGGATAGTTACAAGTTTGTACAGGATTGTACAGGTTTTGACAATACAAGACAAGATAAGATACAAAAGAAAATAAAAGTGTTAGTTAAAACTAACCCTTCAAGATGACTGCATGGACTGTGGAACAGCTGCGTTTCATAACTGAGCAATATTATGAGCATGGAAGAAGTGTAGTTTCAGCTCAAAGATCTTTCAAGACAAATTTTCAGATGTCAAAATCACCTTCTAAGAAAGTAATCCGTCGGTGTCAGAAATTTTTCCCTAACTGGCAGCATTGGAAAAAGAAAACCAACTGGAAGAGTGCGCACAGCAACGATAGACGAGATCATTAACAGAACTCATGAAATTGTACAGGATAATCCTAACATAAGCATCAGACGTGCTTCTCAGCTGTTAGGAGTTGGATATGGAACAACAACACACCGGATATTCAAGCAAAATTTAATGCTCTTTCCATATAAAATTCAAACAGTGCAACAACTAAACGATGGAGATTTCGCACGAAGACGACAATTCTGTCAATGGATCCAACAGAAGGTAAATGACACCACCAATTTTCTAGCAACTTTGATTATGTCAGACGAAGCCCATTTTCACTTGAATGGAACTGTAAACAAACAAAATTGTCGTTTCTGGGCAACAGAAAATCCAGTGAATATTACCGAAGTCCCGTTGCATAGTCAGCGTGTAACTGTTTGGTGTGGTCTTACTGCATCTCAGATCATAGGGCCGTACTTTTTCGAGGATTCCACCGGAAACACGGTCACTGTAAATGGTGATCGCTACGAAAAAATGTTGACCGATTTCCTTATTCCTAAATTAAGAGATCTTTGTCTAGAAAACCACTGGTTCCAACAAGACGGAGCTACCTGCCATACCACGAGGAACTGCATGGCAGTTTTGCGTCAAACGTTTCCAGGCGAGTTAATCTCAAGATTTGGAGACGTTGAATGGCCCACAAGGTCTCCGGATTTTTCTCCCTTAGATTATTATCTCTGGGGATATTTAAAGAGTAGGGTCTACAGAAATAACCCAACGACCTTGCAAGAATTGAAGGCCGCCATCACAAATGAGATACAGGCCATACCATCGCACACTCTTGCAAAAGTGATGCAGAACTTACAAGCGGGAACACTGGAATGCTTGGCAACTAATGGAGCACATTTGAAAGGAGTCATTTTTAAAAAATAAATATTTCATAATAAACTTGTAACTCTACTCTTTCGAATGATATATAGTTTTTATGAAAGGAATTAAATATTAAGAATATTTGGCTTTTTTTTATGGGTCCCATTTATCTGGATCACCCAGTATATATATACATATATATATATATATATATATATATATATATATATATATATATATATATATATATATGGGTGGGTGGCAAACAATGATTGCCCCTCCCTGCACAGATGAAACTAATAGAGGTACAAAAAACTGATTGTTGCATCTTTTAGACAATTTAATTCTACGTCCAAACAAAACCACTCAATAGTTGGTGTTGCCTCCTTGTGCTTGGCAGACGGCTTCAAGTCGGCAAGGGTAGGAGGTGAGGAGAGACTCGAAGAAGTCCGTACTCAAGATTTCGGAGGATTGTTTCGATGTGGTGCTCCATGGTCAGGCGGCAGAATCTTTCAGGATCCATCCTGAAAGACCGAGTAGAATCCCTGATGCTTGCTGAGCCACCAGCCACCCGATTCTGCCGCCTGACCATGGAGCAGCACATCGAAACAATCCTCCGAAATCTTGAGTAGTACGACACTGCCCTTTCATCTGTGCAGGGGGGGGGGGGGCAATCATTGTTTGCCACCCCTTATATATATATATATATATATATATATATATATGTGTGTGTGTGTTGTGTGTGTGTGTGTACAGTACACCTTACCTTACAACCTTACAAAGGTTTCGCGCGATTGTCTCTCATTTCGCGAAGGTCAAGCTTGTCGCCCCCTCCTCTCGAGTTGGCCTGGTGAAGTAGTGAGTTTGATTCTTGCGCTCTCCACCTCACATCCAGGTACGCCCGGCTCATCGGGAATTGTTCTGAGCCAGGCGTCTAGTCTTCTTTTGAAGATTTCCCTGCAACTCCCTTCGTGTTTCTTAGGTCTTTGGGCAACTGATTAACAGTTTTGGTCCTCTCACTACAAAACTATTTTCTTTCAGGGTTAAGGATATTCCCTGTCTCGCCTTCAATTGGGAATACGACACAGTCTACCGTGTATATATATATATATTATATATATATATATATATATATATATAATATATATAATATATATATACACACACACGAGTGTATACAGTGTATGCCTTGTGTTAGACGAGTATAAATATAGGCATTGGAATAATATGAACCGAGACTGAAGGAAAATAGTGAAAATTTGCACATTACATCGAAACCAAAAATTCCATAAAATTTTTTCATTATAAAGAAATACATACACACACGAACATTTTTGTGATAAGGGGATTTTGCAACCAAATAAAGATCATTCATATCCTCTTGTTAAATAATAATATATAATAATAATAATAATAATAATAATAATAATAAAAATAATAATAATTCAGAAAGAACACATTGCGTAAGATATACATTACATCCACACTGGTTTACACATGTTGGGATCAACGTTTAAATTTTTTAGTATAATTACAATATTCTTATCTGAATATGCCGTTGGGAAGCAATGACAGCTTTAAACGTATTTATATCTTTTATTTATACCTTTATTTAAAGGTATTTATACCTGTATTCGTATTTAAATTTTGTGAAAGTGTTGTATTGGAAAGTACTTATTTTATTAATATTGTCATTCACATTTCAAATAAAAAAGAAAAAAATATATTTCTTTCCCTAATATAATATAGGCTCGGGGTTAAAAAAGTGAAACCTTTCTTCCCGACGTATACTGTACTTAAGCTATTAATATTCGGTTCTAACATTGAGAATATACTGTACCTTACTTTACCTTATGAACCTTATGTTGTTTCGTGCGTTGGTTTCTCTTCACACGGAGAATAATTTATTTACAAAAGTAATATATTATAACTAAAACAAATGTTCAAATTGATCTCTTATTTTGGAATTATATATATATATATATATATATATATATATATATAGAGAGAGAGAGAGAGAGAGAGAGAGAGAGAGAGAGAGAGTATGTGTGTTACGTGCGAGAGACCACCCGTATTCAGTATCCCTAAAAACTACAACGGATGACTGACTCAGTTAAAAGGAAATGAAGCTAAAAGGATTGGGGGGAGAAAAGATTTAAAAAAGAAAATAAAATCATGCTGGTTAAACTTCTTCCTCTTCGCATTCTATTCCACGTCACTCAACTGCGAGAGGAGCGCGCGTACATTCGGACAAATCGGTGAAATAACTACTCTTTTTACCCCTTGTGCCATATCGGAATGAGGGAACCCACGAAATGAGACACTAAGGCGAAATTCCTGCGGGATTTTAAAAGCAAATTAACTCGAGGGATTTCTTCAGCGAAGATGCGCGGCCTATCATGGTATATAAGAATTCACACACTACATATTACGTACACGAGCTATTTAATAGCGTATTTGTTTATAGTTTTAATCCACAAAGGTTGACTCGACTCGGTGACGGAGCATCGACCTCGCAACCCGACGGTCCTAAGATCGAATCCCGCTAATGGCGTGAATTTCTATATAGTGAAATACTCCTAAACTAACTAAGCCAAATTCTCTCTGTCCACCGAGCGATACAAATAATGTAAAATTAAAGAATCTGTATTCATGAAAGAATAGAAGTGACAGAGTTTTACAATTTTTAGATATTTGATATGACATTAATATATTCACAATACTCTTCTCTGAATACGCCGTTGCAAGCATGGAAGCTTTTTAGGCAAAATTAATGGAATTCAATTTATTTATTACATAAAAAGGTGAAAATGGCAAGTAATAGTAACAGTGATAACAAATAATAATAATAATAATAATAATAAAAAGTTTACAAAGTTTTACATAATTTTAAATTAAATGACTTTATTGCATATTTAGTAGAAAAAATGATATTTAATAAAAACTATAAAAATATAAAAAGGATAAATTACGAAATTAAAAATGTTTAATGAAATTAGCATATTTTAAATAGTTGATCATAAAGTGGGAACGTCATTACTGTGGTAAAGATGGCAGTAGTGAACTCATACGTAAGTAGGAGCTAATGAAGTGCTTTTTTAGTAATTTGCGAAATACATTTAGCGATGAAGCCTGCCTGATATGCATGGGAATTGCATTACCTACTCTTACGCTGTTCCTTTGAAAGGGTGCATTTTCCGCACTTTCTATTGTATAGTTAGGTTTATGTATAAAATTCCCGGGCAGTCTGGTGTTATAACGATGGTGTATTTGATGGGGGATGATTGCTTTTTGAATGAGTGATGTATGTGGATTATTATTGATAACTTTGAACATATTGACAGCAACATTGAATATGTATAAGTCATTTAGTTTTAAAACATCGGGGAAGTGTGATTTTGTCTGTTGTCATTACACGGAAGGGTGCGTGGTCGAATCGCCGAGATCAACACCCGAAGCGTAAAAGGATTCCAGTTTATCGTTTAGATTTTAAAATAATATGTTAAGGATTGTTTGACCGCTTTATTAACGGCAAGGATCACGTGACGAAAGGGACCTATTTTATTTAAAATTGTGTAAAATAATTAATCAAACACTATTTTGTAAATTTTTACCTCTTATTTATTATTATTATTAGATACAGCAGTTATTATTATCATTTATAATTAATATTACTTGCCATTTACACTTCTCTTATGTAATAAATAAACTGAATTCCATTAATGTTGCCTAAAAAGCTTCCATGCTTCCAACGGCATATTCAGATTGGAATACTGTGAATATGTTAATGCCATATCAGATACCTAAAATGAACAGAAAAATATTGTAGAATTTCATGTAACTTGTATTCTTTTTCCGAATAAAGGTTTTTTTTGTTTTGTTTTACGTGGGATCCGGAACATGGGTCGGATGGGTGACCGTCTTCCGCATTCCAGATGATGTAGCGACCAGAGCTGGGCATTTGCGGCATATTTTGCGGTACTGCGGTACTTGCGGTACCACCGCACTACCACCCCGGGCCCCCATAACGCAGTACCGCAAAGGATCGCTGAAAGTACCGCAGTACCGCTACCGCATTCAAATTTCCGCGTACCGGTTTGGTACCGGTTTGGTAGTGCAGCAGTACCGCAGTACCGCAATATGCCGCAAGTGCCCAGCTCTGGTCGCTACATCATCTGGAATGCGGAAGACGGTCACCCATCCAACTGATAACCAGACTCAACGTTACTTAACTTCGCGGATCTGACGGGAAGCGGTAACGGAACCCGAGATCTTTGTACTGGTCCAGAATCCGAATATGCTTATTTCACACACTTAACTAACAAACTGTGCCACAAACGTGTTATTCGAATTACCTACTTATTGTTAACCATTCAAGACCTAAATACGTAACGACATACGAATGATTACCACAGACTAACTACGTACGCCGTACGATCTTAATTTTCACGCCCGCATTTGAATGAGCGTAAAAGAAACGCCGTCTGTGGGATATACGTTCCGCCCGCACACGCAGTACCGAAAGGGTTAAAACAAACAAGTAGTTTCGCTAAAACTCACACTACATACTTTCTGAGTAACAAATAGTGGTCCACATCGGTCCAATTGCACCACTACATTATCTAATAACGATCCAATTGCATCACTACAAATATAATAATAATAATAATAATAATAATAATAATTAGATTACGTCATTGCAAAATGCATTTTCAGCAACGCGTGTTAAACAGATACAGCGCATGCGCAAGAAGCATTTTTTTTTATTCCGGTTGTCCTATTTTAATTAGATACTCGATTGGGGGCGACTCCCCCGCTCCCGTACGCACAGAATTCATTGCGAATCGCTCGTGAATTCCGCGTTCTCTGTTCGGAGGAAACCTCTGACTGCTTCCTCTGATCAGCCATTGTTTCTCTTCCACCCTCAATCACACAATGGAGGTCACTGCTCTTTCCTTTAATTATACAAACGTACCTACACACTTAC